>JARBWK010000011.1:58741311-59093443 GCA_030556195.1 Anolis apletophallus | reverse complement strand
GAAAAAAGGAAAGGAAGGAAAGAGGGAGGGAAAGAAAGAGAAATAAGAAAGAAAGAAAAGAAAGAGGAGAGAAGGAAGGAAGGAGAGAAAGAAAAAAGGAAAGGAAGGAAAGGGGGAAAAGCAGGGAAGGAAAGAGTGAAGGAAGGAAGGATGACAAGAGGTAGAGAAGTAAGGAAGGAGAGAAAGAAAGAAAAAAGGAAAGGAAGGAAAGAGGCAGGGAAAGAAGGAGAGAAAGAGGGAGGGAAGGAAAGAGAGAGAAAGAAAAAAGGAAAAAAGGAGGAAGGAAAGAGAGGAAAGAGAGAAAGAAAGAAAAAGGAAAGGAAGGAAAGAAAGGGGGGAAGGAAAGAGAGAAGGAAGGAAGGATGGCCAGAGGTACAAAAGTAAGGAAGGAGAGAAAGAAAGAAAAAAGGAAAGGAAGGAAAGAGGGAGGGAAAAGAAGGAAGGAAAGAGAGAAGGAAGAAAGAGGAAGGGAGGGAAGGAAAGAGAAGGAAGGATGGAAGGAAAGAGTGAAGGAAGGATGGCATGAGGTAGAGAAGGAAGGAAGGAGAGAGAATAAAGGAAGGAAAGAGAAGGAAGGAAAAAGAGTGAAGTAAGGAAGGATGGCAAGAGGTAGAAAAGTAAGGAAGGAGAGAAATAAAGAAAACAGGAAAAGAAGGAAAGAGGCAGGGAAAGAAGGAGAGAAAGAGGGAGGGAAGTAAAGAGGGAAGGAAGGAGAGAAAGAGGGAGGGAAGTAAAGAGAGAAGGAAGGAAGGAGAGAAAGAGGGAGGGAAGTAAAGAGAGAAGGAAGGAAGGAGAGAGAGAAAGAAAGAAAAAAGGAAAGGGAGGAAAGATGGAGGGGAAAAAAGGGGGAAGGAAAGAAGGAAGGAAGGCAAGAGGTAGAGAAGTAAGGAAGAAGAAAAAAGAAAGGATAGGAAGAAAAGAGGGAGGGAAAGAAGGAGAGAGAGAAAGAAAAAAGGAAAGGAAGGAAAGCAGGAGGGAAAGAAGGAAAAAAGGAGAGAAAGGGAGGGAAGGAAGGAGGGAAAAAGGGGAGGAAAGAAGGAATGAAGGATAGCAAGAGGTAGAGAAGTAAGGAAGGAGAGAAAGGAAGGAAAGAGGGAGGGAAGGAAGGAGAGAGAAAAAGAAAAAAAGGAAAGGAAGGAAAGAAGGAGAGTAAAAAGGGAAGGAAAGAGAAGGAAGGAAAGGGAAGGAAGGAAGAATGGCAAGAGGTAGAGAAGTAAGGAAGGAGAGAAAGAAAGAAAAGAAAAGGAAGGAAAGGGAGGGAGGAAAGGAAAAAAGAAGGAAGGAGAGAAAGAAAGAAAAAAGGAAATAAAGAAGGAGAGAAGGAAGGAAGGAAAAAGGGAAGGAAAGATGGCATGAGGTAGAGAAGGAAGGAAGGAAGGAGAGAAAGAAAAATGAAAGAAAGGGAGAAAAGGGGAGGGAAATAAAAGAGAAGGAAGGAGAGAAAGAAAGACAAAAGGAAAGAAGGAGAGAAAGGGAGGGAAGGAAATAGGTAGAGAAGGAAGGAGAGAAAGAAAGAAAAAATGAAAGGAAGGAAGGATGGAAAGAGGCAGAGAAGGAAGAAAGGAGAAAGCAGGAAAAGAAAAAGGGGAGAAGGAAGGAAAGAGGTAGAGAAGGAAGGAAGGAGAGAGAAAGAAAAAAGGAAACGAAGGAAAGGGACTGAAGGAAGGATGGAAGCAAAGAGTGAAGGTAGGAAGGAAAGAAAGAAAAAGGAAAGTAAGGAAAGAGGGAGCGAAGGATGGAGGGAAGGAAGGAGAGAAAAATGGAGGGAAGGAAGGATGGAAGAAAAGAGTGAAGGAAGGAAGGAAAGAGGTAGAGAAGGAAGGAAAGAGAATGCAGAAAGAAAAGAAAAGGGAGAAGGAAGGAAAGAGGTAGAGATGGAAGGAAGGAGAGAAAGAAAGAAAAAAGGAAGGAAAGAGGGAGCAAAGGAAGGAGGGAAGCAAAGAGTGAAGGAAGGAAGGAAAGAGGTAGAGAAGGAAGAAATTAGAGAAAGGAAGGAAAGAGAGAGCAAGGGAAGGAGGGAAAGAGATGGAAGGAAGGATGGAAGCAAAGAGTGAAGGAAGGAAGGAAAGGTAGAGAAGGAAAAAAATTAGAGAAAGGAAGGAAAGAGAGAGCAAGGGAAGGAGGGAAAGAGAAGCAAGGAAGCAAAGAGTGAAGGAAGGAAAGATGTACATAAGGAAGAAAGGAGAGAAAGCAGAAGGAAAAGGGGAGAAGGAAGGAAAGAGGTAGAGAGGGAAGGAAGGAGAAAAAGAAAGAAAAAAGGAAAGGAATGAAAGAGAGAAGGAAGGATGTAAGCAAAAAGCAAAGGAAGGAAAGAAGTAGAGAAGGAAGAAGAGAAAAATGAAGGAAAAGAAAGAAAGAGGTAGAGAAGGAAAGAAGAAAAGGGAAGGAAAGAAGTTGGCCACAGCAACGCATGGCGGGTACAGCTAGTAAAAATAATAAATTTAAATCACATAACAAACAGCATTACAGGAGAAATAAATGCAGGGTAGCCAAACCTTCCAAAGGCCCAAATATGGATCAGAGGTCACGCCTTTATTAGGAAGCATTAATAATTAATTTGCAGCAGAGGTGCTTGGGGACAATAGGAGAGCGTGCCTAGGATTGCACGGCCATTGGAATGCATTGCTGAAATGCTTTGGATCCCCTTCTGCTGCATTCTTCTCTAGAGAACCAGACATTTCTGGCAAGAGCTTGTTTCACTTTGAATTTCTGGATAGTTTTTTGGAGAATGAGGAAAAACGGGCCCTCCTGACTACTCTTTAAGGTTGCAATTTGCTAGATTGGAAGGGACCCCAAGAGGTCATCTAGTCCAACCCCCTTCTTGATAGACAAGAAAGACACCACTAAAGCACTCCTACAAGATGTCCATCCAACCTCTGTTTAAAGGCCTCCGAAGGAGAGCCCACCAACCTCCATGTTACACTATAGCTGCAAGGGGTCCCCAAAGGGCATGTAGTCCAACCCTATTCTCCATAACCATGCACAACTGAAATGCTCCTGAAAGATGCATTTGAATCAATTTTTTCCATGTTCTTATGATAGAACCAATTAGGAATTAATGACATTTATAACGAAACAAAAATCACCGTGTTACATAGTGTCATATTTGTTATTATTAATTTTTTAATTTATTTTTATTTATTACTAGCTGAGGAACCGGTGGTGCCCGGGTTATTTGAGGAAGGCATTGTGTGCCAAAGTTGGTTCCTATTAGATGTTTATGTGGCTTGCAGTGGTCTCAGGAACTTAGTGAAGGTACTGCGAGTCCCATTGGCCTTGTTCCATTCCCCTCCAAACAGCACCAGAATGTAGAGTGGGTCCTGGGGGCTGTGTGTGTCACATTTGGTCTTGATTATTCGCTGGATGAGGGTTGCAGCAGTCTCTGGAAGTGAGGGAAGGAAGTTGAAGTCCCATCATCCATGGTTCCCCATTCTCCAAACTGCACCAGGATGTAGAGTGGGTCATGGGGGCTCTGTGTGCCAAGTGTGATCTTGATCAGTCATTGGATGAGGGTCGCAGCGGTCTCAGAAAGTGAGTGAAGGTACTTCAACTCCCATCATCCGTGGTCCGTCCCACTCAAAACTGCACCAGGATGTAGAGTGGGTCATGGGTACTCTGTGTGCCAAGTTTGGGCCTGGTCTGTGATTTGTAGGGGCTTCAATGTTCTGTGGGGAATGAATTGGGTGAAGGTACTGCAAATCCCATCATTTGTGAGCCATTGTGCCGTAAACCGCAGCAGGTTTGTAAAGTGGGCCATTGGGCCTCTATGTGCCAAGTTTGGTGTGGGCCGCAGTGCTCTAAGGAAGTGAATTGAAGTACTGCAAGTCCCATCATCCATGGTCTATCCTCCTCAAACTGCAGCAGGATGTAGCGTGCACCTTGGGGGGGGGGTCTGTGTGCCAAGTTTGGTCTTGTTCGGTCATTGTTGGGGGTGTAGTCAGGAAAATCAAGTTGAGGAAGCCTAACAATATCCCATGAGCTGAGGCCTAGTCAGGAAAATCAAGTTAAGGAAGCCTTGCTGTCAATTGTGGGCCTGGTCTGTGATTTATAGCGGCTACAGTGTTATTTGGGAAGTGAGTGAGGTGAAGGTACTGCAAATCCCATCATTCCACTTTGCTGGAAGGATGTCTGTCTATTTTGGGGCCTAGCTTGTTATGCTCACTGCAGTGATATCCTCACAGAAAATGAACATTCCATTGCCAACGGAAAAAAAACTGTTAACTGGCTAACTGTCTGCCTGAGGCCTTTCCTTTTCCCTCTGGTTGGTATGTGGTTTGCCTATTGGAGTCCGTTATGCAAATACCATTTCAGTGGCAACCAATCAGTGTAATGGGTCTGGGGCCATAGAACGTTGGGGTTTTGGGGCTGGCCAATTACAGTCATTTATGCAAATAATTCCACAGTGGCAGCCAATCGAAACGCTGGCACATATTCCACCCTTCGTTCGGTTGCTCGGCCGCACCACCCCCCACAAACACTGACTTTTATTACTGTATATGTATAGATAGAAGATAGATAGATAGATAATCAGGGGACTGTCTATATTATTATTACTAAAACAACAATAACAATAATAATAACTGCTACTACTGCTCACATAGTGTTAGAATGCAGAAGGGACCTCCAAGGGTCATCTGGACTGACCAGGCTGGGATTGTATTGAAGAGGAAAAGGGACCTCCAAGGGTCATTTAGACCAGTGGTTCTCAACCTGTGGGTCCCCAGATGTTTTGTCCTTCAGCTTCCAGAAATCCTAACAGCTGGCAAACTGGCTGGGATTTCTGGGAGTTGTAGGCCAAAACACCTGGGGACCCACAGGTTGAAAACCACTGATCTAGACTGACTACGCTGGGATTGTAATGAAGAGGAAAAGGGACCTCCAGGGATCATCTACAGTAGACTGACCAGGCTGGTATTGTAACGAAGGGGAAAAGGGATCTCCAAGGGTCATCCAGACTGACCAGGCTGGGATTGTAACGAAGGGGAAAGGGGACCTCTGAGGGTCAGCTAGACTGACAAAACTGGGATTGTAGCATATGGGAAAGGGGACCTCCAAGGGTCATCTAATCTGACCAGGCTGGGATTGGAATGAAGGGGATAAGGGATCTCCAAGGGTCATCTGGATTTACCAGGCTGGGACTGTAATTAAGAGAAAAGGGGACCCCAAAGGGTCATCTAGATTGACCAGGCTGGGATTGCAATGAAGAGGAAGGGGGACCTCTAAGGGTTATCTGGACTGACCAGGCTGGGGTTGTAACATATGGGAAAGGGAACCTCCAAGGGTCATCTAATCTGACTAGGCTGGGATTGTAACGAAGGGGAAAAGGGATCTCCAAGGGTCTTCCGGACTGACCAGGCTGGGACTGTAATTTAGAGGAAAAGGGACCTCCAAGGGTCATCTAGATTGACCAGGCTGGGATTGTAATGAAGAGGAAGGGGGACCTCTAAGGGTTATCTGGGCTGACCTGGCTGGGATTGGAATGAAGGGGAAATGGGCCTCCGAGGGTCAGCTAGACTGACTAAGCTGGGGCTGTAACATATGGGAAAGGGAACCTCCAAGGGTCATCTAATCTGACCAGGCTGGGATTGTAGTGAAGGGGAAAGGGGACCTCTGAGGGTCAGTTAGACTGACAAAACTGGGATTGTAGCATATGGGAAAGGGGATCTCCAAGGGTCATCTAATCTGACCAGGCTGGGATTGGAATGAAGGGGAAAAGGGATCTCCAAGGGTCATCCGGACTGACCAGACTGGGACTGTAATTAAGAGAAAAGGGGACCCCAAAGGGTCATCTAGATTGACCAGGCTGGGATTGTAATGAAGAGGAAGGGGGACCTCTAAGGGTTATCTGGACTGACCAGGCTGGGATTGGAATGAAGGGGAAAGGGGACCTCTGAGGGTCAGCTAGACTGACTAAGCTGGGGTTGTAACGTATGGGAAAGGGAACCTCCAAGGGTCATCTAAACTGATCAGGCTGGGATTGCAATGAAGGGGGAGAGGGATCTCCAAGGGTCACCTACACTGTATTGTTTTTATTTTTGGCAGGTTCAACACAACATGTTTCCTCGCACGCTCTTTCCCAGTAAAAAGCCGACAACTCTGGAGGTGTTGATGCTTTCGGAAGGAGAAAAACACCATCCATCTCTTGTTATTTGTGAAAGCAACTAACGTCTGGAAGGAAGGAGGGGAGGGAGCTTTCTAGGAAGGCCACAAGCCTTCCCCGAATCACGAGGGAGTCCAAGGGCCGCTTTGCAAAATGCGATGTGGGTTTTCCGGCTGGAAACAAACGGGTTTTGTTTGTTCAGGCCGCTCAGCTTCAGACTCAGCCGGACAAGGCCAGTTTCCAGACAAGAGCAGAGTGAGACATTCCCTTGGAAAGAGAAGAGAGGCCAAATGGCATTCCAATGCACCAGGAGGAGCCAAGTGTCTCTTCTTTGGAGAGCCTCTTCAATGTGCACCAAGCTGAACTTCAGACAAGAGTGTCATGCAGCAGTGAAGAAGGCCTGGCTGGAAGGGGGTGGACTAGATGCCCTCTCCATTGTAATACTAGGAATAAATTTAAACACTAATAATAGACACATAGCCGCTTTGAGTCTCCTGGTGGAGAAAACAAGTGGGGTATAAATAAACATTAATAATAATAATAATAATAATTGTCTGTAATAATAATCATCTGCAGGGGGATCCTGGGCATTGCAGTGTGACCCCTTGAGCGGCAACCTTAGGCGACCTGTGCAAAACAATAAATAGGCTGCACGGTGCCAATTCGTGCAAACAGTCAGGGTCGAAGTGATAAGGCGGTCAGCAAACATGGTCGGGTTCGGGGCCCAAAGGCACGGCGCGTGGGTTTTTCTCTTTTAATATGTTTACATGTGTGTATTTTAAGCAGTTGCTGGAAAACACACAGGCCGTGAAGGCTGTTTTGGGTAAAGAGAGTGAGATGGGAACAATATTTTGAAGCTGGGGAAAGATTAATCGGGAGAGGAAATGGCTCCAGATTGTCTGGATCTAGTCCTTTTGGTCTCAGTTCAGAAGCCTGACTCTATTGGAAGGGGCCCCCAAAGAGCATCTAGTCCACCTCATTTCACTCAGGCAGGAAAAGCACAATCAAAGCCCTGCTATCCAGCTTCCATCATCATCATCATCATTATTATTTGATACATAACAAGATTAGTACACAGCAAACAAGATCACTATGCTGGCTGTTGTATTGGATCATATGTCGGACATTTCCCAAGTGTCTAGGACTGTGTGATTTTTCGGCGAATAATGCGTGCAGATCCAAGTAGGGTGGGCTTTTGCAGCTGACAGATGGTAATGTTGTCAGTGTCGATTGTGTTGAGACCCTGCACCCAGTGTGCCGATCACTACTGGGACTACTTTGACTGGTTTGTGCCAGAGTCTTTGAAGCTTGATGTTTAAATCCTCGTATCATGTAAGCTTATTATTATTATGTTTATTTATATCCACAAGGAGACTCAAAGTGGCTGTGTGTCTATTATTAGGATTAAAATTTATTATTATCGTCATCATTTTGTTTATTTCTTAACAATAAGGAGATTCAAAGTGGCTATGTATCTATTATTAGTATTACAATGTATTATTACATTATATATTATTATTTCTTATTATTTATTTTATTAGTATTATTTTATTTTATATTATTGTTATTATTTGATACATAACAAGATGAGTACACAGCAAACAAAATCACTGCACTCGGTGTGCCGATCACCACTGGGACCACTTTGACTGGCTTGTGCAAGAGTCTTATTATTATTATTATTATTATGTTTATTTATACCCCACTTTTCTCTCCAACAAGGGCACTCAAAGTGGCTATATCTATTATTAGTATTAGAATTTATTATTTATTTATTTATTTATTTGCCATGCTTCTATACTGCCTCTCTCAGCCCGAAGGCGACTCGAGGCGGTGAACGAGCGGCAACGCGTGCCCATATACAATACATCACAAGATAAAAATATATAAAAACATATAGAATTAACAGTTAAAAACTACAAAATACAAATCTCAGCTCCACAATCTTAAAATTGGTTTCCGTTTCGTAGTCATAGTAATCCATGATCTCGATTAAGTTCGTCTGCAAATGCTTGCTCGAAAAGCCAAGTCTTGACTTTCTTACGAAATGTTAGGAGGGAAGGGGCCGATCTGATGTCACTAGGGAGTTCCAAAGCCGAGGAGCCACCACTTAGAAGGCCCTGTCTCTCGTCCCCGCCAGGCGCGCAAGAGCAGGGCCTCTCCAGATGATCTTAAGCATCTTGATGGTTCATAGGGAGAAATGCGTTCGGACAGGTAAGTTGGACCAGAACCGTTTAGGGCTTTAAAGGCCAAAACCAGCACTTTGAATTGTGCCCCGTAGCAAACTGGTAGCCAGTGAAGCTGGCACAACAGGGGAGTTGTACGCTCCCTGAGTGCCGCTCCTGTTATCAACCTGGCTGCTGTCCGTTGGACCAATTGAAGCTTCCGAGCAGTCTTCAAAGGCAGCCCCACGTAGAGAGCGTATTATATTATATATTAATATTTTATATTATTACATTTATATTATTATATAATATATGTTATTATTTGGTTATTATTATATGTTTATTTATACCCCACTTTTTCTCTCCACATGGAGACTCAAAGTGGCTATGTATCTATTAGTGGTATTCGAATGTATTATTATTGTTATATATATATATTATTTCATATTATTAATTTTATTTATTTTGTTAGTATTATTTTATTTATTATTAGGTTATTATATATTGCTATTATTGTTATTTTTATTATTATGTTTATATATAACCCGCTTTTCTCTCCAGTAAAGAGACTCAAAGCGACTCAGACTCAAAGATAGACAGATATTTTGTATTTTTATCTGAGCTGATTCTTATTTGTATCTGTTTGTCTAACTTGGCTGACCACCTATATCATCTGATGATGATGATGATGATTTTATTGATAACTGGCTTAAGTGGGGACTTTGAAAAATGCATGCTCTGGCACCAGGGGGCGCTCGAGGACAACAAGCACCTACATCTGGACTTCTGTAGAGTGAAAGGATCTAGTAGTGAGAGAAAGGATCCCAAAGAGTCCAATTACAGGGACCCAAGCATGCACAGTTTGGGGCCATTATTATGGATAACAATAATAACACTGACAATAATAAGGGACAATGAATCCCTGTCCCATTCTGTTGGGGCCATTATTATTATTGGACCCCAACAGGATGGGAAAGAGATGCATTTCCTCTATTATTATTATTAGCTTGGGGACCCAGTGGTGCCTGGGTTCTTTGAGAAAGGCATTGTTTGTTTTTTGAAGTTTGGGGTCAGAGTTCGAGTCTAACACCATTTATTAGGGAAAAAAACCAAATCTTTCCTTTTGTTTTTTAAGGAATGCTCCCATTAGAAAATGCATAAGGATGTGGGTGAACTACAACTATCAGAATAGTGGGCAAAGCCTTCCCAAACCCTGCCATTATTCAAAGTTGGCCATGTTGGGTCTGTGTGCCAAGTTTAGTCCAGATCTGTCATTGGCTGGGTTCAGTGTTCTCTGGATAAGGGTGATCATCACCTCCGAACCCAGCCAGTATTCACAGTTGGCCATATTGGGTCTGAATGCCAAGGTTGATCCAGAGCCATCGTTGGTTGGGTTCACAGTGCTCTCTCGATGTAGTTCAGTGTTTCCCAACCAGTGTGCCATAGCACACTGTGTGCCGCGAGCGATCATCAGGTGTGCTGTGGGAAATTGGAACCTCCAATACCCTTTCTTCCCCTTCCTGCCAAACACTTTTTCTTCTCCACTCGGGCTCCCTTCTTCCCAGCCTCGCTCTGCTTGCTTTGCCTCGCTTTGCTCTGGGGCGGGTCTGCGCAGTAGCGCCCACACGGGTCACGCCTCCCTCCCTCTCCCTCCCCTCCTGAACACGCTCACACTGCCCCTTCGGATCAAAATGGAGGCAAAAGCAGCAGTATAGAAGAAAAAGTAAGTGTTCGGCAGGAGGGGGAAGAAAGGGCGCGAAGGGGAAGGGGGAGGAAGAGGTCCCTGTCGAAAACTGGCATGGGCAAACTTGGACCTTCCAGGTGTTTTGGACTCCAACTCCCACCATTCCTAGCAGCCTCAGGCCCTTTTCCTTTTTCCCCTTCAGCCACTTAAGCAGGAAAGGGCCTCAAGCTGTTAAGAATGGTGGGAATGGTTGGAGTCCAAAGCACCCAGAGGGCCAAAGTTTTCCCATGCCTGTTTTAGGGACCTTAAAGTGGTGAGCCTCCTTCCAAGATTGTGATTCTGGATAGAAAACAAACAATAACATAACATTGTTTGAGGCCACAGTGCTCTCTGGGTGTAGGTGAACTACAACTTCCAAACTCAAGGTCAATTCCCAATCAAACCCTTTCAGTACTTTCTGTTGGTAATGAGAGTTCAATATGCCAAGTTTGGTTCAATTCCATTGTTGCAAGAGTTCAGGATGCTCTTTGATTGTGTGTTAACTATAAATCCCAGAAACTGTAATTCCCAAATGTCAAGGTCTATTTTCCCCAAACTCCATCTGTGTTCACATTTGGGCATATTGAGTATTCATGCCAGGTTTGATCCTGATCCAACATTGTTTGAGTCCACAGTGCTCTCTGGATATAGGTGAACTACAACTCCAAAACCCAAGGTCAATGCCCACCAAACTCTTATAGCATTTTCTCTTGGTTATGGGAGTTCTGTGTGGGAAGTTTGTGCCTTTCTGCCATTCCTGCCAGGATATCTATGTTGTGTTCATCGAAACAGGTCCAGGTTTCACACACTGAGTGTATAAATACATTTTAAAACATATTAACTGTATGTATTACTGTGTTAGAGTGTCATTTTGTGTCATTTTGGTTGGTGGTGTGCCCCAGGATTTTGTAAATGTAAAAAGTGTGCCGCAGCTCAAAAAAGGTTGGGAAACACTGGTATAGATAGATAGAAGATAGATAGATAGATAGAACACAACAACAACAACAAAACGGGAAATGCATCTGTCAAAGGACTTCCTTTGGACTCTGGCATGGCCTTGAAGGGCACTGAACCTTCGGACAATGCACTTGGACTCTAGCATTCCCTTTGCTGGACACTCAGACTGGATGTCCAGCAAGGCCTTGAATATAGGGCCGTGGACCCTTGAACCCTTGCCAAATGCCCTTTGCAGGAATCCACCACCTTGCAAATCCTGTTGTTGTTGTTGTTGTTGTTCTCCTGTCCAGCTGGTCATCCCAGGCCCCGTTGGCCGGACATGTTGTGTTCCCAGCTCTGCTTTCCCTTCCAGGAACCGCATTAATTTTAGCCGTGTCTGGAAGCAGATTGTGGCCGCATTCATTTATAGCCCGTCGTTCCTGCAAAAAGTTTTCCATAGCTTGGATGCATAGAACGAATGCGGGCTCATAATCCTAAGGCTCAATGCTACGTTGTCCTGGGAGCTGTAGTTTCCTCTGTGTATTATAATATGTATTTTATAGAAACACGTTCTGATATGTATCTTTGATAGAAATATGTGTTGTTGTTATTCTTACTCAAATAACTTAGAGGGAACATGCCTTGAACCAGAATAAGCTATCTTTACGCTCTATACTCTCTACCAGGCATGGGCAAACTTGGGCCGTCCAGGTGTTTTGGACTTCAACTCCCACAATTCCTAACAGTCGGTAGGAAGTTTTTGGGGGGATTTATAGGAGTTGTAGTTCACCTACATCCAGAACTCACTATGAACCCAAACAATGATGGATCTGGACCAAACTTGGCATGTGTACCCAATATGCACAAATTTGAATACTTTTGGGTTTTGAGGGGAATTGGCCTGGACATTTTGGAGTTGTCAGTACTGGGATTTATAGTTCACCTACAGTCAATGAGCACTCAGGACTCCACCAAAGATGGAATTGGGCCAAACTTGGCACACAGAGCCCCCATGACCAGCAAAAAATACTGGGGAAAAGTCACATTGATTTGGGTGAGTTGTAGTTTACCTACATTCAGAAAGCACTGTGAACCTAAACACCAATGGATCTGTACCCAACTTGGCAGACTTCCCTGAAATTCGATTACTGGAGGGCTTTGGGGAAATTGACCTTCCTTCTTTCACCCACAACCAGAGAAACGGTGACGTCCACCGATGAACGACCTGGACCAAACTTGGGACACAGAACCCACATGACTAACCCAACCTACTGGAGGGGTTTGAAGGGACTGACTCACCATAGTGGGAGTTGTAGTTTAGCTTGCAACCAGAGAGCAAACTGGCCCCCACCAATGATGCATCTAAAGCAAACTTGCCCAACATCACAAACTTTACATACTGATGGAATTTCTCAGGGTTAACCTGGCATGATGGGAGTTGTAGTTCACCCACAACCTTAGGCATTTTGGACAATTAAAAATGACTTTTTCAAATAACCCGGGCAACGGAGGGTACCCAAGCTAGTATATAATAATGATAATACTAATAATGGAGCATAATAATACATCATATTATTATTATTATTATTTACAGGGTCTAGAAAAGCGAATTGACAGCGCTGAGTCAATCCTGACTTCATTTTTTTCACTAAATTATTTCCAAGGCTGGCCGACCAGCAAAATGCTGCTTTCTCTGGTTTGCAGGAATGACCGGTTTGCACGGAATTTGAGGCCATATACGGTATATATATTATGTGTAGTATTTACTCCACTGATGTCATTCGGGCCATCAATCCCCAACGGTCAACAGGCAGTGCTGTGTAAATTCCCTAGTTACGTGATGATGTTATGGCAAACTCACCTGCAAAACAAATCACTTTCCAAGAATGGCAGACTTTTTTTTATTGCCGCCTGAAAGGGCAAGCCAGCCACTCCTAGGAGCCGATGGCATTGAAAGCAAAGTCAAAAATGCATTAATTCTACCGTGTAGATAATAAATAAATAATAACTAATTTATAATAATATTATAATAAATAATTTATTATAATAATAATATAACTATTAATAATAATAATACAGTGTAGATGCATCAAAACAGTTGGAAGGGATCTCCCAAGATCATGTAGCCTGACCCCTTTCCTTGGCTGATCAATGCATGGCAACAACTGAATCGTTTTTTTAATGATTGTTTAATATTGTTTTAATGTTTATTGTATTGCAATGCTTTTAAGATGAGATGCTTTCATTCTTTTTATGGAGAGAAAAAAGCGGGGTCTAAATAAACATAAACATAACAACAACAATGCATTCTAATACTAATAATAGAGACATAGCTACTTTGAGTCTCCTTGTGGAAGGAAGTCACCCGGTCATCACAAAGTTTCCCCAAAGTGCCACGGAAGCCTTTCTCCTCCCTGAGGGCCACCGGAAAATTTCCTCCTTTGATTTGAAAGAAAAACAAGTGTCGCAAAAAGAAGGATGAGAGGCGCGTGATGCACTGACTGGTCAACAGGTTGAAATCTCGACTCGGCCAAGGTCAGGGGTCACTCTCTCTCAGCCTCCAGTCAATTGGAAAGCGGCTTCTAATGCTTTTATGTCAAGCTGCTTTGAGTTCCCTTTGAGATGATAGAGCGGGATATAAGTAAATATAATAATAATTGAGTGTGTGTGTATAACATTCCCTGCTTTCCCTACTTTATCTCCCCAAAGGGAACTCAAATCAGCTTGACATAAAAGTATTATTGATTTATTGACTTCATTCCTATTCTGCCCTTCTCACCCCCACAGGGGACTCAGGGCGGATTACAATGTACACATTACATTTAGACACACAAACACACAAGACAGAGGCAATTTAACATCTGGCCACCAGGGGGAGCTGTCGCACTCCTTCATTCCTCTGCGTGTTTCCTGGAGATCTTTTTATGGCCTCGTAAATCAGTTAAATTTAGCCTCCCCACTAAAGTGGTACCTTAATTTCCTACTTGACAGATGCAACTGTCTTTCGGGTTGCAAAGGTCAACAACAGGCTACACAATAGGTCGAGAGCCCACCTCGACCTGGGCAGGCCTCGAACTCATGACCTTCTGGTCATTAGAGATCTTATGCAGCTGACACCCATCCAGCTGCGCCACATTCCCGGTGGAATTACATACAATTTAAAATATTATTATATATTATTATTCGCTATACAACAAAATTAGTACACAGCAAAATCAGTACTCACTATGCTGGGTTTGTATTTGATCACACGTCAGACACTCCCTAAGTGTCTAGGACTGTGTGATGTATCAGCGAATAATACATGCAGATCCCAGTAGGTTTGCAGCTGGTTATTATTATTTTTATTATTATTTATACCCCACTTTATCTCCTCAAAGGGGACTCAAAGCAGCTTGATATAAAAGCATTGGCATACAATTTAAAAATTTTTATTATTATTATTATTGAAATAGAGCAATTTAAAACAACCGCAGATAATGAGATCCAGGCTGTGGCTAGCAAAACCTGAAACGCGGATACTGAGTCCTGATATAATTGACAGCGGGCCACCTGTGGATCCATGTGCTTGGCGAGACAAAGAAGCTAGCCCAATGTTCCCAAATCAAGAGATTTATTTATTTATTATATTTTTATCCCGCCCCTCTCAGCCCGAAGGTGACTTGAGGTGGTGTACACATGGCAAGAACTGCCCACAGATAAAATACATCAGCAATTAATAAAACAACCATATAAAACATAAATTTAGCAATTAAAATTAAGAGATCTCACCCAGTTGAAGAAGAAACCACCAAGGTATTTTATTCAAGTCAGCTGAAAGGGATGCCAGCTCGCGGTAATATTGAAAAACAGACATTTTAATAGACAGAACCCTTTTGAATTTCCCACTCCTGCCCTAGCTGGAGCCAGCTTTGCCGTGATTGGCTGAGCTCCATTGACTCCCTGAAGAGGCGAGACTGTGGCACCTGCCAACCAATCAAAGAGCGTTCTCCACTTCCAATGCAGATTTCTGCTCTCCAATGGCTGATGGGGGGCAGGCTGTTCCAGGAGACAAAAGAGAGCAAAAGACTTTGAACAAATCACAAAGAGGGTCATCAGGTCCCATGCATTTTCTGGAAGTTTTTTTTTTTAGGATGAGTGACTCATCAAGGTGGATCCGGCATCCACAGTGCCCAAGTCCATAATGGCCATACAGATCCTTGTTTAAGATGATGGGATTAGCAAATCCAGTCCTGGGAAAAGGGGAAGTGTCATTGTGGAAAAGGGGACATGGCCTTCCCACCATTGGGAAATGCCATGCCAGGTGATAAGTGTCTTTGAAATCATGGCCGGATTACCCATAAGGCCAGACAAGGCCATGGCCTTGGGCAGCGGATTTTGGGGGCGGCATTTCCGGCCCTGAAGGAAGGGGTGAAGGAAGGAGTGGCGCCTGCCCGCGGGACAAGGAGCCAGGCGGAAGTCCCACCGCCCCTAGGGCGATTGACGCGGCGGGCGCCACCCCTCAGTGAAGGGAGGGGGCGGAACCGGCGAGGAGAAGGCGCCGCTGGAAGTCCCGCCGCTACGGCGACTCACGCCACTTTCCCCACCGCCACCCCGCTCGTGCTTGGGGCACAGGCGAGCGGGGGGGCGGCGGCGGGGGAAGCCGCGTGAGTCTAACTAAGGGCGGGACTTCCGGCGGCGCCTTGTGTGTCACGCCGGCAGCGGCTCCGCCCCTCCTCCCTTCAGTGAAGGGGCGGAACCAGCATGGCGCACAAGGCGCCGCCGAAGTCCCACCCTTAGTTAGACTCACGCGGCTTCCCCCGCCGCCGCACTCGCACCGGCGCACCTCCTCTCTTCACTGAGGGAAGGAGTGGCGCCGGTGCGAGCGCGGCGGCAGCGGGGGAAGCTGCGTGAGTCTCCCTAAAGGCGGGACTTCCGGCGCCGCCTTGTGCGTCATGCCGGCCCCGCCCCTGCAAGAGGCCCCACCCCCAGGGGGCGGCGTTTAGACCGGGCGGCCTCAGGGGGCACAGGCCGCTAATCCGGCCCTGTTTGAAATGTCCAAGTAGCTGCACAAAGGACAGGTGGCCCAAACCCTGGATTCCTGTTGTCCTCTGCATAGCTGGAGTTATGGGGCCAGTTCAGATAGACTGGCCCCCAGGGTGATGGGTGATTGAGTCCTTTATAATTGAGGTCATGCTCAGGAAAATGGATGGAGTGGATTCCTGGGTCATGAGGTGCCGACAAAAGGTCACCAAAGTTGTGATTGGTGGCATCCTTCTTCAAGACAGCATGTGACAAAATGGGTATGGGGAATATAGTGTGAGACCATGAAGAAACTTCGCAGAGCCATCCAAAACAAACGTGGGATGCTGACTTTGGGAGTGTGTCACCTTCATGACAATGTGCATCTGTCCGCACACCACTCATGCCACACAAGAGTGGTTGACTTCCTTTGGTTGGGATGCTTTAAGCCAGTGTTTTTCAACCTTTTTTGAGCCGCAGCACATTTTTTTACATTTACAGAATCCTGGGGCACACCACCAACCAAAATGACACAAAGTGACACTCTAACACAATAATACATATAGTTAATATGTTTTTTAATGTATTTATACACTCAGTGTGAAACCTGGGCCTGTTTCGATGAACGCGACATAGATATCCTGGCAGGAATGGTAGAAAGACACACACGAAGGTCTTGCTCAACAGCTGGGAGTTATAGTTCACCCGCAATCAAAGAGCATTCTGAACTCCAATGATGGAATGGAATCAAACTTCCCACACAGAACTACCATAACCAAGAGAAAATACTATAAGAGTTTGGTGGGCATTGACCTTGAGTTTTGGAGTTGTAGTTCACCTATATCCAGAAAGCACTGTGGAGGGGAGGGAGGAAGACATGGGGCGAGTCTGCGCAGTAGCGCCCGCACGGGTCACGTCTTCCTCCCCCCTCCCGCAGAAGCGGCAGCGTGAGCAAAGTGAGGCAAAGCAAGCAGAGCGAGGCTGGGAAGAAGGGAGCCCGAGTGGAGAAGAAAAAGTGTTCGGCAGGAGGGGGAAGAAAGGGTATTGGCGGTTCCAATTTCCCACGGCACACCTGATGATCGATCGCGGCACACTAGTGTGCCACGGCACACTGGTTGGGAAACACTGCTTTAAGCCGCCTCTCTCACAGCCCCGATCTTGCACCCAATGACTCTCATCTGTTCACTAAATTGAAGGAATATCTGGGTGGGAAACATTTTTCCTCTGACGACGGCGAGGTGAAAATCGAAGTGACAAACTAGCTTAAAAACATTAACACAGAAGATAAACTACAGAAATATACAAAAAATGAAAGCGGAAATAGAATCAAAACACTGTGCTTCTCCCTCCGGGCAAGTGACCCCCAAGACGCTTAGGCCAAAGTTGTTTGTGTGGTTCGCAGATTCGGAAAGTGCAAGATACAGGAAAAATGGACCTGGAAATTCCCTTCGGTCCCAAATTGCGTCCCATTTGCGTTATTTTCGGGAGCCGTGTTTTTCCCCCACCAATTTGCAAAGGTCATTGGCCCAAGGCGAGTGACCAGTCGCCCAGGGCTGTGCTTGTTCCTTGCCCGTCGTTTCCTCTTCTTCCTTTCCAGCATGGAAATTTCTGTTTTTCTCCGACTGGGGAAAACAAACCTCCTTCTTGTCTTCGAAACCTTCAAAACAAGCCCTCCCTCGGGTCACCAGACTCGTATTGTTTTGGCCAGTTGTACAATGGAAAAACAAAAGTAGGGTCCAGACATGCAGCCAGAGGTCAAGCGAGTCCTTTATCCAGCTGCAAAGGCCGGACAAAGCGTGGAAACATTGGTGTTTTGGCTTCTTCTTCTGTCCTTTCGATAAACAACAAACTAGAGTAGTGTTTCTCCACCTTCCTAATGCCGCGACCCCTTAATACAGTTCCTCCTGTTGTGGTGACCCCCAATTTCATTGCTATTTCACAACAGTAATCTTGCTATGAATCTGAAAGTAAATATCTGATATGCAGGATGTATTTTCATTCACTTGACCTAATTTGGCACAAATACCAGATACGCCCAAATCTGAATACTGGTGGGATTGATTTTGTAATTTGGGAGTTGTAGTTGCTGGGATGTATAGTTTACCTGCAACCGAAGAGCATTCTGAACCCCACCAACGATAGAATTGAGCCAAACTTCCCACACAGAACCCCTATGACGAACTGTGTTTTGTGATTGTCTTTGGCGACCCCTTTGGTACCCCCTTGCGACCCCCAGAGGGGTCCTGACCCCCAGGTTGAGAGAAACACTGTACTAGAGCAAAGTTTCTTCTGCTGTATTATTCCTCATTACACAAATTGACTATTAATATTAATATTGTTTGTTACTACGATTATTATTATCCCCTAGCTA
The DNA here is from genome assembly GCA_030556195.1 of Anolis apletophallus. Taxonomy (NCBI): domain Eukaryota; kingdom Metazoa; phylum Chordata; class Lepidosauria; order Squamata; family Anolidae; genus Anolis; species Anolis apletophallus. The sequence goes on along the minus strand of JARBWK010000011.1, from coordinate 59,075,147 downwards.
TATTATTATTATTATAATCATCATTATTATTATTATTATTATTATTATATTTCCCCCCGATAATTTTCCATTGGTTTATATGGTTTATTGGGAGGGATCAGTCTTATCTATTAATTGTTCCTCCTGGTGGGAGGGTGGACTAGGTGACCTTTGGACCACATCTGACCCAAACAAGGCCCTTGCCAGGCTAGGCATGGAGAACTACACATCGTAGTTGAGAACATATATCCCAGTGGAGGAACTACACATCCCAGAAAACTATTGTGTTCTCAAAAGAGGACTAAATATCCCACTGGAGAATTACACATCACAGCACAGAACTATGAATCTCAAAAAAGAATTACACATCCCAGTGATGAACTATTTCACCCAAAGGAGGACTACGTACCACAGTGGAGTACTATGCATCCCAGTGGATAACTATTTATGCCAAAGGAGGACTATATATCCCACTGGAGAACTATTTCACCCAAAGGAAGACTATATATCCCAGTGGATAACTATGCATTCCAGTGGAGAACTATGCATCCCAAAGGTGGACTACATATCCCAGTGAAGAACTACACGTCCCAGTGGAGAACTATGCATCCTAGCACAGAACTATCAATCCTAGTGGAGAACTATAAATCCCAGCGGAGAACTATACATCCCAGCACAGAACTATGAATCCCAAAGGAGAGCTACACATCCTAATGGAGAACTATGCATCCCAAAGGAGGACTAGGCATCCCTGTGAAAAACTACACAGCCCAGTGCAGAACTTTCAATCCCAAAGGAGGACTACACATTCCAGTGGAGAACTACACATCCAAGTGGAGAATTATGTATCCCAGCGTAGAACTACACATCCCAGCACAGAACTATGAATCCCAAAGGAGGACTACGCATCCCAGCAGGGAACTATGCATCCCAAAGGAGGACTAGGCATCCCTGTGAAAAACTACACATCCCAGTGCAGAACTTTCAATCCCAAAGGAGAACTACACATCCAAGTGGAGAACTATGTATCCGAGCGTAGAACTACACATCCCAGAACATAACTATGAATCCCAAAGGAGGACTACACATCCCAGTGGGGAACTACGTATCCCAAAGAAGGGCTACATATGCCAGTAGGGACCTTAGCATCCCAGGAGAAAACTATCACAAAGGAGGACTACATGTGCTAGTGGGTAACTATGCACCTCAATGGTAGACTATGCATCCCAGACAAGAACTATGCATCCCAGTGTAGAACTACATCCCAAATGAGGACTGCATATTCCAGCAGAGAGTTATGCGCTGCAAAGGAGAGACTGCATATCCCATGGGAGGACTACGCGTCCCAGTGACTTGGCCCAATAAACAACGATGAGGCTGAATGCCGGCCGAAAAAAAATGGTTTATTTTTAACCCATTTTAATCTCTCTCTCTCTCTCTCTCTCTCTCTCTCTCTCTCTCTCTCTCTCTCTCTTTCTCTCTGTCTGTCTCTCTGTCTCTCTCTGTCTGTCTCTCTCTGTCTGTCTGTCTCTCGGAAGCCAAGGCCTATAAATAAACCCATCCAGGCCAGGATATTGGGTCCCAATCCTGAAGTGCATGCTGAGCAGACATCAGCCAACTCTGGCCCTTCGGGTGTTTTGGACTCCAATTCCCACAATTCCTAACAACCTACCGGCTGTTAGGAATTGTGGAAACTGAAGTCCAAAACTCATAGAGGGCTCAAGTTTACCCATGCCTGCTCCTGGGCATACACAAAGTGCATTCCCCTTCGCGTCTCCTGTCCCTGCCGGTCACACGGCATGAGGCCGAGCCATGATTCCCACTCACTTGGCTCCGGGGATTGTTGTGTGTCAGATAGTGCAGGCCTCTTACGAAACCCAAAGCGCACCCTCCTCACCTCCCGCACAGTTCCCTGGATTCAACCGGCTGACCTACAGGGGAATGACCCACACGAGCAGTCCAGCCGTGGACTTTCCTCCCCAAAGATGACCCTTGCTGGAGGACAATGGCCATGGAATCATGCCTTTGTGGCCTGCCATGCGCCACACTCTCACTTCCTTCTATTTTTTCTTCCTTCCTTCTTCAATCTTCCTTCCTCTCCAATTCCATTTTTCCTTCCTTCCTTCCTTCCTTCCTTCCTTCCTTCCTTCCTTCCTTCCTTCCTTCCTTCCTTCCTTCCTTCCTTCCTTCCTTCTTGCCTTCCTTTCCAACTGTATTAGTTCTCCTCCTTCCTCCTCCCTTCCTTTCCATCCATTCTTCCATCTTTCTTTCCTCCAGACTTTCTTTCCTTCCTTTCCATCCATCCATCTGAATTGATGGATGGAAATCCACCAAAGTAAGCTGAGATACCATAACATTGCAAAACAGACATTTTATACAATACAGGATTGGAACCTTTACAATTTTGGCATTGGCACTTTTCGTTCCCCATCAGGGGCAGGATTGGAACCTTTACAAATACTCACTGTTGTGAGTTTTGGCCCATTGGGGCTACACTCAGGATTATTTTGATTCTCTATTTCTAATACGTGATTGGATCACCCCTGCGTGGGACTGTATGATATATTGCACCCATTTGGGTAATGTATTCCCATTAAGATATGGTTATTATTAACAGGGGCAGCCTGAGCTCTCCGGCGGGAGTAAGCGAAAATTATTTTGGCGCCCCGGCAGCTCCTGGCTGCGCCCGCGCATGCGCGGAAATTCGGGCATGCGCGCTGATACCCGAGCGTGCCGGCGCGGAGGAGGGGGGGAGAGGGGACTCATGGGGCGGGCTCCCGGACCCGAGGATGGCAGGAGGAGAGGCCATGAGGCGCCCCCCACGGAGCGCAGTGGCAGCAGCAGCAGCGCCCCGGAAGGCCCGGAGCCAGGCGCATCTTCCTGAGGCGTCACTTCCTCGCAGCAGCGCCTCTGCTGAGCGAGAAGGGGGAGAAGGCCTCGCCGGCCGCGCTGCAGGACGCCGAAGGAGAGATGCCGGAGGGAGGGAGCCCTGCAGAGCGCGGCGGCCTCTTCCTCCCTTCCCTCCCTCCCTCCGGCGTCTCTCCTTCCGGGCGTCCTTGCAGCGCGCCGGCGAGGCCTTCCTCCCCTTCTCCTCGGCAGAGGCGGCTACGCAGGAAGTGACGTCGGGAAAATGCGCCTGGCTCCGGGCCTCCGGGGCGCTGCTGCTGCTGCCACTGCGCTCTCCGTCCCCTCCCCTCCTCCTCCTCGGGTCCGGGAGCCCGCCCCGTGAGTCCCCTCTTTCCCCCCCCCCCCCGTTCCTCTGCGCCGCCGGCTGGCTGCGGCGACACGGCGGCGGGGCGGGGCGGCACCCCTCCCAGGTGCTGACGCCCCTCTCCGGGAATGTCGCCCTACTCAACCGCGTAAGTCGCTTAATGGGGAAGGCCGGCCCTGATTATTAATTATATATGATATTGCATTTTCATTTGATTGCCTTATTCAATTTGTGAGCCCTTGTGGGTATAGTGTTCTGTGGCTCTTCAGCCCCCAAGCTCTGTTATTACTATCAGGGTAGTTAAAAATGAAACTGTTTGTAAAGAGCTCCAGAAAGATCTCTCGAAATTGAGTGAATGGGCAACAAAGTGGCAAATGCATTTTAACCTAAACAAGTGTAAAGTCATGCACATCGGGGCAAAGAACCCCAAATACACTTATCAACTGATGGGATCAAAGCTTTCTGAGACAAACCAGGAAAGGGATCTTGGGGTTTTGGTGGACAGCTCAATGAAGATGTCAACCCAGTGCGCTGCAGCAGTGAAAAAAGCAAATTCTATGCTTGGCATGATCAGGAAGGGAATCGAAAATAGGTCGTCAAATGTTGTATTGCCTCTCTACAAATCTATGGTGAGGCCACATCTGGAGTACTGTGTACAATTCTGGTCACCGCACCTCAAGAAGGATATAACGGAACTGGAAAAGGTACAAAGAAGGGCAACAAAAATGATCCAAGGGATGGAGCAGCTCCCTTACGAAACCAGGTTGCAACGCCTTGGTCTTTTCAGCCTTGAAAGACGGCGTTTAAGAGGTGACTTGATCGAAGTGTATAAAATCATGCACGGGATAGAAAAGGTGAATAAAGAAAAAATATTTTCTCTGTCACACAACACTAGGACTAGGGGACACTCCCTGAAGCTCCAAGGTAGGAAAGTTAGGACTAATAAAGGGAAATATTTCTTCACCCAGAGGGTCATTGGGTTATGGAACTCACTTCCAGAGGAGGTTGTGACAGCGGTCAGCCTGGACAGCTTCAAGGCAGGATTAGACAGATTCATGGATACCAAGGGAATCAGTAGCTACTGAAATGGACATCCAAGTGCCACCTCTGTGTTGATGGAGGCAGGCAGGATTTTCCCCCGGTACTGGTTGTGGGGGGTAAGGAGCAGGTGAGGGTTTTGCCCTCCTTTCTGCTAGAGATCCCCGTGTACAACAAGTGGGCCACTGTGTGACACAGAATGCTGGACTAGATGGGCTGAGGCCCGATTCAGCATGGCTCTTCTTATGTTCTTATGTTCTTATGTACTCCAACTCTGCACCAATGCCCATTGTGTTGATGTGATTAATTATATTGTATAGATGAATGTGTATGGTAATAGTGGGAGAGAATAAGCAGGAGAGAAGAGCTGATATTAGAAGCCATTGCTACAGGGAGAGCAGAGTTGCCATGGCAACATAGCTCTGAGGCTGCAAGGGGAGGAGTCAGAACGTTTCTGACAAGACGAAGGAAGGAAAGTTAGTCAGTCCTCAAAGTGTGAGGAGCTCAAGTCTGTGTCAGGAATAGGAGCTCAAAGTATGAGGAGCTCAAGTCTGTGTCAGGGATAAGAGCTCAGTGTGTGAAGAGCTCAGAGAAAGAGTTTAGAGAGAGACAAGCTACAAGTGAGAGGTTAAGATTGACCAGCTCTAAGGAAAGAGAGCAGGGTTTAGATAAAGTACCTAAAGAAGGCTAGTGTGCCTGCATATTGGAGTGAACACATTCCAATATATAGCTGGTTGAAGACAATAGTGAAGCTATTGTGACTTTGGTTTTACTATAATTAGTATTAGTAACCTTATTAAGTTGTGCCTCCTTGGAAGAAGTTATACTAAACCAAGCTGTGTACAAGAATAAATCATTAATTGTTATTCCATCAAACAAACCTCTCTGTGCCAGCGATTTGAAGTCAAGCCTCGTTTTAAAAGTGTATTCCTGTCAGAGAAAGAGTTCATTGCCTCATAAAGAGCTTCCCTCACGAAAGAGTTTCGAATACATCTCTCTCATAAAATAGTGGCTGTTTTAAAGTAAAGTCTCCTCATCACTCTTTACAAGTCTAATGGTCAAGAAATAATCATTGTGACTCTTCACAAAGTAGTGTGGCAGTGGGGAAATAGCCTGCCCTGCCACGTTAAAAGAAAAAGGTGAACGGTGAAGAGACATCATCGCAGATTGGTGATACAGAGGTGGAACTGTCAAGATAGCCGACGTCGTAACAAATTGGTGTGGCAGCGGTGGGATCTAAAAGAGGGTCCACCCTGTCCAGCTAAACGACGTCTTCCCACCCATTGTATTACAAAGCAGCACATTGTCCATGATGACAGGATTATGAATCCGTTCCTGTGAAAAAAGGCAAATGGCAATGTGGAAAATGGGGCAAGTCATCCCAACATCAGGGAAGAAAATGCTTATGTCTTTTCCTATGTCCATGTAGCTGCAGAAAAAAAAGGTGGTCCAACTCCAAAGCCTGTTGAGCCCGCACAGGCGGTGGTATGAGTCACCGATGTTGGGTGATTGAGTTCCAGATGAGAACACGGAGTGCAGCCATGGATACCAGGTAGGCTCTCCAGTTTCAATGGGAAACCTTCCGGTACATTTCCACTCTGAACATTCTAGGACAGGCATGGGCAAACTTGGGCCCTCCCTCCAGGTGTTTTGGACTCCAACTCCTTCCTGTCCTGATCTGTAGTTTTCTAGAGAAATTACCTCACTGACAGGCTGGAAGGGCTTTATTTCTCAAAGCATACAGTACGGTTACAAGCAAAGTTCCACCTGACAGTTGGTTTCCCTTTCACCTCATATCCTTCACTCTGGCCCTCCCCTTCACAACCCCGTTTCCATTGAAACCTTCTCCCTTGCTTCAAGTGAGTTACAGGCCAAGGCAGGGCCTACTTTCATGGTTCCTCACAACAGTGTTTCCCAACCAGTGTGCCGTGAGCGATCATCAGGTGTGCCGTGGGAAATTGGAACCTCCAATACCCTTTCTTCCCCCTCCTGCCGAACACTTTTTCTTCTCCATTCGGGCTCCCTTCTTCCCAGCCTCGCTCTGCTCGCTTTGCCTCGCTTTGCTCTGGGGCGAGTCTGCGCAGTAGCGCCCGCATGGGTCACGTCTTCCTCACTGCCCCTCGGATCAAAATGGTGGCAGAAGCGGCAGTGTAGAAGAAAAAGTAAGCTGGCATGGGCAAACTTGGACCTTCCAGGTGTTTTGGACTCCAACTCCCACCATTCCTATCAGCCTCAGGCCCTTTTCCTCCCCCCCCCCTCAGCCACTTAAGCAGGAAAGGGCCTCAGGCTGTTAGGAATGGTGGGAGTTGAAGTCCAAAGCACCCAGAGGGCTGAAGTTTTCCCATGCCTGTTTTAGGGACCTTGAAGTGGTGAGCCTCCTTCCAACATTGTGATTCTGGATAGAAAACAAACTACAACATAACATAACATTGTTTGAGTCCACAGTGCTCTCTGGGTGTAGGTGAACTACAACTTCCAAACTCAAGGTCAATTCCCAAGCAAACCCTTTCAGTACTTTCTGTTGGTAATGAGAGTTCAATATGCCAAGTTTGGTTCCATTCCATTGTTGCAAGAGTTCAGGATGCTCTTTGATTGTGTGTTAACTATAAATCCCAGAAACTGTAACTCCCAAATGTCAAGGTCTATTTTCCCCAAACTCCATCTGTGTTCACTTTTGGGCATATTGAGTATTAGGGTTCCCATATGTCCCTTATTCTAAGGGACGTCCCTTATTTTGGCCCTAAAATTTGTGTCCCTTATTTTCAGGCCCTGTCCCTTATTTTTGACTAGCAGGACAGGACTGGGCAGGGTTGACCAGAGGAAGGTGCGCGCTGTGGTTTCCACGGCAATGCCTGCCCGGGGATTCCAACTTGCAGGGCAGGCTGCATCCCTGTTGGAAGAAAGAGGCGATACAGGACTTTTTCAAAGTACAGTAGACTAATTAACCGTTACCCAAGGGGAATGTTGGATCATGTTGGATAAAGATAGTTTCTGGTTGCTTGAGAGTTACTCTTAAAATAGGCCTTAGCTGTGCATCCCAATACTATACAATGCTGTGTATCCCATACTATACTATACCATTAACTATTGACATAATAATCATAGAAATGTACTGTCTTATAAAATTTATTTTATTTTAATGTTTAGACAGTGCACTTTTAAAGTCAGCAAGGTCAAGTACTAAATACAGATGGAGAATATTTGGTAGTTCTAATAATGTTTTTTCTGCATGACAAAGCATGCAGAAACATACCATGTACTGTTAAGAGGGTATAAGTCAGTTTCTTTTGTGAGTTTCAATCATTATCTTATTCTGTTAATAAAACTATTTCTACCTAATGTTTGAGTTTCAAGTTTTTAATGAAGTGTCCCATATTTTTGTGAAAAATCCCGTAAATGTCCCTTATTTCTTATATCAAAAAATGGCAACCCTATTGAGTATTCATGCCAAGTTTGGTCCTGATCCAACATTGTTTGAGTCCACAGTGCTCTCTGGATATAGGTGAACTACAGCTCCAAAACTCAAAGTCAATGCCCACCAAACTCCTATAGTATTTTCTCTTGGTTATGGGAGTTCTGTGTGGGAAGTTTGTGTCTTTCTGCCATTCCTGCCAGGATATCTATGTTGTGTTCATCGAAACAGGTCCAGGTTTCACACTGAGTGTATAAATACATTTTAAAACATATTAACTATATGTGTTACTGTGTTAGAGTGTCATTTTGTGTCATTTTGGTTGGTGGTGTGCCCCAGGATTTTGTAAATGTAAAAAATGTGCCACGGCTCAAAAAAGGTTGAAAAACACCGCCCCACAACACCAGGAAAGGAGGTCATGACCCTTCCTTCCTCCACTGGCATATTTGTAAGACATTCCATTTTGGGGAATCTTAGCCCCATTTGAGGAGGTGAAGCAGGCTATAAATAACTATAACAACAATATTAACAATTTCGGCAATCCCAGAAAGCAGCATTTCCCCAGCTTTGGGAAGGCCAAGAGCAGACACGGGCGGACTTCAGCCCTCCAGGTGTTTTGGACTTCAACTCCCACCATTCTGGCTGTTAGGATTTATGGGAGTTGGAGTCCAAATACCTGGAGGGCCCAAGTTTGGCCATGCCTGTCCTAGAACGTTGAGGGTGGAAATGTACCGAGAGGCCTCCCATTGAAACCGGAGAGCCCACCTGGTGTCCTTGGCTCTGCTCTGTGTTCTCGTCTGGCTATTTTTGGGGTCACAAGACAGTCCCGCCAGTAGGCCAAGGGACACTCATGCCTGGGATGCCAAGGATGCGGCAAAGTTGTGTTCAGAAACTTGCATAAGGACCAAATTACATAACTCTATGTCAAAACGTTCTGCACAATGTCCCTTCTGCAACAACAAAGTTTCAGCACTTTGATAAACGTTTCTCATTTTTTAATGATAGGATCAATTAGGAAATGACATGTATAAACCAGGAACGAAAATATAATAAAATACAATAATAGAATAATAATAGAATAGAATAATAAATTAATATAATGTGATATATTAAATATAATATTGTGCTGCATTTCCATGTTTTTTTTATTGAATCAATTAGGAAATGTCATTGATAATCCAGAAACTAAAATTGTGTTGCATTGTGTAATATATTATAACGATATCATAATGTAATATAATAGAACTATATTATATTATGTTTATATATATATATATATATAGAGAGAGAGAGAGAGAGAGAGAGAGAGAGAGAGAGAGAGAGAGAGAGAGAGAAGCCCCCAGTGGCGCAGTGGGTTAAACCGCTGAGGTACTGAACTTGCTGACTGAAAGGCCACAGGCTCAAATCCGGCGAGCGGTGTGAGTTCCCGCTGTTAGCCCCAGCTTCTCCCAACTTAGTAGTTTGAAAACATGCAAATGTGAGATGATCAATAGGTACTGCTTTGGCGGGAAGGTAATGTGCTCCAAGAAGTCATGCCAGCCACATAACCTTGGAGGTGTCTATGGACAACACTGGCTCTTTAGAAATGGAGATCTCAGAGTCAGATACAAATGGTATGAGATCTATATAAGATGTATAATTTAATATATAATCTATACATTATATTATATAACATATATAATTATATATTAATTTATTGTATATATTAATTTATTATGTTATGATATAATAATATATTACACTATACAACACGATTTTCATTTATCTGTGTGTGTGTGTGTGTGTGTGTGTGTGTGTGTGTGTGTGAGATCTATATAAGAATACTGTATATCTTTAACTGAAATGGCTTGGACATGCAAAGCTTCTATTATGAATACTGATGTATTGTAATGCTAATTATGTTTTAATATATTTTAATGCTAACTGTATTTTAATGTATTTTAACTCTGACTGTTTTTATTATATGTATACTGTGTTTTTGGCATCGAATTGTTGCCGTTGTTAGGCCGCTCTGAGTCCCTCCTCGGGGGTTGAGAAAAGCGGGGTAGAAATGGTGGAAATAAATAAATAAAAATAAATATGTGGTATATAAGGTTATTATAGCTATATAAATAAAAATGTAATGTTTGTTTGTGGGATTAACATAACACAAAAACCACTGGACAAATTGACGCGAAATTTGGACACTATACCCCTAACAGACCAATGAGTGACCATCACTCATTAAAAAACGCGCAAAAAACAGCAGAAAGGACTTAAAAACCCCAAAAGCTAAATGATGATACAGAAAAAAGGGAAGAAAGGGGAGAGAGAAAGAAATAAGAGAAAGAGGGAGGGGTGGAAAGGAAGAAGGAAAGAGAGAAGCATGGAAGCAAAGAGTGAAGGAAGGAAAGAGGTAGAGAAGGAAGAAAGAGAAAGCAGAAGGAAAAGAAAAAGGGAGAAGGAAGGAGAGAGGTAGGGAAGGAAGGAAGGAGAGAAAAAGAAAAAAGGAAAGGAAGTAAAGGGGGAGCAAAGCAAGGAGGGAAAGAAGGAGAGAAAGAGGGAGGGAAGGAAAGAGCGAAAGAGAGAAGGAAGGATGGAAGCAAAAAGTGAAGGAAGGAAGAAAGGAAGGGAAGAGGTAGAGAAGGAAGGAAGGAAGGTGAGAAGGAAAGGGAAGGAAGGAAGGAAGAAAAGAGGCAGAGAAGGAAGAAGAGAAAGACGAAGGAAAAGATAAGGAAGGAAAGAGGTAGAGAAGGGAGGAAGGAGAGAAGGAAAGAAGGGAAGGGAGGAAGGGAGGGAAGGAGGGAAGGTTGGCCACAGCAATGTATCTATATAAATAAAAATGTAATGTTCATTTGTGGGATTAACATAACTCAAAAACAACTGGATGAATTGACACAAAATTTGACACAATACACTTATCAGGCCAACTAGTAACCATCAGTCATAAAAACATTGAAAAACACAGCGGAAGATAATTAAAAAGCCAAAAAATAAAATATATATTACAATGCATACACAAAACACATATATACACACAGAAAACACATATACACAGACTGGGCCACAGCAACGTGTGGCAGGGAACGGCTAGTACCATATATATAATATACAATGTGTGTGTGTATGTATATACACACACACACACACACACTTTTATATATCATATATATGTGCCTTATATATAACATATAAATATACATATTCTCTCTCTCTCCCTCTCCCCCTCTCTCTCTCTCTGTGCCATATTATATAACTATAGCGATCAAAGGGAAAATCCCTTGAATACAATGGCTGTGCCTCCCACGGATGATGGAGAGGCCAGATTAGGGGACCTGTTATGTGACAGAAGAAGGGCGTGAAGGAGAAGCCCTGCATGGAGAGCGCATGACTCACGCCTTGCGATGGGTGGGTGACCTTTGGGAAGGATCCCATTGAGTCATCATCGCCCACTGTCCAGGTGCACAGGACAGGCCGTCCCCATGGTCTTGCTTTTGGACTCGAAACGAGTTGCAGAAAGCAAATATTTGGAAGGAGAAAAAAAATCCCTGCAGTGGAAGATGTTTGGTGGAAGGAGCCTCCTTCCTTCTGGGAGGGCTTGTAAGAAGCGGCTGGATGGCCATCTCTCGGGAGGGATCGGATGGTGTCTAGGTTTATATGATGTCTTCCTTCCTGGTGGTCTTTTTTTGGCAGGGTAGTTATTACTATTATTAATAACGATATCTGTATACATAATAAAAAAGAATGTTTGTGTGTGTGTGTGTGTTTGTATGTATGTATGTGGCAGCGTTCTGATTGGCTCCCAGCCTCTACATTCTGACAACATGATTGGTTGCCAGTGAGGGAGTATTTGCATAACAATCAAAAAGCAGTAACGTTACTGGCTGTTATCTAAACTCAATATGCACACACAGGGATAGGTATGCTAATCAAATCTTTTTATATAACCATAATGGTCAATAAAGTCAAACAATTTGCAATAAGTTTCAATCACTCTCAAAGTCAGATAATAGAGCAAACAACATAAATAGTAAATTGTGTATATCACAAGCAGTATCCCCCACCTTCCTCAGTTTGGGTATAGCCCCACAAGCGGCGATTAACAAAATAAACAATGATACGTCACCTCCCGGTACAATTCGTGAGAGAACATCAACATACAGACTGTAATAGTGAATGTCACACAATCAATATCATATCCACGAAGAGCCGTGGTGGTATGATGCAGATGTATCCATAACTTGCAAAAAAATATTATAATCCACAGCCCGTTGGCCGTAACTCAAACGTTCCCTGGATAGGGATAAGCCACAATGGTCAGGAGAGTCGCGAATAGCTGCTCCAAGCCTCCAATGGCTAAATTTACTCCGTGTTGGTGCAATCACCGGGTAAGCCACCTACGGGTTGTAAAATCCACAGTACTGTCCCGTTTCGAATAATATCTTCCTCAGGGTGGTCCCAAATAGGTAGAAATACAATAGCACTCACTTCTGTAATATAAAAATATATAAACACGCTATAATAGCATCCCAAATATAACAGCTGTAACTGAGGGTAGGAGAGAATATCCCTACTTACCAATGTAAATATCAAATATTCATATATATTTATCGCCTCTAAGGCGAAACTAGAAACTCTAAGGCGATAAATATATATGAATATTTGATATTTACATTGGTAAGTAGGGATATTCTCTCCTACCCTCAGTTACAGCTGTTATATTTGGGATGCTATTATAGCGTGTTTATATATTTTTATATTACAGAAGTGAGTGCTATTGTATTTCTACCTATTTGGGACCACCCTGAGGAAGATATTATTCGAAACGGGACATAACGCCTCTATTGGCCAGCCAACACGAACATTCCGACACTCTAAAGTGGCAGAGGGGGTAAGGAAAAGGCCTGAGGCAGTCAGGCATGGTGGGAGTTTAAGGCCAAAACACTTTGTGACCCCTTTGCGACCCCAAACAATGAGAGAACAAGACCAAACTTGGCACACAGAACCCTCAAGACCCACTCTACATCCTGGTGCAGTTTGAGGGAGGATGGACCATGGATGACGGGACGTGCAGTACTTTAACTCACTTGCTTAGAGCACTCTGGCCCACACCATAGAAGGATCAGGACCACACTTGGCACACAGATGCCCACTGGCCCACTTTACAACCTGGTGCAGCGTAGGGCAGGATGGGCCACAAATGATGGGATTTGCAGTACCTTCACCTGATTCATTTCCCACAGAACATTGAAGCCCCTACAAATCAGAGACCAGGCCCAAACTTGGCACACAGAGTACCCATGACCCACTCTACATCCTGGTGCAGTTTTGAGTGGGACGGACCACGGATGATAGGACTTGAAGTACCTTCACTCATTTTCTGAGACCACTGTGACCCTCATCCAATTACCAAAAAAGAACAAACTAGGCACACAGAGCCTCCATGGCCCACTTTACATCCTGGTGCAGCTTGGAGGAGGGCAGACCATGCATGATGGGACTTGAAGTACCTTCACTCACTTCCCAAAACTGCTGCAAACCTAATCCAATGACTGATCAAGACCAAACCTGACACACAGAGCCCTCATGACCCACTCTACATCCTGGTGCCGTTTGAAGGAGGATGGACCATGGATGATGGGACTTGAAGTACCTTCACTAACTTCCTGAGACCACTGCAAGCCACGTAAACATCTCATAAGGACCACCCTTGGCACACAATGCCTTTCTCAAATAACCCGGGCAGGGCGGGGTCCCCAAGCTAGTGTTATAATAAAAGAAAAACAACCTCTTCCAACTTTAGGATTTTTTTATCTCCCGGCTGTTAGGAATTGTGGGAGTTGAAGTCCAAATCACCTGGATTTTGGCCCATGCTTGTTATAATGGGACTGGATGTCCATCTGTCAAAAGGGAACGGATTAAGTCTTCCTGCCCGACAGGAAAAAGGGGAGTTGGACTAGATGGCCTTTGGAGGTCCCTTCAAATAGTCTCTCAACCTACTTTGTGGCAGTCCCAGAAACATCGTGGTCTCTGGAACAGAACTACTTTCACAGTCAGGCCCGAACAATGAAACCACACTTTCAAATCAGGGACAGAACATTCAATTTTTGTGACATAGTGTTATGTGATTTGGTACTTAAGCGAGTTTCTGAACACACCTTTGCTGCATCCTTGGCATCCCAGGCATGAGTGCCCCTTAGCCAGCTGGCTGGACTGTCTTGTGACCCCCAAAATAGCTGGATGGGAACACGGGCCAGAGCCTAGAACACGTTGGACTCTGTTTTCAATGGGAAGCCTCCCGGTACATTTCCATCCTGAGCATTCTAGGAAAGGCACGAGCCAACTTGGGCCCTCCAGGTGTTTTGGACTCCAACTCCCACAATTCCTAACAGCCAGAATGGAAGTTGAAGTCCAAAACACCTGGAGGGCTAAAGTTGGTCCGTGCCTGCTCTTGGCCATCCCAAAGCTGGGGAAATGTTGCTTTCTGGGATTGCCGAAATTATTGATTCATAGCCCCATAGAAGTAGGTCATGCCTTGACCTGTAGCTCTCCAGTCTCAATGGCAAGCCTCCTGGTACATTTCCATCCTGAGCATTCCAGGAATTCCAGGACTCCACCACCACCCTCTTCCAACTTTAGGATACTTTATCTCCCGGCTGTTAGGAATGGTGGGAGCTGAAGTCCAAAAACAGCTATAGGAACAAAATCTGGCCCATGCCTGATCTAGAGGGACTGGATGTCCATCTGTTGGGAGGGATTGGATTGTGTTGGACTGGATGGCTTCTGGAGGTCACTTCCAACTCTAGCGTTCTATATATAGCCCAGGAAGCTTCTATTGTCCGTGTGGTCACGGATGGCCATCTGTCGGGAGGGATCAGATTGTGTCTTCCTGTCTGGCTGGAGAAAAGGACTAGGTGTTCTTTCCAACTCTAGCACTCCGTATATAGCCCAGGAAGCTTCTAATGTCAGTGTGGTTGGATGGCCATCTGTTGGGAAGGATCAGATGGTGTCCTGCCTTTGGAGTCCCTTCCAACTCTAGGATTCTAGGAATGCGTCAAAAGCAGAAGACCAATCCAATTGTGGCCAATGTTCCTTTGAAAGCCATTGAAACTGCATCCGAACCCACAACAAGACTCCAACCAAGAAACCCGTTCAGAATAAAATTTTGTTTTTATTGCAATCCGTGTACAAAACATTTGAGAAACACACATCAACTTCTTTATACAAGTCCACAAAGAGGTGCAAGGACAGGGTTTTGGGGTGCAAACTGGTCTTGCAAAGCTCTTGAATTGAATTAAGATGAGGGTGAATCTCATCCCCAAAAAGGGAGAAAAGGTAAACAACCCCAAAAATGGGCAGCTAAAGGTACATACTATCCGAAAAGGGAAGTAAAAGGCACATAATCACCCCCAAAAGTGGGGAAAGACACATAATACCCTCACTAAACAATGGGAAAGGCACAGAATATCCCAAAACGAGGGAAGTAAAAGGTAAACAACCCCAAACAACCCCAAAAGGAGTTGGAAAGGCACATAATGCTGCAAAAAGTAAGGAAAGGGTAAACAATTCAAAAATGGGGGAGGGAAAGGCACAAAAACCCCTCCAAAAAGGGTGGGAAAGGCACCACCTCTCCCAAAAAAGGGTAGAAAAGGCACAACCCACCCTAACCCCAGAAAAAAGGGTGGGAAAGGCAGAATCCCCCCCAAAAAGGAAGGAAGGAAAAGGTAAACAAACCCCGAAAGCGAGGGAAGGAAAAGGAACTCAATTCCTCAAGAGAAGGGAAGAAAAGATATGCTGATCCCCAAAACCATCCCAAATCAATGGCTCCTCTTTCTGCCCCTTCTTCTTGTTCCTTCAGGACCCCTTTATTCCAAGTCAAGGCAGTCCAAATCCCAAGTTTCGGGTTTCGAAAGAGGATGACGCCCTCTTGTATTCCCGAACACAGGACTGCACCGAAACAGCTTTGGAGGGAGGGGAGGAGGCATGCCCCTGACCCCATTTCCCAGGCTGATGTGGGCGACGGGTTGCCGGTTAAACCGGTCCGGGGAGAGGAACCTGATCCCAATCAATCCCAAAGCCAGTCTCGATGAGCTTTTGCCGCTGTTCTCGATCCCGCAACTTCTGGGCGAGCCCCGCGTGCGAGCGCATGGAGGAGCACCTTCTTCTCCCTCCAGCTTCTTCATCCTCCATCCGCTGCATTTTCACCATCCCTTTCTCCGTGTTTATGACAGTTTGAAAAATAGCCTTTTCCCTTTTCAACATGTCATGCAGCGAGGGCGGAGGAGTGCGGCACCATCAATGGGTGGGTTGGGGTCCACCTGGAAACAAAAGGAAGGAGTGTTATTACCAATATCATTGTTAATTATTAATATATTAATTAGCAATTGTTATTAAGTATTAATAACTATTTTAACATATATATAAATGCATCACATTATATACTATTATATTATCCAAGTGGGGATCTCTTACTCAATGGGACGAACAAATGCTTATTTCGGCCAGAAATTGAAAAGAAAAGCAGATTTGTGTGAAGCCCAAAGAAGTGGATCAAAGACAACTTGGATAGGATTATATACTATACATTTATTAATAATATATTACATTACATAATATGTAATATTACTAATAATATAGTAATTGTTTAATAATTACAATATATTACATTATATTATTAAAATTATTATAATACCTTACATTATATCATACTACTATAATATTACAGTACACATTATACTAATACTATAATAATATATTACATTATATTTAATATATGTACTACTACTAATTTGGCTAAGATCAAGTGTAGTATATTACATATAATACTTATTATACAATACTACAGTATAATATTACATTATGTAATATATATTATAAGTGATAACAATGTTTTATAATATATGACATAATATATTGTGCAATATTACTATTCATAGTAATATCCTGCCCATGTTAATTCTCTATTCCGGTTCTCACCTCAGAGTACAGTGGAGGGGGCCGTAAGCGGAACTCCTGGATGTAGGCGAAGAAAGGCCCCTCGAGGAGCAGGCTGGGTGGCCCTATGGGGCTGGGTGGGGAGAGGGTCTCCGGAGGATCCTCACCAGACACCACAGAAAAGTACTCCGGGGGAGCTAAGCAGAGAAGGAAGAATAGGAATTATTATTTATGGCCATATTATACACAAAAACACACCACACAGAGGCACATTTGATCCAAGTGTTTGGGATTTGTCTCTGAATATCAGGCTCTTCCCAAGGGCCTGGGATATTATTATGGCCATATTATTATGGCCATATTATTATGGCCATATTAGCATTATGTTTATGTTCATTTATAACACACACACCCCTTTACTCAAACCCCACCGCCCCTTACCCAAAAATAGATTTGCAAATTCTGGAATATTTGTATGGCTTTAGTTCAAAAGGAACCAAGTTTCTAGTCCCCAATGAGCCTGGGACCTTTCCATTCATTCGCTACAATGAACGCCTGGATCCACTGCCTTCTGAGGAATCCCATGAATGTCCTAACGGGTTGTTCTTTGCAGTCTCCCCTCCAAGCCCCAACCAGAGCTGTCGCCGCTTACCTTCCGGCTGCTCGCCAAGGCCCAGACGGGCCCAGTCCAGGCTGAGGCTATACTGGCTGCTGACTGAGGAGGTGCGGCTGCCAAAGGGGTGCAGTGGGATGGTGCCCATCACCAGCGGGAGCTCCAGAAGAAGCTTTGAGGTGCCGGGGATGTCAATGCAGACCTAGTAAGAAGGAGGAGAAAAAAAAGAGGGATGGGTTAGAAAGGGGAAAGAATGAGGGAAGGAGGAGAAGAGATGGGTTAAAAAGGGAAAGGAGGGGGAAGGCAAGAGAAAAAAAAGAGGGAAAGCAGAAGAAAGGGATAAAGAAAAAGCAGAAGGGAAAGTGGGATAATGGGAAAAGTGGGAGGAAGAAAAAGGAGAGAAGATGGGAAAAAGGAAAAGGAGGAGAACATAAAAGAGAAAAGGGGAGATAGGGAAAAGGAGGGAAAGTGGGAAAATGGGAAAAAAGAAAAGGGAACGTAGTAGAAAGAAAAAGAGGAAAGAAGGGAAAGTGGGAGAAAGAAGAAAGGGAAAGCAAGAGAAAATAAAAATGGGAATTTGAGGAGAGGGAAAAGGAAAGTGGGAGGAAAGGGAAAAGGAATAGCAGGAGAAATGGAAATAGTCAGCTGGCCTCACCTTGAGCTGGTACTCAACGTGGAGGATGCGGCACTGGAGGATGGAGGGCCCGACGGGGGGGATCTTTAGGGCACGCCCATGCCAGACACCCCGCGAATGGGGCGCCACGGCCTCCCCAGCGATGCTGGCCACCACTGCCTTCTTCTCCTTGCGCGCCCCCCGTGCCAGGAAGGTCTGCACCTGGATGATGGCTGCCTTGGGGGATACCGCCCGTGAGGTCCCATTGTCGATCTCCGCAAAGATAGGGATTACCTCACCTGCAGAGATATTTGGGGGGGGGGGGAATAGTGTCAGAGAGGGGAGCCCAATGCAAACGAGTAAAAGAACCTCAAATTCCACAAGATTAAGGGTTCAGTTCTTACATTACTTTTTGTAGGACAACAGGGTGGTTTTGGGGTGCAAGTTCGAATCTCCGCTCAACCATAAAAATAGTGGCCAAGTCACTATCTCGACCCCAGGAATAATATTAATTACTTATTTTTATTATTACATTACCTTACAGCTTTGCTGTATTTCACTACTATTTTACTATGCTATATTACATTCTTTTACTACATTACATTATTTATATTATATTACTTTAACTATATTTTATTACTTTTACTATATTATGTTACATTACATTATTATTTTACTATTTAATATAATATAGCAAAATAACTTAAAAGTGTTTATTTGACTCCATTTTCCCATATTATATTATTTTCCCATTTTACATTACATTGTTATATTACATTGCAGCATTATACTATTTTATATCACAGTATTACATATTACATTACTATATTACTATATCATACTACTCTAAATTATACTATACAATAACCATGTCAATATTGTTATATTATTATTAGTTTTAATATAATTTCCAAGCAAACCAGCTCTGAACCACTCTTCCCAAGAAAATCACCATATACAGTAGACTCTCAGTTAACCAGATCTCAAACAGAACTCTCAAGAATTGATATTTATCCAGCATCCATCAATTCACATGGATGCCATGGATTAATGGATAATAAATAATATAATAATTTGTTAATTCTAACCAATCCACATGGGTTCCATGGATCAACTGAATGTCTAATGTATAACAACAACAATTATAATGAGATCCAAACAAAGGGCTCACCTGGTGTGTAGCCCTTCCGGTCAATCTTGGCTGAGACAGAGACTTGACCCCGGTTGCAATACCAAGTTCGGGCCAACTTCTCCTTGGCGCCGGCCTGAGGAGCCTGAATACAAAGGAAAGGGGGAAATAATTAGGTTTAATGGCTTGAAGCTTGATGAGAAAAACCAAAGGTACGCTTGCAGGGCGATGTGCCTCCCACAATGACAAAGTTTGTGCAGTTTGATACACCAAATTAGGAAATAATGACATTTATAATATTATGTAAAATCATGTTAGATAGTGTAATGATGAGGATGATGACGACAGGCAGGAGTCTGCGTGTATTATTATTACTAGAACAATTATAATATAATGTTAATAATATCCAAATAATGACAATTATTGTTTTACATAATATAGTAACAGACAGGGGACCTCCAAGGGTCATCTAGACTGACCAGGTGGGAATTGTAATAATATACAAGGGTCAAATGACCAGGCAGGGATTGTAATGTCTCAAGGGTCATCTAGACTGACCAGGCAGGGATTGTAATGAATGGGAAAAGGGGCCTCCAAGGGTCATCTGACCAGGCAGGGATTGTAATGAATGACCTAGAGGACCAGGCAGGGATTGTAATGAATGGGAGGGGGACCAGGCAGGGATTGTAATGAATGGGAAAGGGGGGGGTCATCTAGACTGACCAGGCAGGGATTGTAATGAATGGGAAAAAAGGGGCCTGACCAGGCAAGGGTCATCTAGACTGACCAGATGGGAATTGTAATATACGGGAAATGGGGTCTCCAAGGGTCATCTAGACTGACCAGGCAGGGATTGTAATGAATGGGAAAAGGGGGGGTCATCTAGACTGACCAGGCAAGGGTCATCTAGACTGACCAGGCAGGGATTGTAATGAATGGGAAAGGGGGGGCGTCATCTAGACTGACCAGGCAAGGGGGGCGTCATCTAGACTGACCAGGCAGGGATTGTAATGAATGGGGAAATGGGGCCTCCAAGGGTCATCTAGACTGACCAGGCAGGGATTGTAATGAATGGGAAAAGGGGCCTCCAAGGGTCATCTAGACTGACCAGGCAGGGATTGTAATGAATGGGAAAAGGGGCCTCCAAGGGTCATCTAGACTGACCAGGCAGGGATTGTAATGAATGGGAAAGGGGGCCTTCCAAGCGTCATCTAGACTGACCAGGCAGGGATTGTAATGAATGGGAAAGGGGGCCTTCCAAGCGTCATCTAGACTGACCAGGCAGGGATTGTAATGAATGGGAAAAGGGGCAAAGGGGGCCCTCCTAGGGTCATCTAGACTGACCAGGCAGGGATTGTAATGAATGGGAAAAAGGGACCTGACCAGGCAAGGGGGGTCATCTAGACTGACCAGGCAGGGATTGTAATGAATGGGAATGTAATGAATTGGGAAAGGGACTTACCAGCAAGGTGGGGGTGTTGATGTCAATGGGCTCAATGACGGTGAACTCCTTCTTGGCCCGCTTGACTGAAGCCCACGGCCGATGGAGCTTGGCCTTGACCCAATACCGGACGTTGCCATGCTTGCCCTCAAAGGAAGTGGCCAGTGTCCTGATGGAAATAATTTTTTAAAAATTTAATTCTAAAAATATTCAAAAAGCAGGACATAATATACAATAGAGAATACAATAGAATAGTTAATATATTAAATATATAATACACCGTGCCCATATATTATAATAGAATATATATTAATATATCTGTACTTACTCGGGAAGCTGGAAAGTGAATGGGAATTCGTGCTTTCCTGCGGGGAGGATCGTGAAGCCTTCATTTTCTGGGAAAGGAGAGAGAGAGAGAATCAAGGCTTAAACAGAGGCCAAACAAGGCGAAAAGTCAGCACACAAAAGCCAACAGATGGGACAATATATAATGTATTCTTGGAACCATTCAAGAACAAGAAGGAAAAACACCCAAGGGGTCACGGGTTCAGATTTCTCGGCCTGGCCTGTTATGCAAGACCAATGTCCAAGAATAGCCTCCGCTTCCCAGAAAAAGCTGGAAAAAACAAAACTGCTTCGGAAAGCAAGGAGAAGGGCCAAACGAAGGGGAAAGCACTCTGCACTCGCCCAGAGGCTGACAACACACAGACAGAGAAAGACCAGTGGACCCCTACTAGAAGTCAAGGGAGCACTCTGCCCATGCTCAGAGGCTCAGCTCAGCAAGGCTGAAAAAGGGAATCATTCTGTACTTGCTCAGGGGTACCCTGCTCAAAGTCCAAAAGGGGGGAAGAGAGCCCTTTGCACATGCTCAGAGGCACAGCCAGGTCTCATAATAGCAATGATGCTTTCAGAGGCACAGTAGTAAGGCAAGAGAGGGAGGGAGAAAACACTCTGCTCATGCCCAGAGGGTGCATTTAAAGATGAAGGGAGATCTCTGCCCATGCTCAGAGGCACAAGAGTGTCAGAAGAGCAGGTGAGCATGCCCAAAGGCCCCTCCGAAGAGGGAGAGTGCACTCTGCCCATGCTCAGAGGCTCATCTGAAGAGAAGTCCTCTGCCCATGGCCAGAGATACAAGGGAGAGAGAGATAACACTCTGCACATGGCCAGAGATACAAGGGAGAGGGAGATAACTCTCTGCACATGGCCAGAGACACAAGGGAGAGGGAGATAACAATCTGCACATGGCCAGAAGCCCATCCAAATAGCATGGCAGCCCTCTGCCCATGCTCAGAGGCACAAAACAGGAAGAGAGCACTCTGGACATGCCGAGAGGCACAAGAGCAAAAGAAAACACTCTGCACATGCTCAGGGGCCCGTGTGAAGTCAGAGAGCACTCTGCCCATGCCCAGAGGCACAAAAGTGTGAGAAAAGGGGGGAAACATTCTGCCCATGCCCAGACGCCCGTTTGATGATGAAGAGTTCTCTGCCCATGCTCAGAGACACGAGTCAGAAGAGCAAGGGAGCACTCTGTATGTACCCAGAGGCCCATCTGAAGAGGGAGAGAGCCCTCTGCATATACTCAGAGGCACAAGAGACGAAGGAAACACTCTGCACATGCTCAGGGGCCCGTGTGAAGACAGAGAGCCCTCTGCCCATGCCCAGAGGCCCATGGGAAGATGAAAAGAGCCCTCTGCCCATGTTCAGAGGCACAAAAGAGCGTCAGAAGCGGGAGAGAGCACTCTGCCCATGCCTAGAGGCGCACCTGGGTGTCCCACGGGGAGGAGGCTGCAGCGGTGCCGTAGGAAGTCCTGCTGCTCGGCGTAGCTCTGGGTGTAGGCGGTGCTGGAGCCGGCGCTGCGGGACTCGGTCCAGTGGACGCGGGCGGCGCCGGTGGCGACGAGACGGAGCTCCCCCAGGCGGGCCTGGCCGGACAGCTCCAGCACCACGCGGCCAGACACCGCCTCGCCGGAGCTGAACACCGGCGGAGAAGGAGAGGCCGGCTCGGGCCCCTCGGGGCAGTCCAGCACGATCACGAAGCGCTTCACACGATCAAACAGCATCTTCTCTACAAACAAGGCAACTCAAAACTGTTCCGCTGGGGATTGAGCGCGCTGCTTTTATAGCCTGCCCACGACGGAGCCACGCCCCTCCACGACCGTTGCCAATGAGCGCGAGGAGGGCGTGGTTATGCAGATACGCCCCTCTTGAGAATATCCTCGCGGCCAATGAGCCAATGAGGGCGTGGTTATAGCGACACGCCCGCCGTAGAGGGGACAACGCGCGCAGCCAATCGGAAAAGAAGGGGCGGGGCTGAAACGGTCTGTTTTATCGCCACGCCCCTCGAGGGAACACGGGCAGCCAATGAGCGCCAAAGGAGGCGCGGCTTCAAGGAGGGGGGGAAAAAACACATCACAACAACCTGCCGCGCATGCGCAAAAGCCGAGGCAAGCCAAAACTGACTTGGACCGGCCGAAATGGGCAGGAAAAATCCGGCCAGAAGTGACCTTTCCTCCACTGGGCAGGAGCCAAGTTTTTTGGGCAGGAAAACAAAAAGGGGAAAAAGGCTGGGAAAGTAATGAGATTGCAATGCCCAGCACATTCCTTACAGGTGGAAGCCACTTTTCTGGTTCCTGGATGCCTCAAGGGACCCCAAAGGCCATCTAGCCCAACTCACTGTGGCCTTTAAGCAAGCACCCCCAACAGATGGCTGTTCAGCCTCAATAATAATATTAATAATAACAATAATCAGGCCCGGATTACGCATAGGGCCAACCGAGGCCATGGCCTAGGGGCGCAAGCCAAGAGGGGCGCAGATCACGCCCCCCCCCAAATTAAAATAATAAAAATGTTATAAAATAATTTTAAAATCGTGCCGTGATTGGCTCCTGCCGCCTGGTACCCAAAAGGAAGGAAGATGGCGAAGGAAGGCCCCGACTCTCTGCAGCCGCTGGGCCATGAGCCACACGTGGGGCCGCCTCTGAAGTCGCTGCTCCGGACGAAGAGCATGCTCTGGACACCACCCGGCTTTCTCCAGGTAAGGCCCCCATCCCTTTGGGCTTCGGCTCTGTGGCACTCGCCCTCCTCTGCCTCCTTCCTTAATAGAATGTTTTCCTGAGGGGGTCACGAACTCGCTCCCCACCACACAAAGAGGATCTCCCATGGTGGATACCGGCCTTAGATCCGCCCACAAGGAATTGTGGGAGATGTAGTCGCTGCCCTCCGCGCACCCAGCGCGAGGCCGCAGAGCCGCTTTCAAGGCCACGGGGGCTGCCAGGTTTATTTTATTTATTTATTTATTATTCGGGCTTCTATGCCGCCGACTCCCGGAGGCTCGCGGCGGCTCACAGGAGCCGAAGGCACAATAAAATACAGAGCAATAAAAACAATTAAAAACAACAGTAACCCCCCCACAATTGAACGAACGGGACAATGCGAAAACACTGGAAGCCAAAGGGCCCCCCTCCCCTTCCCCACTAACTCTCCCCCTTCTGCCCCCATACCAGGCCCACACCCAAGCATCCCTATCCTCCCCCTCCCTCAACCCCTCCCCTCCATCCCACCCTTCCCGCCCCCACACCAGTTCACCCCAACCTCTTCACCAACCCCAACAGAGTCTTTCCTTCGTTTTTTCTCTCCTTCCTACTATTCTATACCCAAAATTGTTCCACCTCTTTTACTGTTACTGGAGAAACCCTAATAAATATATTTTTTTAAAAAACAAAAAAAAACAACAGTAACACAATAAAAAGCAATGACACAATTCCAGGATGAGCGGGACCTACCCGCCGAAGGCCTGCTTAAACAAGTGAGTTTTGCAGGCCCGTCTAAACGGGACCAAGTCCTTCATGGCCCGGGTTCCGGCCGGAAGGGCGTTCCACAGCGTGGGAGCTATGACAGAGAACGCCCTCCGGCGGGTAGATGTTAGCCTTGCAAGCCGCCGAAGGTACCTCAAGAGGTTGGCATCCTCGGACCGTAGTGATCTCGAAGGGCAGTATGGGGTGAGACGCTCCCTCAGATACGCTGGCCCCAGACCGTGCAAGGCCTTAAAGGTGAGAACCAACACTTTGAAGGTGATCCGGTGCTCAATTGGCAGCCAGTGCAGATCCTGCAAAACGGGTGTTATGTGGCAGCCTGCTGGGGTGCCAGACAGGAGCCGGGCGGCAGTGTTCTGCACCAGCTTGAGCTTCCGGGTCGCCGACAGAGGAAGGCCAACGTAGAGCGCGTTGCAGTAATCTAGCCTTGAGATGACCGTGGCTTGGATCACCGTGGCCAGGTCATTCCGGGAGAGATAGGGGGCCAGCCTCCTTGCCTGTCGTAGATGAAAAAAGGCAATCTTGCTGACCGCAGAGACCTGGGCCTCCATGGTCAGCAGGTTGCGGTGGTGGCGCCAGCCTCTCAGCTGCGGGGCATGCTGGAACACGTAGTTTCTTGGAATCGCCGGGCAGCAGGCATGTGGCCGTGGTGCAGAAGGGGCCCCCTCCCCTCAGTTGTTCCTGGCGCGGGGAGGAGCCTCAGCGGTGAGTGGATGGATGTTGGAGAAGAAGAGGAGGAAGGGCTGAGGGGGAGCGGGGGGTGGGGATAGGCCTCTCTAATGCCCCTGTTTGGCCAGACTGGCAAGGGGCAGGAGGGGAGCCTCTTCCTCTCCTCTGCTTCCAGTTCCTCGACTGACTTGGTCCTCTCCAGATGGGCTGGAGTGGGCCTCTCGCCACCCCCAGCGGCATAGCCAAGGACCACAGTGCAGCACTCGCCCTCCTCTGCCCCCTTCCTGAGGGGTCACAAACTCACTTCCCGCCACACAAAGGGGCCCATTCCCTTCTTCTCTTCATTGACAGCGCGCGCGCACATTTCCCCTCAGCCCCATTGGCACAGGACGGGAAGGATGCGGCGGCGCGAGGCGGGGGGGGGGAGTGTGGTTGAGGTTGGCTTAAAGGGGGCGTAATTCCAAACTGTGGCCTAGGGCGCAAAAAGGTGTTGATCCGGGCCTGATAATAATAATAATAATAATAAATAGAATTGGAAGAGACCCCAAGGGCCACCCAGTCCAACCCCTTCTGCCTTCATGCAGGACTAAAACAATCCGATCCCTCCCGGCAGATGGTCATCCAGCCTAATAATATTATTATTACGAATACTAATACTAATAATGTTATTTCCTACTCTTATTCTGAAGCCTGGGAAGGAGGATGACCGTTCGTATGCTTTTGTGTCTTGTGCAACTCTTGATTGAGCATCCCCATAGCAGTGGACTACAACTCCCATCACCCTGTTTGCCAACGGGAGCTGCAGTCCAGCCTAGCATCACAGTTGACTGTTTCGCCAATGTGGTCTGTGCATTTGTCCCTCTTTACCATTCATTGAGGATCCTTTCGGCCCGGCTTTCTGGAAAGAGTCGATGCACATGCAAAATATGATGGAAAAATGCAAAATAAAAAATGCAAAATGCAAAGAGATTAATATATAAACCCTGCACTATGAACCCAAACAATGATGGATCTGGACCAAACTTGGCATGCATACCCGATATGTTCAAATTTGAATACTGGTGGGTTTTGAGGGGAATTGGCCTGGACATTTTAGAGTTGTAGGTCCTGGGATGTATAGTTCACCGGCAATCAATGAGCACTCTGAACTCCACCAAAGATGGAATCGGACCAAACTTGGCACATAGAGCCCCCATAACCAGAAAAAATACTGGAGATCTTTGAAAAAAATCATCTTGATTTGCGGGAGTTGTAGTTCACCTACATCCAGAGAGGACTGTGAACCCAAACACTGATGAATCTGGACCAAACTTGGCACACAGACCTGGTATGCTGAAATTTGATTATTGGAGGGGTCTGTGTGTGTGTGTGGGGACGGGACGGGACGGGACAACTGACCTTCCTTTCTGGGAGTTGTAAACGATGCCCTCCACCAATGATGGACCAAACTTGGCACACAGAACCACCATGACGAACTCACCCTACTGGAGGGGTTTAAGGGGACTGACTCACCATAGTGGGAGTTGTAGTTTACCCTACAGCCAGAGAGCACATTGAATGCCACCAATGATGCATCCGGAGCACACGTGCCCAACATAACAAACTTTTAAGGACTGATGGAGTTTTTCGGGATTAACCTGGCATGATGCGTGATGTAGTTCAGCCACAACCTTATGCATTTTGTACAATTTTTAAAAAAAAAGACTTTTTCAAATAACCCCGGGCAATGGCAAGTATCTAAGCTAGTATTAAATAAACCCTGCACGTGCAAAATATGATGGGAAAATGCCAAAGAAATATGCGATATGCAAAAACCCTGCATATGTAAAAATATGGTGGAAAAGGTAGAAAAATCAATGCAAAAAAAAACCCCACATGCAAAATATGGCGGGAAAATACAAAAAAATGCAAAATGGCAACAAAAAAATACATGGAAAAAATGGTTTAAAAATGCAAAATGCCGAAGAAATGCAAAATGTGGTTGAAAAAATCCAGAACGCTAAATACGAAACAAAAAAAATGCACCTGAAAAATATAATGGGAAAAGGGCATTTTCTTTTTCAGATTGAGAAGCCCAACATGTTTGGGAGAAGGAGAAGCAAATGTGAGTTTGCAAGTGCTGTGCTCGCTCTGCCCTCTGGTGGAGGAAAACAGCACAGCAAAGGAGTAGGAAGCCCAGGCAGTGCACTACATGGGGCCCTTTTCTGTCTCTGATTGCACTCTGCGCATGCCCCTGAACTTCTACCATGACACACACCCATCATCCACAAAAGGCTTGTTCTGCATGGTGCGTGTGTATTTATGTATATGTATATAAAATAATGATTTCCTGCGCCGACCCTGCAAGGCGGGCCAAGATGCTGCCATGGAGGCCTCCTCTCCTTGGCATGATCTTTGGGAGAGATAATGCTAATAATGCTAGTATAATAATGGGAATGATACTTTTATTAGCAGCCTTTCTCTCTGTCACTCTCAGCCGGGCTTCTTGGGTCGACGTAAGTAGGAGTCCATGGTGCCCAATGGGAGGCTGCTCTTCTGGAAGTCCCTGGAGGCCAGGACGATGGGCCCTGAGTACTTGTTCCAGAACCGCTCCTTTGTCTCGGTGGAGAACCAGCTCCGGCCTTGCCAGGGGTGCACCAGGTGGGAGCGCTGCAGCTGGGAGGGAGGACAGAGGCAGCCAGGAGTCACACTCTCACAGCCCATTTAGGATTCAGATGACAGACAGCAGAGCGAAAAACAGGGGTACATAGAGAGATAGATACATACATACATACATAGCTGATGGATAGATAGAAAGCCTTTGACAATAGCTAGGTAGGTAGGCAGTTAGATAATAGATGGATGGGTGGATGGATAGATAGATATAGCAGACAGACAGAGAGATGGGAGACGGATAGGATGGATCTACTTATCCATCCACCTACCTACCTAGCAATCAATCTATCCATCTATCTATCTATCCATCCACGTATGTATGTATGTATCTACATATCTATATATCTACCTATCTAGTCATCCATCTATGTATCTATATATCTACATAACACCCTACCTACCTATCCATCCATGTATCTATCTATCTATCCATCTATCTATCCACCTATGTATATATCTATGTATCTACATAACACGCTACGTATTACACTTTTATCTATCTATCCATCCATCAATGTACACATGTATGTACGTATGTATCTATTAGGCTTGTTTGATTTTTAAAAAAAAAATTGGTTCAAAACTCGTTTTGGATGTAGGGGATGCTGATGGTTCGATTCGGAATTCCAAATTACGAAGATTCCAACCAAACCTAACCATGCCTAGTATCTATGTATCTATTAAATTGTTTATCTATCTATCTATCTACCTTTCTATATATCCATCCACCTATGTATGTATCTATGTATCTACACAACAACCTATCTTTCTATTTACCTACCTATCTACCTATCCATCCACCTATATATGTATCTATGTGTGTAACTACCTACCTATCCATCCACCTATGCATGTATGTATGTATTTACATAACAATCTATCTATCTGCCTATTTATCTACCTATCTACCTACCTACCTATCTATCTATCCATCCACCTATGTATGTATATGTGTGTAACTATCTACCTATCTATCCATCTACCTATGTATGTATCTATGTAACTGTCTGTCTGTCTATCCATCCATACATCCATCCAACCAACCAACCAACTATGTCTCTATTGGGACCTGAAGATAAGCCTCTCTTAGGTCTATCACTCTATATTTTTATATCTCTCCTTCTGCGTACCCGCTGGAGATCTTCTTCCGTGAGGCGGTGCTTCTTCAAGGGATGTGGGACCAGCATGTCCTGTGTGGAAGTGGACGGGAGGTCCGAAGCTGGGAAACAATAAACAAGAAAACATTGAGCACCTCGTGCTGCATAAGCAGGCCACGGCAGCTGCACGTTAAGGATGCCACAGAATGGCTGATTGTGTGCAAGTGCACATTCTGCTTGCAAAACATTTCCGCCTGGGAATGACAGTGCCAGGAAATGTCCCGATTCTGCAATTTTTTTCTATTATTATTATAATTATTAGTATTAGTATTATTAGTATTAGTATTATGCTTTGCAGTGATGAAGTGATATTAGTATGCCTACATTATTAATCTATTATTATGTTTATTTATACCTCGTTTGTTCTCTCCGCCAGGAGACTCAAAGCAGCAATGTATCTATTATTAGCAGTAGAAATTATTATTATTATCATTATTATTATTTTACTGACACAAAAACACAGTATGTCACAGCAAATGAGATATATATGCTGGATTTCGTATCGCAAAATCACAAGTCGAACACTTCCCAAGTGTCTACGACTGTGTGATGTATTTTTGAATGATGCGCAGACATCCAAGTCAGGTGGCCTTTTGCAGTTGACAGATTGCGATTTTGTCAATGTTTCTTGTTTCCAAATGCCAGCTGAGATCTTGGCACGGTTCCCCTTTGCAGTTCGATTTTGAGGTTCTGAGATTATTGCTGTTGTTGTTATTATTATTATTATTAGGCTTACTGTAGTCGAAGGGAATGTTGCTCTTGAGCAGGTTCCCCTTGGCAGAGGTCACTTTGTGGGCCTCGTCTGCTGGCAGCTTGTAGTCCGAAGTTTGTGTGGTGGTGAAGGAGGCGGGCAGGTGGGGGTCCCCCAGGCAGAGTGGCAGGGGCTTCTCTTGTGCCTTAAATGAGGGAAACTCCGAAGTCCCGGCTTTTGGCTGGGAAGGAGAACAAAGACAATCACTCACATTGGTTTTGCAGAGGCTAGAAGGTATCATGGATGGAGTTGTATCACTGCTTGCAGTTTTCCAAGGGTCCCATAGCAATGACAATATTGTGTCTTAAAATTAAATTAAAAGTTAAAGCGTTTTCAAACTGCATTAACTCTACACTGTAGATATATAGATATATACATCTCTGTACCTTTTGGAAGTAAAACTGGTAGCTGCTGATGGGTTCCGGGTTCCTTCCGGGTTCTCGGTCGCCTTGCTGGATGTTGGACTTGTTGACGTTGACATTGTGGACAGACAAAGGCCCTGGAATGATCCTTTATTATTATTTTATATCATTATTACTATTATTTACCTGCCTGCTTTTATGATGGTCATAACAACTATCGTCATCCCCATCATCATCATGTTCACCTAAAAGTCAATCAGTGTAGTAACCCAGTTCTCTTTCGTGCCTGGAGGGCAGGGGGCAGCACCGGGGGTCCCACTTGCATTGGAGCCAGCTGATTCTGAGGAGGATTTGGAGGGGCTGGAAGAAGGGGATTTTGCGGTAGCTGGGCCTTCTTCCCCCACAGAAAGCCTGGCCTGGGATGACGGCTGGCCTGATCCTTACGAGATGCAGGAAGGCCAGACGGAATTCGAAAGCAGTGATAGTGAAGATTCTGAACGGCCGGGGGGAGGTTCACAAGAAAGAATGTGGGAAACAACCGAGGGAGAGGCCCGGGAAGCAGATGGGGAGTTCGACTCATGAAGATAGGGAACCAGGTGCTGGGAGGCAAGGTCGAACCTTTGATAGGAGACGGAGCATTGAGGCTAGCAGGAGGGGTTGGTTCCACAGCCTAGACCGGCCGAGGTCCCGCAGCACAGATTGGAGGAGGAGAAGCCTAGAGCATCGGGGCCTCGCCAAGGGATTAAGTATAGGATCCGTGGGAACGGATCCTCAGTACCTCGGCCACGTCTATCCTATGCAGACGTGTAGCGAGCCAAGACCACGTAGCTAAGTTCGGGCTAGTGGCCTGCCAAGGAGTGCCTTGGATCTTGCAACTTTGCTTTGTTCCCTGATCCGCTTGTGTTGAGCGGAGCCCTGCCAAGTCTTTGGAAACTTCCATGCCAAGTTTGCTTTTGGACATTACCTTTTACCTATTGGATTACTTTTGATACTTTTATGGACAATTCCCTTTTCAACTGTTTCTTATTTTTCAATAAAGTAGTTAGCTGATTTCCGTCTCTGTGTGTGTGATTAAGGGGCCGGCCAAGGTCTTGCATCGTGACAATCAATTACACAAAATAATAACAATTATTATTTTGTACCCTGCCTTGAGGATTCTACTGTATTTCGATGATGCTCTTGTTGTTGTTGTTTTATTAATATTTTATATAATTATTGTTATTATTATTATATTTTATAATTATATTATGATTTTGTTGTTATTGCTGTTGCTTTTTTACCCTGCCTTGGGAATTCTACTTTATTTCAATTATGCTCTTCTTGTTGTTGTTGTTTATAATTTATTGTTATTGTTGTTATATTCTAGTGGGTTAAACCCTTGTGCTGGCAGGACTGAAGACCAACAGGTCGCAGGTTCAAATCCAGGGAGAGCGTAGAAGAGCTCCCTCTATAAAGAGAAAAAAGCAATAAAACACCAACAAAAAGAAATGGAAAAATCTATACATTCAATAGAGAAAAAATGATGACACTACAAACACAACAAGATCCTAGAGGCAAAAGAAAAAGAATACCAACGAAGATATAGAAGCATACAAGAGGAGGAAAAAAAAATGTAAAAGAAATAATTATAAACATGGTGGCCCAGTTGACCCAGAACAATATAGAAGAAACAGAGGCCAATATAGACAGAGTCTTCAGAATTCAGTCCAATTATGCAAGAAGATATAATACACCTAGAGACGCCATTGTGTGTTTTGGGAAAAAAAGTGTTCGTGACGGAGTGTTGAAGGAAAACGCTAGAACCCCAACTTATTATAAAGGAAATAAAATAGCCATCTTAAAACAACATCCAGTGGCAGTCTTAGAAAGAAGACGTAAATACTTCTTTCTAACAGATGAGCTCAAAAAGAGAAATATAAAGTTTAAATGGGAAAGAAAAGAAGGACTAATGGTAACCTGGGAAGACAACAGATATTGGCTAACAACGAAATACAAAGCAAAGGCAATTTATGAAAAATACATAAAGAAAAAAGGAGAAAATCAGGAAAAAGGAAAAACGGAAGGAGGATTGGGAGAAGAGCATAGACAAGATGATAGCTGGGAGCGACAAAGAAAAAGACCAAGAGAAAAATCCCCCCAGGATTACCAGTCCTTCTCGGACATGGTAGCAACAAACCTGGATAGTGACAAAGAAACTGAAGAAATAGATGGCACAGAAAATTAAATTTTACTCAAACAACGTAAAAGGATTAAATAACCCTAATAAAATAAGAAAGATTTTGAACCAAATCAAAAAAAGGGCAGTTTGATGTGATTTCTTTGCAAGAAACACACATTTGTCATAAACATGTAGCTCATCTGACCCAGAAAAAACCTTGGGAAAATATACTATTCATTGTGTGGGGAGAAAAAGAAAGGGGTAGTAACTTATATAAATGAAAAGATCCTGTCTAAACAGGTATTTAAGGACCAGGAAGGAAGAATACTGGGAATAATCATAGAATTTGAGGGAAGGAAGCTATTGCTCTGCAACATTTATGCTCCGAATGGGACAAAAACAAAATTTGTAGAAACACTAGGTACAAAAATATTAGAACAGGATTACAATGACCTAATTATTATGGTGATTTCAATGGGGTATTAGATAGTGCATTAGATCAGTCAAAGGAAATTAAAAAAGAGGAAAGACCACCACACAGGAGAACTCCCAAAAGATTTTAAAAATATTGAAAGAAGATTTAGGGCTACAGGATTTCTGGAGACATTATCATAAGGATGAACAAGACTACTTTTTTTCAAGTCGCCATAATTCATGGTCTTGAATAGAGATGATATGGGGACTGAAAGAGATAATCTGTATACCTTTATAAAGCGGAATGTTTGTATGTATGTGTGCGGAGGGCGGGAGGGCGGATATGTGGCAGCCACTTTCACAGGCCACAGCGACCAGCGCGGGTGATGGACCTGCACCAAACTTGGTACACATAACCCCCCTAACCCCCTTTACGTCCTGGTGCCGTTCCGGGGACATGACCCACGGATTATGGGATTTGTAGTACTTTCCCACAGACCACTGAGGCCACCACAAAGGACCAATACAGACCACACTTAGCACACACAGACCCCATGACCCACTCTACGTCCTGGTGCAGTTTGGAGGATGATGGGACTTTAAGTACCTCTACTCACTTCCCAAGTCCGCTGCAACCCTCATCCAATCACTGATCGAGACCAAACTTGGCAAACATAACCCCTATGACTGCCTTCACATCCTGGTGAGGTTTGGGGGAGGACTGACAATGGATGATGGGATTTGTAGTACTTTCACACCCCTCTGTTCCCACAGACCACTGTGGCCCCCAACAAATACTGATAAAGACCACACTTGGCACACAGAGCCCCAGTGACCCACTCTACATACTACTGAAGTTTGGAGGGGGCCAGAACAT
Source organism: Anolis apletophallus (assembly GCA_030556195.1). NCBI lineage: Eukaryota > Metazoa > Chordata > Lepidosauria > Squamata > Anolidae > Anolis > Anolis apletophallus. The sequence continues at coordinate 59,041,943 of JARBWK010000011.1, read as the reverse complement.
GGATGATGGGACTTGCAGTACCTTTCCTCACTTTCCAAGACTGCTACAAACCTAATCCTATGACTGATCAACACGAAACCTGCCACACAGAGCCCTCATGACCCACTCTACATCCTGGTGCAGATCGGAGGAGGGTGGACCATGGATGATGGGACTTGAAGTACCTCTACTCACTTTCCAAGTCCGCTGCAACCCTCATCCAATTACTGATCGAGACCACACTTGGCACACAGAGCCCTCATGACCCACTCTACATCCTGATGCTGTTTTGTGTGAGACGGACCACGGATGATGGGACTTGAAGTACCTTCACTCACTTCCTAAAAACAATGCAACCCTCATCCATTCACCAATACAGACCAAACTTAGCACACAGAGCCCCCATGACCCAATCTACATCCTACTACACTTTGGGGGAGGGTGGACCAGAGATGATGGGACTTCCACTACCTTCAGTAATTTCATGATACCACTGCAACTCCCAATAATGATGGATCAAGACCAAACTTGGCACACAGAGCCCCCATGACCCACTCTACATCCTGCTGCACTTCTCAAATGACCCGGGCACCGCCGGGTCCCCAAGCTAGTCAGAAATATAACTAAGTCCAAAATAGTAATGAGAACAAACTTGGACCATACTCCATTAGAGATAACTCTTGAAAGTGCAAACAATAAAGAAGAGACATTTAGATGGAGACTAGATCAATGTTTTTCAACCTTTTTTGAGCTGCGGCACATTTTTTACATTTACAAAATCCTGGGGCACACCACCAACCAAAATGACACTATAACACAGTAATACATATAGTTAATATGTTTTTAAATGTATTTATACGTTCAGTGTGAAACCTGGGCCTGTTTCGATGAACACAACATAGATATCCTGGCAGGAATGGCAGAAACTTATACACAGAGTAAGGCTCTAATGCTAACAGCATTCAAACACGCTATGAAAGCTAGCAAAGAATAAAGAGTATGCAAAATTGTGTCTTTCACTTTTTTATATAAAAGTATCAAAGTATACCATTCAGGTATGGTGCAAGGTGTAGGTATATTTCACTATATAATTTCACAGTGTTCACATAATACATTCACATTTGTGACCATATATCAATCATTCATAGTATGCATATAACAATATCACAAAGTGGATATCACAGTGTTAATATCACATAAATTCTAAAGCAAGGTACTGGTGTAACTATAACAGAACCAACAGTATAAACCTGTATTTCCACCGTAGGGTAAGTTCACTCCTAATGTTAGCATGTAGTGTGGCTGGGAAGATCCCTGGATGTAAACAATGAACTGCTTCACCGCCTGGGAAACAAACGCCGCTTGGCTGGAGTTCAGTATAGCTGCTAAATGCTGGGCGTCTGTCTCCGCTGGGGTGGCAGAATGGGGTGGGCTAGGAGGCTGTGGTTCTGTGGATCCAGAGATGTTTGAGGAGTCCTACGCGGTTTGCCTGACGGTTTACTGTGCAGAGCTCGAACCGTTTGGGGCTCCTGGGTGGTGGGTGGAGCCGCGGCTTCTTCAGAGGCTGCACCGGCGTTTGCCACATTGGCATGTACCCGCTGAGGAGGCTTGCGTCGCTGCAGGAGGAATATTTTCACATCCAGTCCATGGCGAGCAAGCTTGACCATAAGCTTGCTCGCCATGGACTGGATGTGAAAATATTCCTCCTGCAGCGACGCAAGCCTCCTCAGCGGGTACATGCCAATGTGGCAAACGCCGGTGCAGCCTCTGAAGAAGCCGCGGGCTCCACCCACCACCCAGGAGCCCCCCCGAAACGGTTCGAGCTCTGCACAGTAAACCGTCAGGCTCAAACATCTCTGGATCCACAGAACCACAGCCTCCTAGCCCACCCCATTCTGCCACCCCAGCGGAGGACAGACGCCCAGCATTTAGCAGCTATACTGAACTCCAGCCAAGCGGCGTTTGTTTCCCAGGCGGTGAAGCAGTTCATTGTTTACATCCAGGATCTTCCCAGCCACACTACATGCTAACATTAGAGTGAACTTACCCCTACGGTGGAAATACAGGTTTATACTGTTGGTTCTGTTATAGTTACACCAGTACCTTGCTTTAGAATTTATGTGATATTAACACTGTGATATCCACTTTGTGATATTGTTATATGCATACTATGAATGATTGATATATGGTCACAAATGTGAATGTATTATGTGAACACTGTGAAATTATATAGTGAAATATACCTACACCTTGCACCATACCTGAATGGTATACTTTGATACTTTTATATAAAAAAGTGAAAGACACAATTTTGCATACTCTTTATTCTTTGCTAGCTTTCATAGCGTGTTTGAAGGAATGGCAGAAAGACACACACAAAGGTCTTGCTCAACAGCTGTCAGTCTCTCTCTGTGTTTAGTTTTTCTCGCAGTCAAGCTAAAGAAGCTCATCTCACACAGATATGTGATTGAAAATGGGAGCAATGTCAAAAGAGACCAACAGAAAATACTGGAAGGGTTTGGTGGGCATTGACTTTGGGTTTTGGAGTTGTAGTTCACCTATATTCAGAGGGCACTGTGGACTCAAACAATGTTGGATCAGGACCAAACTTGGCATGAATACTCAAGATGCCCAAATGTGAACACAGATGGAGTTCAGGGGAAATAGACCTTGACATTTGGGAGTTACAGTTTCTGGGATTTATAGTTAACACACAATCAAAGAGCCTCCTGAACTCTTGCAACAATGGAATTGAGCCAAACTTGGCATATTGAACTCTCATTACCAGCAGAAAGTACTGAAAGGGTTTGCTTGGAAATTGACCTCGAGTTTGGAAGTTGTAGTTCACCTACACCCAGAGAGCACTGTGGACTCCAACAATGTTATGTTATGTTGTTGTTTGTTTTCTATCCAGAATCACAATGTTGGAAGGAGGCTCACCACTTTAAGGTCCCTCTAAAACAGGCATGGGAAAACTTTGGCCCTCTGTGTGCTTTGGACTTCAACTTCCACCATTCCTAACAGCCTGAGGCCCTTTCCTGCTTAAATGGCTGAGGGGGGGGGGGGAGGAAAAGGGCCTGAGGCTGCTAGGAATGGTGGGCGTTGGAGTCCAAAACACCTGGAAGGTCCAAGTTTGCCCATGCCAGCTTTCGACAGAGACCTCTTCCTCCCCCTTCCCCTTCGCGCCCTTTCTTCCCCCTCCTGCCAAACACTTACTTTTTCTTCTACACTCGGGCTCCTTTCTTCCCAGCCTCGCTCTGCTCGCTTTGCCTCGCTTTACTCACGCTGCCGGTTCTGCCGCCATTTTGATCTGGGGGGCAGCGTGAGCGTGTTCAGTAGGGGAGGGGGGGAGAGAGGAAGACGGGGGGCGAGTCTGCGCAGTAGCGCCCGCACGGGCCACATATTCCTCCCTCCCTCCGCAGAAGTGGCAGCGTGAGCAAAGCGAGGCAAAGCAAGCAGAGCGAGGCTGGAAAGAAGGGAGCCCAAGTGGAGAAGACAAAGTGTTTGGCAGGAGGGGGAAGAAAGGGTATTGGAGGTTCCAATTTCCCACGGCACACCTGATGATCGCTCACGGCACACTAATGTGCCATGGCACACTGGTTGGGAAACACTGGACTAGATGACCAATTAATAAAAGATCAAAAGGAACAAGACATTAATAAGAAAATATTAAGTGAATTTTTCAAGTTCAACACAGAACAAGACACCGCAATAGAGACCATCTGGGACGCATCTAAAGCATATATGAGAGGGCATTTTATCCAACAAAAGGCAAAAAGGAATAAGATCAAGAACGCCGAACACAAAAAGATGAAGGAGGAAATCACAAAAGCGGAATATGAACTTTTAAAAAACCCAAACAATAAGAAAATACAATTACAACTGGAAGTACTTAAGAAAAAAATAAATTCAATACAAGTAGAAGACATAAGTAAAAAGTTAAAATTTATTAAACAACAGCATTTTGAAAATGTCAATAAAATAGGAAGTTTATTAGCTTGGAAAATCGCAAAGAAAAGACGAAAAGAAAAAAAGGGGGGAAAGTGTTACTTACAGCAGAAGGAAATAGAACAACATTTCAATAAATACTATCGAAAACTATATGCAGATGACAATATTCATAAGGAAAAAGTATTACAATACTTGGGCAAACAATTTTTTAAAAAAAATTACAGACGAAGAAAGGGAGGTATTAAACAAGAAGGTGATGGAAGAATAAATACAAAAGACAATAAAAAACCTACCAACAAACAAAACCCCAGGGCCAGATGGATTCATGGCTAAATACTATAAAGTATTTACAGATTTATTGATATCACCCTTAAAAAAGGTAATGAACAAAGTCATGGAGGACAAAAAGATACCAGAATCATGGAAGACAGCATACATAACTGTAATACCAAAAGACGAATCTGACAACACGAAAATTAAAAATTTCAGGCCAATATCCTTGTTAAATCAGTTAAATTAGCCTTCCCACAAAGTGGTACCTAAATTTCCTACTTGACAGATGCAGCTGTCTTTCGGGCTGCAAAGGTCGACAACAAGCTACACAATTTTGGTCGGGAGCTCACTCTGACCTGGGCTGGTTTCGAACTCATGACCTTTCGGTCAGTAGTGATCTTTATGCAGCTGACTCCCAGCCAGCTGTGCCATAGTATTATCATATTCTATTATTATTTTATATTATTATATTTATTATTGTTATTTATTATTATTTCATGATGTACCCTGCCTTGAGGACTCCACTGTGTTCCAATTATTATATCGTATTATTATTGCTATTGTGATTATTACTATTATTATTTTATGTTGGCATTATATTTACTACAATTTTATATTATATTATTATAGTTACTATCAGTATTTTAAATTATTATTAGTGTTATTATTAGTGTTATTATTATTATTAATTGTACCCTGCCTTGAGAAAGACAGGTCACCAAGACAATTCACGATGGTTAACCTGAAAAAGGCTTTTGTTGGCCTATTCAAAGTTCGGACTACAACTTGGAGCAGATGACATGTCACTTTCTCCTTATAAAGCCCTTACCTGGCTTATTCCACTTGTATGTGTCGGATGAAATGGTGGAAAATCTCTGGTGTCCATCTCCTAGCCGAACATTGCTCTGGAGGACCTTTGCCATGGCCTCCATGGGGTCATACCTGTTGGGGGAGAGAGGGAAGGGTCAAGAATACACATCCCATTTGAGGGTTCCCAAAAGTTCATCTAGACCAACCCCAAGGTCAAGAATACACACACAATTTGAGGGGCCTCCAAAGGTCATCTAGACCAAGCCCAAAGCCAAGAACTACAAATCCTATTTGAGGGGGACCTCCAAAGTCATCTAGACCAAGCCCAAAGCCAATTACAAACCCTATTTGAGGGGCCTCCAAAGGTCATCTTTAGACCAACCCCAAGGCCAAGAACTACAAATCCTATTTGAGGGACCTCCAAAGGTCATCTAGACCAACCCTAAGTCCAATAACTACAAATCCTATTTGAGGGGCCTCCAAAGGTCATCTAGACCAACCCTAAGTCCAAGAATTACAAATCCTATTTGAGGGGCCTCCAAAGGTCATCTAGACCAACCCCAAGGCCAAGAACTACAAACTCCATTCCATAGGTCTCCAAAGGTCATCATTCTAGACCAACCCCAAGGCCAAGAACTACAAACCCCATTCCACAGATCTCCAAAGGTCATCTAGACCAACCCCAAGGCCAAGAACTACAAACCCCATTCCACAGGTCTCCAAAGGTCATCTCTAGACCAACCCCTAAGCTGGGGGTCAGTGGACTTACCGCTGCCACGCGGGTGGCCATGGGGTGAAGGCCTGCTTCTGTTCGCTCTCCATATCATGGCATTGAGGATCACCAAACGGAATGGAATCCGTTATCTGCACAAAAAGAGAATAAAGAAAGTCGTCATCATTTATTATTATTATTATTATTAAAATAATACATAATGACATTCCTAATAATAATAATAGCAGCAGTAGTAGATGATGATGCCTTTCCTAATATATAGAAATCTAAACCTACTACGCCCAAGCCAAACTGCTTAAGGAGCCCAGTAATAAAAGGCTGCAATTTCACAAAGTGACCACAAAGGACAGTGGTTTAACAAGGAAGGAGCCGCATTGGTTCAGTTCTTCAGATGCCCACCAGGGGCGGCAAAGGGTCATTAGGGCACGGTAAGTAGGGCCTCCAATAATAACCATAGTAATAATAATGATGATGAAGATGATGATAGGAGGCTCACCTCTTTGTATGGCTGGCCCGGAGTCCCCCCTTGGCCTGCGTGTTGGGATTTGTAGGACGTCTCATAGTAATAACGGCCATCGCCTTTCGTGAAGTTATCTTCCCCTGCCAAGGAAAGAGGAAAAGCACTCTGTGCATGCTCAGGCACCCTTTGCACTTTCACCAAGGCCCAGGCCATAACACTTTGTATACCATCAGACACCCTTTGCTCTTGCAATAGCGCTAAGAGGCTGTAGCACTCTGTGCATGCTCAGGCGCCTTATTGGGAGGGCAAAGAGAGCCTCAGCACACATAGAAGATCCAGGCCATAGCACTAAGAGGCCGTAGCACTCTGCCAATACTCAGGCACCCTTTGCCCTTACCACAAGCGGCCTGAGCATGTATAGAGTGCCACGGCTTCTTAGTGCTGCTGCCTGGGCTTTATTGCAAGGGCAAAGGGTGCCTGAGTATGTGCAGAGTGCAGCTGCCTCTTAATGCTATGGGCTTGGGCCTTCTGTGCATGCTCAGGCGCCCTTTGCCCTTGCTATAAAGGCCCAGGCAGAAGCACTAAGAGGCCGTGGCACTCTGTACATGTTCAGTCACCCTTTGCCTTTACAACAAGGCCCAGGAAGTAGCACTCATAGTGCTACTGCCTGGGCCTTGTTGGGAGAACAAAGGTCATCTGAGCATGTGGAGAGTGCTACTGCCTGGGCTTTGTTGTAAAGGCAAAGGGTGTCTGAGCATGTGCAGAATGCTACAGCTTCTTAGGGCCATTATCTGGGCCTTTATTACAAAGGCAAAGAGCACCTGAGCATGCACAGAGTGCTACCGCCTCTTCGTGCTACGGCCTGTGCCTTGTTCTAAGGGCAAAGGGAAGCTGAACATGTACAGAAGTCCTGGGTCATATGCTCAGATACCCTTTGCCTTTACAAGGCCCCAGAAGTAGCACTCTGTGCATGCTCAGGCGCCCCTTGCTCTTGTAATAAAGGCCCAGGCAGTAGCCCTAAGAGGCAAAAGCACTCTGTACATGCTCAGATGTATTGTTAGGAGGGTCAAGAGTGCCTAAGCATGCACAGAGGATCCCGGTCGTAGCACAAAGAGGCCGCAGAACTCTGTGCATGCTCGGGCACACTTTGCCCTTGCAGTGAGGTCTAGACAAGAACGCTAAGATTTTGTGGCACCCAGAAAAAATCACTAAAAGGGCCACAGCACTCTGCACATGCTTAGATGCCTTGCTGAAATGGCAAGGGGCACCTGAACATGCACAGAAGGACCAAGCCCTTGCAACAAAAGCCCAAGCAATAGCCCTAAGAGGCCACAGCACTCTGCACATGCAAGGCCTAGGAAGTAGCAATAAAGGCCCAGATAATGGCCCTAAAAGGCTGTAGCACTGTGCCCTTGCTCGGTTGCCCTTTGCCCTTACAAAAAGGGTCAGGCAGGAGGACCAAGCCATAACCCTTTGCCCTTGCAACCAAGGCCCAGATAAGAGCACTAAGAGGCCATAGCATTCTGCATGTGCTCAGATGCCTTGTTGAAAGGTTGAAGGGTGCTTGAGCATGCACAGAGGGACCAGGCCATAGCCCCTTGCCCTTGCAATAAAGACCCAGGCAATAGCCCTAAGAGGCCACAGTACTCTGCACATGCAAGGCCTAGGGAGTAGCACTCTGTGCATGTTCAGGCACCCTTTGCACTTGCAATAAAGGCCCAGATAATGTCTCTAATAGGCCCTGACACTGAAAGAGGGTTCTGGGTGGGGGGCTTGTGGGACGCACCAAGATGCAGACAGGGGGCCTTGGTGGGCATCTCGGCCCCTGGGTGTTCCCGGAAGGACTCCTGGGTGAGGGAGGGGGGCAGGGGCAGCTTGTCCTTGTCCCCACTGGGCAGGCTGTCCTCCCACTTTTCCACCTTCCTCTGCTCATGGGCGGGCCAGGGCCGCAAGGGGGGGCAGGGGTAACTCAAATGGGTCAGCGAGACTGGGGAGAGCAGCGAGGGGTGGGCATGCATCCAGGGTCGAGTTTCCGTCAAGTGGATCTCCGGCCGGGGCTGGAGGGGTCGCGGGGGGAAAGAGAGGATGGCCTGGGAGTGGCTGTCCCAGGGGGGGCCCATGTCCTGGTTCAGGACGTCCACTGAGGGGGGCAGCCTGGCTGGAGGTGGGCGGAAGGTCCCCCAGCGTGGGGGGAAGTCCTCCCGGAAGCGAGAGGTCAAGGATGAAGGGTAACACCCTGGGCGGAGGTCGTGGCCCAGGCGGAAGTGGGAGGCCCGCAGGAAGGCCTCCTTGGGCAGTGGAGATGGGACCTGGGCCATCGGGGGGTCAAGCTGTCAAGGCAATGGTCTCTACAATTGGAAATCGGAGAGGTCTGGGACATTCGGGGTCAAGTTGTGCATCTATGAAGTCAGGGGTCAAGATGGGAGTCTCTGATGTCAGGGGTGATGATGGGAGTCTCTGACGTCAGGGGTCAAGATGGGAGTCTATGAAGTCAGGGGTCAACATGGGGGTCTCTGAGGGCAAGGGTCAAGATGTGGGTCTCTGAGGCCAGGGGTCAAGATGGAGGTCTCTGCAGTCAGGGGTATCGGAGTAGTCTGGGACATTCAGAGCCAAGAGGACAGACTCTTCAGTCAGGGGTCAAGATGGGGCTTTATGAGGTCAGGGGTCAAGTTGGGGATCTATGAGGTCAGGTGTCAAGATGTGGGTCTCTGAGGTCACGGGTCAAGTTGTGGGTCTATGAAGTCAGGGGTCAAGATGGGAGTCTCTGAGGTCAGGGATCAAGATGGAGGTCTATGAGGTCAGGGGTCAAGATGGGAGTCTCTGAGGTCAGGGGTAAAGATGGGAGTCTCTGAGGTCAGGGGTCAAGATGGGGGTCTATGAGGTCAGGGGTAAAGATAGGGGTTTCTGAGGTCAGGGGTGAAGATGGGGGTCTCTGAGGTCAGGGGTCAAGATAGGGGACTCTGAGGTCAGGGTTAAAGATGAGGGTCTCTAAGGTAGGGGGTCAAGATGGGGGTCTATGACATCAGGGGTGGTCATCTAATAAGTTAGGGATCCCAACAGTGGTCTGTGATGTCGGGGGTCAAGATGGTGGCCCTTGAAGCTGAGGGTCCCAATGGTGGTCTTTCTTCATTCTATGGTGACCGCGGATGGTCTATGGTGACCGCCGAAGATTGTGATGTCATCGATCAGGCAGCCAATCCAAGTGGGTTTCTTAGGCCAAAGGCAACTGAAAGCACATTCCTGCTCTGTCCCAAAGATGCCATAATGTGGAGAAGGTGGGACAAACCCCACTGGGCCTGCCAGGCCTAGATGTAACCCAGGGATGGGATGCTGTGCGAATGTAGGCTGCCTGCCTCTCCGGTCAAGGGCCCGGCCAGAGAGATGTTTACCCACAATGTCCTGTGACCAGTGTCCGGCCAAACAAAGGCTGCAGTGTTGCCCGGTCCAAGTCCCAAGCGGTGCTGGTCAGCAGGAGGCTGATGGGGGCAAGAAGCCATTCTAAGAAAAGTGGGAGGGGAATCGATACAAGTATGTACATGTGTTTGCCTCCTGCCTGCCTGTACCACCAATGTTAGGCGAAGTGGCCCTCTCTGATGTCACAGGAATTGTCTGAAGTGGCCCTGTGCGATGCTGCAGGTTTCTGTCTGTTGCTGGGTGAATTGACCCTCTGTTATTGTTGCTAGGCGAGGTGGCCCTTTGTGATAATTGTGGGATTTTGCCTATTGCTGGGTGCAGTGACACTCTGATTGCTGCTGGGTGAAGTGGCCTTCTTTGATGCTGCAGGGTTTTTTGCCTGTTGCTGATTGAAGTGGTGCTCTGTGATGGTTGCTCGGTGAAGTGGCCTTCTATAATACTGCAGTTTTTTTGCCCGTTGCTGGGTGAAGTGGCCCTCTGACTGTTGCTATGTGACATAGCCCTATTGTTCTTTTTGCCTGTTGCTGAGTGATGTGGCCTTCTCTGATGGTTGCTAGGTGAAGTGGCCCCATGTGTTGTTATGGGTTTTGCCTGTTGCTGGGTGAGGCGGCCCTCTGTGATTGTTGCCAGGTGATGTGGCTCTATGTCAGGCTGTGAGGTTTGTTTTTTTGCCTGTTGCTGGGCTGCAGTGCTCTCTGATGGTTGTTAGGTGAAGTGACCCTCTGTGATGTTGAGGTAATTACCTGCTGTCAGGTGAAGTGTCCCCCTGTGAGGTTCTGGGATGTGTGTGTTACTAGGTGGAGTGGACCCCTATGAAGTCACTGATGGAAAGGGAAACAGGATGGCGGAGGGAAAATCCCTCCCACTGTTTCCCAGGCCTGGACACCACAAAGGCATGAATACACCAGTGTGAGGCTCTTCTCGGCCAAGTCTGGCCATTCAGGACTGCATTTTCTCCCGTTTCCCTCTTATCTTTTATTGGGATGGTTTTGATGGCAAACAATAGAGAACCCCCTGCCTTCAAACCGATCTGACCTGCAGCAGGGAGTTCCGCAGTTCCTAGATGTCCAGTTGGGTCAGCATCGCTGGGAATGTGACTACAGCAGCTGCTTCAACTGGACACTTTTTCTGCCTTGCGTTCTTCCCCTTTCCCTAACATTGTAACTAATCCCCCAATAAAGTATCTTTTAATTGTAACTTTTTCCTCTCCGTAGTGATACATTGTGTCCATTTACTGCATCTAACTCTCTCCAGCATGAGCTTTTACTGCCTCTAACTCTCTCCTGAGCCACAGATCGCTGCCGGCTCGCCTGGGATTCTCTTCCAGCATCACGAGGAGGCCGAAACTGCATTCCCCTGAACCGTGGATATGGAGACCCATGGGGCCCCTTTATCCACGGGTCAATGGATCGCTTCCAAACTGGTGCCATTTTTCTCCCAGACTAATTCTAAGACTAACTGCTATCTCGCTTTTTGCATTCTGGGTTCTTATGCTTGGAGAATAACCGTTTTCACCCCAAAACATCATGTGGAGATCAGCTGACTGCGATCCATGGCTCCCTGCCTCAACATTGTTCTTGCTGCCATCTTGCCGATTTCCAGGAGCCTGTTGACCTGGGGAACCTGCTGTGGTCACCCCTTGGGACCCCCGGGAAGCAGACAGGCCACCTGAGCCCTTGGTGAGGCGGGATTCATAGTTTTCTTCCCCCATATCAATGGACCCAGATCCTCAGTGCTCTGCAGTGATCCCAGTGCAAACTCAATTAACTTGTAAGGACACTTCCTCTATTACTCACGAGCTCTTTGGACTTTTATCAAAGCTTTGCCCACTTTGGAAACCTTTTTGGAAACTTTTCCCCTTCAAACCCCATGGACCCTCCCCATGATTTATGAACTTTCAATGGACTCTAGTGGGTGGGATGGGCTGATATGATATGATTTCCTTTTCTCTCCAATATGAATGTATCCCCTATGGCCCCCTTGTACGCTTTCATATCTCTATATGAAATATTAAATGCCACCCCTTCGTGAATCCAGCATGCCAGGGTTTCAGGGAATCCCTCATTTCCCGAACCAGCAAATCCCTTAACAAAAAAGGACTTAACAGAAACTCCTGCATGGACAATAACAATGGGCATGTCCCTTCAGACCTTGGAGTAAGCCCATCTGGAGGATATGTCCCTTGGCATGATTTAATCATTCTTCACAAAGGGTTAACTCCCGCCTGCAGAGGATTTGGATGTCACTGCAGCCTCTTCCTTTGTTTCTATCCCTCCGGCCGATACCACAATCAGATATCATCTCTAAATCCATATCCTGGACCCAAGGATTACAAGGGTCTGACTTTCGGGTCAGACAAAGATGTATATTTCAAGTACTCAGAACAATAAAGGAAGCCAGCTTGAGGACTTAAAAGTTATCGCCGGCAATTTTACACACATTGAGTCACCTAATCCAGTGTTTCCCAACCACTGTGCCGTGGCACACTAGTGTGCCGTGAGAAATCACCTGGTGTGCCGTGGGGAAACCTCTCTTCCCCCCTTTCTTCCCCCTCCTGCCGAACTCCTGCTGCTGCTGCTTGTGGGGGGAGGAGGAAGGGCTGGGCGGCGGTGAAGAAGAAGGCGCTGGGGCGCGCCTCCTTCGGCTGTTTTCATGTTTATGTGTACCAACTATTACTACATTTGCCATTGGCTGGACGTGATAGCCTTTTTAGTGACTGTGTAACAACTCTCCTGTTCACCAGTTAAACACGAGGGACTTGTCTAATGCCCACCTGGAATGATACAGGAGCATATATATTGAAAGTGGAAGGCTCATATTGATGCATAAGATCAATACTAGTGGACTGCTTTGAAGCTATATGGACACATTTTTTGTAAACACAGAGAGAGACTGACAGCTGTTGAGCAAGACCTTCGTGTGTGTCTCACTGCCATTCCTGCCAGGATATCTATGTTGTGTTCATCGAAACAGGCCCAGGTTTCACACTGAGTGTATAAATACATTAAAAAATATATTAACTATATGTATTACTGTGTTAGAGTGTCATTTTGTGTCATTTTGGTTGGTGGTGTGCCCCAGGATTTTGTAAATGTAAAAAGTGTGCCGCGACTCAAAAAAGGTTGGGAAACACTGACCTAATCCACTCATCCTCCCGGATCTTTGTTTCCCACTTGGACCGCCTCTCTCCTTCCCATTGGCTAAGAAGCCGAAGCGGCGCAGGCTCTTGGATTGGCTGAAGCGGCCACGCCTCCCCTCCAGCTGATGACTCCAACCAATTAACGTGAAGCCGGCAAGGGGGGGAGGCGGGAGTGGGAAATTCAAAGTTGACAGCTCTGCTTCTTCTCTATAAACATGTACGGTTTTGCTTTATATGTGTATGTCGGCTTTGGCAAATGATTGCAGTTTGACATCCGCTTCAGCAGGAACGAAATAAAACAACTCGGTGGCATTTTCTTCAGCTTTGGTGAGATTTTATTTGGGAAAACTCAGGGAAAATCTGATGCAGTGCTTCCTTCTCGCCAGGGTTATATCGGATCCTCTTTGGTGGGTCTGACTGGTCTCTGCCTTCATGACAAGACCCCCAAATATTTGCTCGATATCAGTTACACACATGCGAGACATTGAAAACACTTCACAAATCATCCTTCTCTTCCTCATCATCAAATAATCAAACAATCCCTGTCCAAACGAGGGAGTGGGATCCGTCTTGCAGCCCCTGGAAACTGATAATCCAGTGATGGGGGGTTCCGCGGGCTGGGAGAAGCATTGGCAGGCCATCAGCCAAGGTCCGCTTGGGGCCTTTCATGACCCGTGTGGGTGGGTCCTTCTTCCTCTTCCCCTTCCTCTTCCTCGGGGGTCCCCAGGACGAGCAGGCCCTGGGACTTGTACTCTGGGGGAGGGGGGACCTCCGTGTGGGGAGGGGGAGACTCTTCCTGGAGGGGCACCTTCTCCAAGGGCCTCCCCTCTCCTCCTTCTCCTTCTCCTCCATCTCCTCCTTCTCCTCCTTCTTCCACCAGCAGGAAGGGCTCCGAGTGGTCACCGGGCTCCGAGGGCAGAATCAAGGTGAGGAGGCGCATCTGGGGGAAGGAAAATAATAATAATAATAATAATATCAACACAGGCTCATTAGCACAAAGGCCATTCCAATAGTAATAACAATATCTGTAATATAACAATAATATAATATAAAATAATAATACTAATAACAACAACAACCACATGGGTTCATTGGCACAGAGGCCATCCTAACAGTAATAGGAAAAACCAAATATGTAAAGAGTTATATCGATCTAATCTTTCCCTCTGGACACCCTTCCTTGTCTTCCATAGAGATCAGTGTTTGTCAACCTGGGGGTCGGGACTTCTAGGGGGGTTGTGAGGGGGTTTCGGAGGGGTCACCAAAGACCATCCCTGCCAAAGGGGTTCCTAAGACCATCAGAAATACTGTGTTTTCTAATGGTCTTCGGAACCCCTTTGGCAGAGAAGGCTGACGATCTCTCAGTCTGTCCTTCTCTTCCTTTTTGGAAACAGATGGCGAATCCTCCCACCAAAAGTCCTCCCTCTGCTGTGATTGGCTGGCCTCTCAGCCAAGGGGAGGGCTTTTTCTCAGTCTCCAAGCGGGGATGGGAGAGCAGGCGCGCTCGGCTCATAGCAGTATGGTGCACATGTGTGGGCAAGGGAGAGCATGCGAGGCTGGAAGGAGGCTCACACTAGTGACTCCCTTCAAGACATGGGGGTTCTGTGTGCAAAGTTTGCCCAATTCCATCGTTGGTGGAGTTCAGAATACTCTTTGATTGTAGGTGAGCAGGGGCGGTCCTACAGGTAGGCCAAGGAAGCGGCCGCACGGGGCGCCATCTGGGAAGGGGCAAATTCCCCCGCCTGCCGGGCGCTGGCGCCAGACAGCGTCCTGGCCCTGCCAATGTTCCTCAGGCAGCGCCGCGGCTGCCTGCTTTTGGACCCTGGCCTTGTGCGCTCCGACACCGCTTCTGGGCATGCGCAGAGGTTTTTGCGCAGGCGCAGTTGCTCCAGAGCTGAAGTTGAGCGCAGGAGCAACTGCGCATGTGCGAAAACCTCCGCGCATTCCCAGTAGCTCCTGTGCGCAGAAGCCTGTAAGCAAAGCACTCCCTATCGGGCAGGCAGGGAGTGCTTCCCCTCTCCCCTTGTCTCCGCCCTGCCGCCGAATATGATGACCCAATTGGCCAGGCAGGGGGCAGAGACAAAGGGAGAGGAGAGTGGAGCCAAAGGGGTATTGGCGACGTATTGCCTCCTGACAGCCGCCACCGGAAGTAGCCGCCGCGCGCTGAGGCAAACTCCCTCACCAGGCCCAATCACGGGTGAACCCTACCACATCCGCCCACCTCCCCGCGCGCTGGCCGGGAGCATCAAGGAGAGATAGGCGCAACTATTTTATTTTACTTTATTTTGGGTTATTTGAGTTTTATAGGAGTAATGAAAATATTTAGTAGAGGTTAATTTTATTTAAATGAATAATTTTATTTATTATTTTATTATAATAATATAATATAATGTTATATTATATTATAATGTCAATATATTATAATATAATTATATTGTAATGTAGCATAATATAATTATGATATAATATAGTATGAGTATGTACTATAATATATTGTATATACATTGATACAATATAATACTACTAATGGTATTGTGATATTATAATTGTATATTTGTTTTACATGGGGGCAAAATAATGTTTGGGGGGGCAAAATAATGTTCGCTTACGATATAAAATTACTTTAGACTGCCCCTGTAGGTGAGCTACAAATCCCAGCAACTACAACTCCCAAATGACAAAATAATTTGGGAGTATTGGCGTATTGGGTATTGGTGCCAAATTTGGTTCAGTGAATGGAAAGGTACCCTGCCTATCAGATATTTACATGACGATTCATTACAGTAGCAAAATGACAATTATGAAGTAGCAGCAAAAATAATTTTATGGTTGGGAGTCACCACATCATGAGGAACAGTATTAAGGGGTCGCGGCATTAGGAAGGTTGAGAAACACTGGTCTAGTGACCAGGCGGGGATTGTAACCAATGGGAAAAGGGATTTCCAAGGGTCATCTAGACTGACCAGGCTGGGATTGCAATAAATGGGGAAAAGGGACCCCCAAGGGTCACCTGGACTAACCAGGCGAGGATTGTAATGAAGGGGAAAGGGAATTTACCAGCAAGGCAGGGGTGTTGAGGAACTGTATTAAGAGGTCGTGGCATTAGGAAGGTTGAGAACAACTGATATAGACAGACAGACAGATAACCTGCTCACCTTGCCTTGACCCAATGCTGGCAGGATCTTGACTGCTTGGGCGCCGCTCGGATCCGGTAACGGAGGCCATAGGGAAGCCTTGATCCTTCAGAAAAAGCAGCATCAATGTACTTTATGGTATTGCACCTCAAATAGTAATAATAATAATAATAATTCATATAATAATAATTATTATTAAACAAAACGTCTCCCTTCATTTCACCTCTTTTGGCTGAAGTGGAATCCGACAGCTGCCATCAGGAAGGCTATGAAGATCCCCAAAGAGAGGAAGCTCAAAGCCAGCGCCGTGGGTTTGGAATCTGGAGAAAGAAAGGGAGAATAAACATAATAATACTGGAATAAACATAATAATAATAATAATAATAATACAATTGGGTGTGCTACCTGGGTGGGCGGTTGCAAAAGGGACGTAAGGCCGGCAGCCGCTCTCCTCCCCGCCCGTGGAGGCCCACATCCCTGCCAGGTAGGCCGTCTGTGGGTCTAGGTCCTGGAAGGTGAACTCCCTGCTGGAAGCGTTGGTGTCGTAGTCTGAGGAAGAAATAATAATAATAATAATAAATATATGTAATAATAATAACGATAATTATGATGATAATAATAATGTTGGCTCATTGGTACAAAGGCAATAATAATAATAATAATAATAATTTTAATCTAGCACAAGCCAGTCAAGGTGGTCCCAGTAGCGATTAGCACACTGGATGCAGTGCCTAAAGACCTTGGCCTGCACTTAAACACAATTGACACTGACAAAATTACCATCTGTCAGCTGCAAAAGACCACCCTACTGGGATCTGCACACATTATTCACTGATACATCCCACAGTCCTAGACACTTGGGAAGTATCCGAAGTGTGATCCAATACAACAGTCAGCATAGTGATCTTGTTTGCTATGTATTATTCTTGTTGTGTTTCAAATAATAATAATAATAATAAATTTAATAATAAGAATATATGAAGTAATAATAATATTATATGTATTTAATAAGAATAATAATGTATTTAATAAGAATAATAATGTATTTAATAATTATTATATTTAGTAATAATAACAACAAAATTGCTCATTGGCACCAAGACTATAATAATAATAATAATAAATGTAATAATAACAATAATAACATTGTTGGCTCATTGGCACAAAGGCAGTTCTAATAATAATAATATATTTAATAATAATAATAATATCAACGTTTGAGCATGGGTCATTCTAATATTGTTACTATTCATAACACTGATGCAACCCACTCACAGGTGGTCTCTGTGTGGGCCTCCCCGACTTTCCGACGGCAGAGGATGTATTTCTGTGTGGCCCCGGGACAGGTGGACAGGGCGCGCAGGGGCTCCCACCAGACCCTAGCCCAGCCAGGTCCTACCTCCAGGTGAATAGGCACCTCCAGGGCAGCTGCGGGGAAGAAAGACAATATTATTATTATTATTATTATTATTATTGACAGAAAAACACAGTATGACACAGCAAACAGGAAATATATGATGGATTTTGTATCACAAAATCACAAGTCGAACATTTCCTAAGCGTCTAGGACTGTGTGATGTATTTTCGAATGATGCGCACAGATCCAAGTAAGGTGACCTTTTGCAGTTGACAGATCGTGATTTTGTCAATGTTTATTGTTTCCAAATGCCGGCTGAGATCTTTTGGCACGGCACCCAGTGTGCCGCTTCCCACTGGGACCTCGTGTACTGGTTTATGCCAGAGCCTTTGCAGTTCGATTATGAGGCCTTGAGTTTTTCCTGTTGTTTTTCCTCAATGCAACTGTCACCTGCTATGGCGACATCAATAATCCAAACTTTTTTTTTTATTTTCCACAATCATGATGTCTGGTGTATTGTGTTCCACAACTTTTTCAGTCTGGATTCGAAAGTCCCACAATATTTTTGCATGTTCATTTTCCACTCCCTTTGCAGGTTTATGATCCCTTAACCGGTTCTTTACTACTGGCAGGTGGTACTTGTGACGTAAGTTCCAGTGAATCCTTTAGGACAGTGTTTCCCAACCTTTTTTGAGCCGCGGCACACTTTTAACATTAAAAAAATCCGGGGACACACCACCAACCAAAATGACACTCTAACACAGTAAAGAACGGCTGGGGGATGGTGGCCTGCTGGGAGCAGCTGCTGGGAGAGCCGAAGCCAGGGGAGGGGGAGGAGCCAGGGCATGCCATGCCCTGCCCCATCCCCCCGGCTTCAGCTCTCCCACAGCTTCTCCAGCCTTGAGGGGGCAATGCCAAGCCAGCGGTAGCAGAGCCAGCACAATGCTGGCTTGGCACTGTCCCCTCAAGGCTGGAGAAGTTGTGGGAGAGCCGAAGCCGGGGGGAGGGGACAGAGCCAGGCCACGCAATGCCCTGCCCCCCCTTCCCGGCTTCAGTTCTCCCACAGCTTCTCCAGCCTTGAGGGGGCAGTGCGAGCGAGGGGCGGGAGTCATGGCCCCCGTCCCCGGCACCGCTCTCCGCCATGACTCCCACCCCTCGCTCGCTGAAGCTGCGCGGAGGAGGAGGAGCATGAGCGGAGGACGGGCTTTAGTGGGTGGGGCTCCTTCTCCGCGTGGCTTCAGCGAGCGAGGGGCGGGAGTCATGGCAGTTTAGAGGCTGGCTGGGGAAATGGCCGAAGGAGGCGGCACCCCGGCCCCTTCTTTTTCTTTGCCACTGCCCGGCCCTTCCTCCCCGCCCAAGCAGCAGGAGTTCGGCAGGAGGAGGGGGGAAGGAAGGGGGGCAGAGAGCTTTTCTCGCGGCACAGCAGGAGTTCTGTCATGGCACACTACTGTGCCACGTCACAGCGGTTGGGAAACACTGCTTTAGGACACAGAGTTGTGCCTCTGTTTGTAGTCCGTCTGTGCAATTTTCTTGCAGCAGCTGAGGATATGGTCCATGTTTTCATCAGCTTCCTTGCACAGTCTGCATTTTGGGTCATCAGCTGATTTTCCGATCCTGGCCTTAGTGGCATTGGTTCTGATGTCTTGCTCCTGGGCTGCAAGAATCAGGCCTTCTGTCTCCTTCTTCAGTGTCCCATTCGTGAGCCATCACCAGGTCTTCTCCTTATCCGCTTTTCCTTCAATTTTGTCAAGGAACTGCCCATGCAATGCTTTGTTGTGCCAGCTGTCAGCTCTGGTTTGGAGTGCAGTTTTCTTGTACTGATTCTTTGTCTGCTGTGCTTTGAGAAGTTTCCAATTAGTGACTTCAATTATTTATTTATTTATTTATTTATTATTTGGATTTATACACCGCCACTCCCCGAGGGCTCGGAGTGGTTTACAAAAGCAGGTCTTGGCTTTCCTTGACATATTCTGCCAGGGCGTGATTTTCTTCTTCAACTGATTGTTTGACTTGTAAAAGTCCTCCCCCGCCCTCCTCCTACTCCTTCTATAAAGCCATCCATTAACAGTAGTCATTTTGCACCTTCTTCTTCTTGTTGTTGTTCTTGTTGTTGTTCTTAGTCAAATCACTGCAAAGTTTTGCAAGTTTGGCCAACCAAAACTCACCGTTGCTATGGAAAAAGTGAACGGACCCGAAGGTGGACCAGCGGCCAGTGTCTTCAGCCATGCCATGGACAGCCAGGCGGTAACACTGGTTGGGCTGCAACATCCCTGCGAAGTGGAAGGGAAGGAGAAACTGAGAGCATGGCTGGGCAACTCTATGATTATTATTGAATCTGGATGGCCAAGTGTTGAAGGGGCTTTGATTGTGCTTTTCCTGCATGAAGTCAGAAGGAGGTTGGACTAGATTGGACCTTTCCAACAGGCGGCCTGCGTCCCGCACACGGCCCGGCAACCCCTTGGACGCGGCCCGCCTACCCTCCTGGAAGAAATCATTTAAAAATAATTTTTTTTTAATTGAAAAAAAAATTTTTTTTGAAAAAAATTCGTGGGGGGGGGGCGGCGCGCAGGGCGGGAGGGGCGAGGTGGAGGGCCCAGCGTCCTGTGTGGCCCGCCCCTTTTCAGCGGGGCTGGGTGATGTCAGGCGTGGCGCCGGCACCGAGGAGGAAGAGGTGGAGGGAAGCCGCGGCCTCTGCCTCCACCTTTTCCTGTTCGCCGCCGCCGCCACGCCTGACGTCACCCAGCCACGCTGAAAAGGGGCGGGCCGCGCAGGACGCCGGGCATGCGCGGCAGGGCGGGAGGCAGGCCGGAGGAGCGGCGAGGCGCCCTCCGCTATGTCCCTGGATGCTGGATCGGCCGCGCCCGGGAGCTTACCTTCCATGTCTGAAGGAAGACAAAGGAAGGTAAGCTCCCGGGCGGCCGATCCAGCAGCTTGGGACATTGCGGAGGGCACCTCGCCGCTCCCCCGGCCCGCCTCCTGCCCTGCCACGCATGCCCGCGAGCCCCCCAGCTGTGGCCCCCCAGGTCATCAGTGACCGGAATTCCAGCCCTTGGGCCGGTAGAAGTTGGACAGCCCTCGACTAGATGACCTTTAGGAGTCTCTTCCTAATCAATTTGTTATTATTGTTATTATATTAAAACAACAATAACAAATAAAATTATAACAATAATATCAACATAATATTATTAATATAATAATTATATTCATTGTTGTTTTTATTATTATCTTAATAATATTATTGAGGCTGTGTGGCCATCTGATCAATATTATACCTACGGTATCTATATCTTCTATCTTCTATATCCTTTTCTTATAGACATAATAAAAGTGAAAATATGTATGTGTGTATGTGGCAGGGGTGTTCACTTGACAGACAGCCTCTGGCCTCCACAAACAGCTATAGTTCCCACTTTGCAGGAAATAGCAATGACCCTCCCTCCAGTGGCATTTCAGGTTACAGCGAGCACCACATCCCAGTGCTCCTTTCACTCTCCATTGGTGTGGAATTTGCATGACCCCCACCCACTGCCTCTCCCTTAACCCTTTCCTACCCTTTCCTATGGCACACAACAAAGAGGAATTGCAGCCAGCCAATGACGGATCTGGACCAAACTTGACACACAGACCCTCCCATGACCCACTTTATGTCCTAGTGTGGTTTGGGGGAGGATGGACCATAGATGGTGGGATCTGCAGTATCTTCACTCACTTCCTAAACTACTGCGACACCCCACCCTCCCGAATGGCAGTTTTGGGGGTGGACCTTGGATGAAGTACCTTCACTCGATTTGGTTCCCACAAACAGACCCACCCTCCCATGATCCACTTTACGTCCTGGTGCAGTTGGGGGGGGGGGGGGTGGACCATGGATGATGGGGTTTGCAGTACCTTCACTCGATTTGGTTCCCACAAACCACTGCGACTCCCACAAATGACAGATCTGGACCAAACTTGGCACACACAGCCCCCATGATGCACTTTACGTCCTGGTGCAGTTTGGGGGGGGGGGGATGGACCATGGATTATGGAATTTGCAGTACCTTCACACACTTCCAAATACCACTGCGACTGTCACATATGATGGACCTGGATCAAACTTGGCACAGACTCCCCATGACCAACAGAACATACTGGAGAAGTTTGGGGGCCACTGTCCTTGATTTACGGGAGTTATAGTTCACCTGCATCCAGAGAAACTGTGACACCCACCAACAATGGAGCAGGGCCTAACTTGGCACAGAGAAGCTCCATGACGAACTGAACGTACTACAGGGGTTTAGCGGGGGAATTGACCTTGGATCTGGGAGTTATAGTTTACCTTCATCCAGAGAGCACTGGACCCAAACAACATTGGACCTTAGACCAAACTTGGCACACATACCCAACTTTGGTGACTAACAAAACATACTGGAGGAGTTCCGGGGGGGGGGGGGACCCACCTGCATGGGAGTTGTACTTCACCCTGCATCTACCAAACTTGTGTGTGTGTATCCAAATCTATGATTCTATAGCCCACCAGAGTTCTCGTAGATTCTTCCAGCCTTTAATTCCTTGTCGGTGCTTGAGGTCTCCGGAGGGGCTTCTCCCAGTGCATGGCTCTCAAAGCAAAAGGTGTTGGCATTCAACGGGGCTTGCCATCGGGCCGTGAAGTTCAGTCCAGAGAAGCTGATGTTCAGCACAATGGGACCTAGAGTCCGAAGCCAGAAACATGAGAAACAATGTCTGGGTTCTAGAGCAGACCTGTCCAGGTTCTAGAGCAGCACAAGCAATTACTCTAGCACAGTCATGGGCCAACTTGAGCCCTCCCTCCAGGTGTTTCGTGACTTCCACAATTCCGAAAAGTCACACCTTTCCAAAAGATTTGGCCATGGTCAGGAGCACGCACCTGCCTCTTGGGCCGGCGGAAGGAAAAGGGAGCTGGCTGGTGCGCTTCCGGCCTTGTTGGCAGCCTGCAGGGAGATGTTGTAGGCGGCGCCCGAAAGGTCAGCCTCGAAGGAGCTCTGGCTGCCCAGTTCTTCCACCCCCTCAGTCTCAAAGCCCCGGCAGGGCAGCAGGTTAAAGGTCAGGATGAAGTTGACCTCTCCATAGTCAGGGCCTGGCTTCTGCGAGAGAGGAAAAAAGAAACAATCTGATAGATAGATAGCTTCTTAATCTGGAGGGTCTGTTTATTTCAGTATTATCTATTACATAAAGGAGGTCCCGTCACGGAATGACTGTCCTAGGCAGAGAAACCTTACAAGGCAGAGACACCAAACTTGGCAACAAAAATAGGCCTCAGGCAAGGTGGGTTTATAGCAAAAAAACTTCCCCCCCCCCCAAACCTAGAAGGCCCCCAAAACAAGGATACAAAAAAACCCTACATTTCCCAGCGTCCCGCGGCTGCCAACGAATCTCCCGGCCTCTACATTCTGACAACATGATTGGTTGCCAATGAGGGAGTATTTGCATAACGCCTCTATTGGCCAGCCAACATGAACATTCCGACCCATAATAAACTGTCAGAGGAGGATAAGGCAAAGGCCTGAGGCAGTCGCCAACACAAACACCCAATTCACTTACCACAGAAAATTTAAACCCCTACAAATCACAGACCACGCCCAAAATTGACAGTAAGCCTTCATTAACTTGATTTCCCTGACTAGGCCTCACTTAATGGGATGCTGTTTAAGCTCTGAATTGACAGTAAGGCTTCATTAACTTGATTTTCCTGACTAGGCCTCAGCTCATGGGACATTGTGTATGGCCTGAATTTACAGTAACCTTGATTTTACCTTGGCAGCTCATGGGACAGAGCCTGAATGACCCACTATGACCCACGCTACATTCTACTGCAGTTTGGAGGAGGGTGGACCATGGATGATGAGATTTGACGTACCTCCATGGATTATGGGATTTGTAGTAGTTTCAAACCCTTCATTCCCCACAGACCACTGTGGCCCAGAACCAAGACCGATAAAGACCCAACTTGGCACACAGCGCCCCCATGACCCACACTCCATCCAACTGCAGTTTAGAGGAGGGCACACCATGGATGATGGGATTTCAAGTACCTCCACTCACTTCCAAAGTACCCCACCCACACAAGCATCAACCTCTACATCAACACAGCAGACGGAAAGACAAAAAACATTGTATATCCACAAGCTCTGCAGAACGCCAGCAACACCACACACCGACAACTCCACAGGACTTCAACATCCCACCCACCAGAACAACCCACAACGACACAGCCATGACCCCACCAAGACCATAACTAACATCAATTCCAACCCTTACATACTCAGACTTTCTCGCATCTCCTAAATAGGGCACAGCAATGCGTGCCGGGTACAGCTAGTTATTATTATTATTATTATTTCATTGAGAATGTTGAAGGATAGACTGCTCCTGAGCCTGGAAGGTCCACTTATTTTCATTTATTTATTTATGATTATTATTATATCATTCTTGTTTTATTATTTTATTGCTATTATTTATGTTAATATTATGGTATGTATTATTATTATGTTTAGGATGTTTAAGGATAGAGTGTCCTTGACCTGGAGGCTCCATTTATTTACAGGTATTTATTTACAATATTTATTACTATATTATTATTATTATTTAAGACATTTAAGGATAGAATGCTCCTGAGCCTGGAGGCTTTGATTTACAGATATTTATTTATGTATGATGATGATAATAATAATAATAATAAGAGTGTTTGAGGATAGACTATTATTTATTTGTAGAAGGTTTAAGGATAGACTGCTCCTGAGCATGTAGGCTCAATTAAGTAATTAATATATTATTATATTGTTTTATATATTATTATTACTATTATATTATTGTTGTTATTGTATTGTTTATTTTATTATTTTTATTATTTTATTTTGGAT
Organism: Anolis apletophallus; assembly: GCA_030556195.1. NCBI lineage: Eukaryota > Metazoa > Chordata > Lepidosauria > Squamata > Anolidae > Anolis > Anolis apletophallus. The sequence goes on along the minus strand of JARBWK010000011.1, from coordinate 59,017,815 downwards.
ATTTAAGGATAGACTGATCCTGAGCCTGGAGGCTACATGTATCAAAATCTATTTGTCCTTAATACCTCCCATTGTAGAGTAATGTTCCTCATCCCATCTCCTCGCAGCCGTCCTGCCGTGATATTCACCTTTGGACTTCTGGCAATGGCTGGAAGAGACAGCATTTTTTTAATGCCCAAAAGAAACGGGTCTAGATGCCCTCTGGGTGCCCCTTGGCTTGCCCAGCTCACTCACCGCGTGGCACGGCCACGGCTGCACTCCATTGGCTCCAATGGCTGCTCCAGTGAGAGATCCGGTGGCGGGCCTGCACCTCATAAGGAACGTCCCTCTCCAGGAGACACACCACTGGAAGGGAAAAAGATGTCAGCTGAAAGCTAGGCTGCTCCTGAAGCTGGAGGCTCCATCAATTTCAGCATTAAGGCCATGTTTTTTTAAATTATTATTATTAATATTAATATTTTTATTTATTTATTTACTTACTGCATTTCTGTGTTGCCTTTCTCAGCCCGGAGGTGTTTCAAGATGGCTTATATGATTACTATTATTATATCATTATTATAGTATTATTATTACATTAATAGTATTAATATTATTATCATCATCATTATTATTTCATTATTATTTATATTATTATTTAATCATTATTATTTTATCACAATTATTATTAATTATTATATTATATGATTTTATTGTTATTATTTTTATCACTGCCTTGAGTCCCCTTTAGGGTTGAGAAGAGCAGGATATAAATATAGTAAACAAACAAACAAATAATTTATTATTATAATATTTTTATTGTTTTGTTATTATTTTATGTTTTAATCTTATATTATTATTTACATTATGATTATATTTGTTATATTATTATTATTTTATTGTTATTGTTATTTTATCTTATAATAATATTATATATATATATATATACATGATTATAATATTTAGTATTCGAAATTAAAGTTGTTAGTACTCGAACGCCATTAGCAACCAATCACAGCTCATCTTTCACTTTTAATACTGCTGAGGTAAAATGGCAGCTGCTCTGTGATTGCTTGGTTTTTCTTATATTGCTGAGGTAAAAGGAAAGCTGCATTGTGGTATTTATTTCGGGATTTTACCCCGCTCTCCTCAACCCCCAAGGGGGGACTCAGAGCAGCTTACAGTACGGCACAATTCGATGCCCACATAATAACAATATAAACCCCAAAACACTTCAACAATTAAAATACATTAAAAATACATTAAAATACAACTACATTAGCACCATACACATTCACTCTGGATTAAAACAATGTTCAGTCCATAAAAACATTGGCCATAATCACCCACTTTCATTAAAAACCAATCTAAAATGCTGCCTTGTGCTGGTGTACGAATGCCTGGTCCCACAGCCAGGATTTTACTTTTCCTGAAGGCCAGGAGGGATGTGGTGGATCGTACATCAATAGGAAGCGCATTCCACAGGCGGGGAGCCACCACCGAGAAGGCCCTATCTCTCGTCCCCACCAGCCTCATCTGAGACGTAGGCGGGAGCGAGAGCAGGGCCTCCCCGGATGATCTTAGATTACGAGGTGGGACATAGCGGCTGATGCGTTCGGATAAGTAAGCTGGGCCAGAACCGTATAGAGCTTTAAAGGTCAAAACCAGCACTTTGAATTGAGCCCGGAATTGGACAGGCAGCCAGTGGAGCTGACACAACAGGGGGGTGGTATGCTCCCTGTATGTAGCTCCCGTTAGCAATCTGGCTGCCGCCCGCTGGACTAATTGCAATTTCCGAACTGTCTTCAAAGGCAGCCCCACGTAGAGTGCATTGCAGTAATCTATTCGGGATGTGACCAGAGCGTGGACGACCGTAGCCAGATCAGACTTCCCAAGGTACAGGCGCAGCTGGCGCACGAGTCTTAACTGTGCAAAAGCTCCCCCGGCCACCGCTGAGACCTGGGGTTCCAGGCTCAGCGATGAATCCAGGATCACTCCCAAGCTGCGAACCTGCGTCTTCAGGGGGAGTGTAACCCCATCCAACACAGGCTGTAACCCTATACCCTGTTTGGCCTTGCGACTGACCAGGAGGACCTCTGTCTTGGTAGGTTGTTATTTCTTCTTCTGCTAAGGTAAAATGAAAACTGCTCTGTGATAGGTTGTTATTTCACTTACTGCTGAGGTAAAAGGAATGATGTGCAGAGATTGGTTGCTCGATCTCAGTTTTCATTTCTGTTAATGCTGAGGTAAAATGAAAGCTAGGCTGTGAGTGATTGCTTTGTGCATCACAGATTCCTCTTGGTCTATTTCCGGACTGCTAGTTTTACTCTAAACACATGTGTGTGTTCAAATGCAGCGTTGTGTCAACATTTCATTTTACTCTAAAAACACGTGCGTATTGGTATGTAACGTTGTGTCGAAATGTCAAGTCAATCGACCAACTACTTTTCAAGTTTTACGAGCACAAACATATGCAGGCTGAGATTTTATATATAAAGATGTGTTTTATTTTTTAATTGTTATTACTTTATATTAGAATTAGTTTTACATTATATTACTATATTATTATTTTATTGTCTTTATATTGTATTATATTATTTTATTATGTATTATGTTATTATTATATTTCTGTTATTAGTATTACATTATTATAATGTTATTATTGTTATTGTATTTTTATTATATTATATTTTATTATTACATTATATCATTTATATTATAATATTATTATTATTTTATTATAATATTATATCAATTACATTATTATATCATTATTATTATAGTATCTTATTATTTATTATAATGTTATTATTATATTATATTATTGCAATTGTATTTTTATTATATGTAATTATTATATTCTATTATCTATATTATCATTTTATCAGTATTATGTTATTACAATATTGTATCAATTATATTATTATATCATCCTCATTATTTTGTCACAATTGTATTATCTTATATTTTTTATTATCATTATTATTGTTGTTATTTATTGAAGTTTTTTGAAACGTACCCGCCGCTGTATTGTCAATTCCATCGTTCTTTCCAGGGCTACAGTTTCCCTGAAAGCAATAAAAAGGATGCCGGTTAAATTGGATGCAGGATGTTGGGAACTCTAGTCTAATGGGAATTTATTAGCCTCCCAAAAGGAGATTGGGGTTCGACCTGAGCAATACGGAGCGGACGAGGCAATAGGGGAAAGGCAACCCAAAAGAGGTAAAGTACGTAGTTCAGGAATACCTGGCTACGCCAAATGAATCCAAGTCTCCAGGGCCAGAAGAAACTAGCAGAAGTCATATCAGAACCACTGGCAATAATATTTGGGAATCCTTCCCATATGGATATAGCTCTGCGCACACAGATTCCATACCTGTGTCCAGTTGTCCGCTCTTTGTGGCCGGATCCGGACCTCTTTATCCCTCTGCGACTTGAGACATTTCTGAGTCTCCGGCCAGGTCAGCCACAGGGATGCGTTGCGGCGCCCAAAACGGATTTCGCTTTCTTTCAGCTGCGGGAATTGCACTGCAACAAAAGGCGGGAGGTTATCCTATCATTATCCTATCATAGGAAACGTAGTTGAGCCCTGTCCGCTCCGGGATGGAGTCCGAACTTGAAGAAGACTGGAAATGACCGAACTCTGTTTCTTACCAGCCAGGCTGAATAAGAATGTCTGGTTTTCGGACCGAAGCTTCCTCCGTCCATCCGCGGACGGCCTCTCCACGAAGACGGTGGAGTTTTCCAAGGCAGAGACGTGATCCTGCAGCACGACCAAGGAGGTGCTTTGTCTCACATTGAAGCGCTGGCACGTGTGGTCAGACTTTCCATTGCTGGAAGAGAGCGGGAAAATAAATGGGGAGAAAGGCCTTGCACAACTACAGCTCCCTGGGTCCCACTGCGTTAAAATGAGGTCCAATGGACTTCATTCTTCAGCAAAGGGCCTTGCAAAACTACATCTCCCAGGATCTTGTATCATTAAAGCAAGGACTAACAGCATTCATTCTCCAGTGAAGTGCCTTGCAAAACTACAGCTCCCAGAATCCCCTTGCATCAAAGTGAAGACAAATGGACTTCATTCTCCAGCGAAGGCCTCGCAAAACTACATGTCCCAGGGTCATGTAGCATTAAAGCAAGGACGAATGGCATTTGTTCTCCAGAAAAGGCCTTGCAAAACTACAGCTCCCAGGATGCCATTGCATCAAAGTGAAGACAAATGGACTTCATTCTCCAGCGAAGGCCTTGCAAAACTACATGTCCCAGGGTCATGTAGCATTAAAGCAAGGGCGAACGGCATTTGTTCTCCAGAAAAGGCCTTGCAAAACTACAGCTCCCAGGATGCCATTGCATCAAAGTGAAGACAAATGGACTTCATTCTCCAGCGAAGGCCTTGCAAAACTACATGTCCCAGGGTCATGTAGCATTAAAGCAAGGACGAACGGCATTTGTTCTCCAGAAAAGGCTTTCCAAAACTACAGCTCCCAGGATGCCATTGCATCAAAGTGAAGACAAATGGACTTCATTCTCCAACGAAGGCCTTGCAAAACTACATGTCCCAGGGTCATGTAGCATTGAAGCAAGAACAAACGGCATTTGTTCTCCAGAAAAGGCCTTGCAAAACTACAACTCCCAGAATCCCATTGCATTAATGCCATTAATACTACTACTAATAATAATAAATGCAGAGGGGCCTTGCACAAGATGTTGCACAACTACAGTTACCACTGGTGAGGAAGGACCTTGGGGAACTACAACTCACCAAAAGTAGAGGGTGGCGTTGGGGCTGCTTGTGGCCCCGGGGTCTTCCCAGGTGCAGTTGATATCGCAAGAGGCATCGCAGCAGGGCTTGGAGCAGCGCAGGTCCCAGGGCCCCTCCTCAACGGCCTTCCCTGGGAAGGAAGGAAACACAGGCAAACTACAAATCCCTTTTTACGAATTCCACGCCAACTACAAATCCCCTTTGATGCCCCCTTTACAGGTTGTCAATCAATGCAAAGGCCCCACTAGGGTCACATTGCTGCACCCTGTACTGCAGCAATGCGACAGCCTCTCCTGGGATGTCTAGTTTCCAGTCTCTTTTCCGCACCTCAGTCTTGTGAATGGCTTTTATTATCTCTCTCTTGGTTTTACTACTTTTTGCTATTATTTCTTTTTGTGGCGGTTTCGTTTATCTCCCCTTATCTCCCACTTTTGCATGTTTATCTTGAAACCGCCGCCTTCCACTTTTCTTGAATATCATCTTTTTAAAAACAGTATTATCAACGGAATGAGAGAAAGAAAGAGAAGGAAGAAAGGAAAGAGAATGAAGAGAGGAGAAGGAAGGAAGGAATGATGGAGAAAAAGAACAAGAAGGAAGGAAGGACAAAGAAAGAAGGTAGGAGGAAAAGGAAGGATAGAAAGAAAGAGAAGAAGGAAGGAGAAGTAAGGGAGGGAGGGAAGGGAGGAAAAAGAATGAGAAGAAAGAGAGAGAAAGGGGGCAGGAGAAGGAAGAAAAGAAGGAGGGAAGGAAAAAGAAAAAGCAAGGAAGGAGGAGACATAAGGAAAGAAAAGAAAGAAAAAGAAGGAAGAAAGGAAAGAAATAGAAGGAAGGCAAGAGAGAGAGAGAAAGAGGGAGGAGGAGAATGAAAGGAAGAAAGAAGGAAGGAAAAAAGAGGGAAGGAAGGAGGAGCAGATGGAAGGAAAGAAAGAAGAAAAAGGAGAAGAAAGAATAAAGAAGGAAGGAAAGAGAAAGAAGGAAAGAAAGAGAAGGAAGAAAGGAAAGAGAATGGAGGAGAAAGGGGGAAGGAAGGAACGAAAGAAAGGATGGAGAAAGAACAAGAAGGAAGGAGAAAGAAAGGAGGAGGAAAAGGAAGGAAAGAAAGAAAGACAAAAAGGAAGAAGGAAAGAAAGAGAAGGGAGGGAGGGAGGAAAGGAAAAAGAATGAGAAGAAAGGAGAGAGAGAGAGAGAAAGGGAAAGAAAAGGAAGAAAAGAAGGAAGGAAGGAAGGAAAGAAAGAAATAGAAGGAAGGCAAGAGAGAGAGAGAGTAGGAGGAGGAATGAAAGGAAGAAAGAAGAAAGGAAGGAAGGAAAAAAGAGGGAAGGAAGGAGGAACAGATGGAAAGAAGGAAAGAATAAAAGGAGAAGAAAGAATAAAGAAGGCAGGAAAGAGAAAGAAGGAAAGAAAGAAAGAGAAGGAAGAAAGGAAAGAGAATGAAGAGAGGAGGAAAAAGAGGGAAGGAACAAAAGAAAGGATAGAGAAAGAACACAAAAGAAGGAAGGAGAAAGAAAGGAGGAGGAAAGGAAGGAAAGAAAGACAAGAAGGAATGAGAAGGAAAGAAAGAGAAGGAAGGGAGGGAAGGAAGGAAAAAGAATGAGAAGAAAGGAGAGAGAGAGAAAGGGAAAGACAAGGAAGAAGGAAGGAAGGAAGGAAAAAGAGCGAAGGAAGAAGGAGGAGGCAGAAGGAAAGAAAGACAAGAAAAAGAAGAAAGAAGGAAGGAAGGAAATAGAAGGAAGGCAAGAGAGAGGGAGGGGGGAGGAGGAATGAAAGGAAGGAAGGAAAAAAGAGGGAAGGAAGGAGGAGCAGATGGAAGGAAGGAACGAATAAAAAGGAGAAGAAAGAATAAAGAAGGAAGGAAAGAAAGAAAGAGAAGGAGGAAAAGGAAGGAAAGAAACAAAGTGTGAAGGAGAACGAGAAGGAAAGAGAAAGAAAGAAAGAAAGAAAGAAAGAGAAAGAAAGAAAGAGGAAAGAGGGAGAGAAGGATAAAGAGAAGGGAGGGAAGAGGGAAGGAAGGAGGAAGAAGGGAAAGAGAAAAGGGGGATTGGAGGTGTGGAGGGTCCCCCACAGGCACTCACCAGCGGTGCACATGGCCAGTGCTGCCGCTACCAGGGCCCAGGCCACCCGAGGCGCCATTGCCAGCGTGTCTTCTTTTTCTGGGCCACCCAAAGAGGCCTCCCTCCCTTCCTTTCCTCCCTCTCTCCTTCTATCTTTCTTTTTCTCTTTCTCTTTCCCCGCTGCTTCTAGCAGAAAACCCCAAAAACCAAAAGAGGCCAAATTGAGTCAAAACAGGAAAGAGAATCAGGGTCAAGACACTGCGCCATCAGGATGGGGCACGAAAAAGACTCAGAGGCCCATTGCTCCTTCCACTGATATCGATGGAAGGCTTCCACCAACATGACCCATTATCCTTTTCTATTGATAGCGATGAGCATCCTTCTGTTCCATTATTGATGATCATGACCCCTCGTCCCCTTTCATTGCTATTAATGTGAACATGGCCCATCATCCTCTTCCATTCATCGGAATCAGTGGAAGGGGACGATGGGTCATGTTCGTTGAGGCCTTCCACTATGGATGGAAAGCTTCTACCAACATGACCCGCCATCCTCATCCATTAATATTGGGGGAAAGGCCTTCACTAACATGGTTGTTGGATTTTCAAAGGCGATAGTAGTAGGATGGCAGGGGATGCTGGGAGCTGTAGTCCAGGCCTGGGTGGAGGGAGGTAAAAGCAACCAAAGGAAGCCAAAGAAGCAACGGTATTATCATCCCTGCACAGGCGGGGGAGGCAGAGGAGGATGAGTCAGGCCTTCATGCGTCAGAAGGAGAAGGCACACAAAGCCGGGGGAACCTTCCTTGCCTGGCTGTCTTTTTCCGTCTCTCTTTCTCCCCACAAAAGGAGCCAGGGTTTTGAAAAAACGATGCCATGAAATGGGATTGGTGGGAAATGGGATTGGAGGCTGGATGGCCATCTGCCGGGAGGGATCGAATGGTGCCTTCCTGCCTGGGAGAAAGAATGGGGTGGGACGGGATAGGAGGAGCCTTTCCTTGGAGGGGTCTCTCCCAGCTCTAGAGGCTATGTTATCTATCTATCTATCTATCTATCTATCTATATCTATCTCTTCTATCTATCCATCTTATCTATCATCTGTCTGTCTATTTTATCGATCTTATCCGCTATCTCAGTGTTTCCCAACCAGTGTGCCGCGAGCGATCATCAGGTGTGCTGTGGGAAATGGGAACCTCCAATACCCCTTCTTCCCCCTCCTGCCGAACACTTTTTCTTCTCCACTCGGGCTCCCTTCTTCCCAGCCTCGCTCTGCTCACTTTGCCCTGCTTTGCTCTGGGGCGAGTAGCTGCGCAGTAGCACCCGCACGGGTCACGTCTCCCTCCCCCCTCCTGAACACACTCACGCTCCCCCCTCGGATCAAAATGACGGCAGAAGCGACAGTGTAGAAGAAAAAGTAAGTGTTCGGAAGGAGGGGGAAGAAAGGGTGCAAAGGGGGAGGGGGAGGAAGAGGTCTCTGTCGAAAGCTGGCATGGGCAAACTTGGGCCTTCCAGGTGTTTTGGACTCCAACTCCCACCATTCCTAGCAGCCTCAGGCCCTTTTCCTTTCCCCCCCTCAGCCACTTAAGCAGGAAAGGGCCTCAGGCTGTTAGGAATGGTGGGAGTTGAAGTCCAAAGCACCCAGAGGGCCGAAGTTTTCCCATGCCTGTTTTAGGGACCTTGAAGGGGTGAGCCTGCTTCCAACATTGTGATTCTGGATAGAAAACAAACAACAACATAACATAACATTGTTTGAGTCCACGGTGCTCTCTGGGTGTAGGCGCAGGCCTGGATTACCCATAAGGCCATCCGAGGCCATGGCCTCGGGCGGCAGAATTGGGGGGGCGGCCGATTTGGACCCCCCAAAATAAAATAATTTTTTTAAAAAAACAGTTCGATCTTTGGCGCTTTTGCGCTTGCGCGCAGGACGCCATATACTCTTGGAGACAGTTCCGCTGCCTCTGCGAATCTATGGCGCCCCCTGCACGCAGGCGCAGAAGCGCCAATGATCGCCCCTCCCTTCTAAAGCCCTCCCTGCTAAACCCTCTCTCCCAAAGCCTATCTATATAATCTATCAATCATTACCTATTATCTATCTATGCCTTATTTATTTATCTAGTATGTGAAGTATTTATCTATCATTTATCTATAATCTATCTATCCCTCATCTATCATGTATATATCATCTATCTATCTATCTATCTATCATATTTCTCTGTCTATCATCATTCAATCATTTATATATCTATCATCTGTCTATCCCTCATCCATTATCTATCTATCTATCCATCCATCCATCTACTATCATTTTTCGATATTCATATATTATTAGTATTAATATCATCATTATTATATTATAGTATATGTATAGACATTATAATATATTGAAATTATAATATAATATAACATTATATTATATTATTTATTATATTATTATTATAAAATTATTATTATAAAATAATACTAAAAACCGCCGCTCCTCCAATTGTTCTCTAGAGCGGCGGGCTGTCTGCCGACGCAGGCCCCACAGCCTGCGATGGGATGGCGGCAGCGGCACCCCTTCCTCTTGGCCCTGCCCCCGACGCCCTTCTCCCCGGGCCGGACAGACGCGGCTGCCGGGCCACATCTGGGCCGCGGGCCATAGGTTGCCCAGGTCTGATCTATAATCTTTCTATCATTTTTTTCATCTGTCTATCCCTTTTCTTTCTTTCTTTCTTTGATTTATATATCTATCATCTGTCGACCCCTCATCTATCTATTATCTATCTATAATTTATCTATCTACCTACTTACCTACCTACTTACCTATCTATTACCTATTATTTTTCTATATCTATCATCTATATTTATATACTAGCTTGGGGACCCGGCGGTGCCCGGGTCATTTGAGAAGTGCAGCAGGATGTAGAGTGGGTCATGGTGGCACTGTGTGGCAAGTTTGGTCTTGATCCATCATTCTTGGGAGTTGCAGTGGTATCATGAAAGTACTGAAGGTACTGGAAGTCCCATCATCTGTGGTCCAGCCTCCTCCAAATTGCAGTAGGATGTAGACGGGGTCGTGGGGGCTCTGTGTGGTGTCAGCTCCGGTTGGTTCGTTTCATGCCATAACGGACCAAACCGATCGCGCCAAGTGATATGGACACTGCCGTGCGGGAAACCACCAGGCTCATCCCCTTTGATCTGCCAGATACCTTCCTGGCCTTTGATATGTGGACTGGCCATTTGGTCAAGCCTCGGAAGGAGGGGCCCAGCGGGGGCGGGTCGGGAGGGATTCTTGAGGAATGTTTGCGCGGGCTTTTCTTTAGTCTATCTTTGTTCAGCCTGGAGTAAGGAGCCAATAAATGAATTATCTCCAATCTGCTTGGAGTGAGTTTGGTTTATCGGAACCCCCTTTCCGGAGCATTACATAAAGATAGACTCACCAATTTCTACGGCCGTGAAAGCCCTCCGACCGTAACCACCTACGCAGAGATGTTTCAAGCCGAAGGGACGCCTCGCGAGGAGCAACCTCCGGTATCCCAGACGAGGAGGAGGAAGACGAAGCGGGGACGAGGTCGAAGCCGGAGCGTCCGGTGGGGAACCGCAGGTGGTGGTGCCCGGGATGGAAGATGGGGGATCCTGACCAGACCCGACCACCGAAGGATGTTCGTCGCAAAGTGAGAGCACCCAGCAACGAGATGCTGCGGATGGAGGTGCAGTTGTTCCAGATGTCGGAAGCAATGCAGAAGATGCAGGCGCAGTTGGACATGCTGATGAGTAGGCCGGAGGAGAGGCCTTGGGGGACCCCCGAGCCCGTCTTCTCCGGAAGAGGCAGGAGCCGAGGAGCGAGCCGGTCCGGGAGGGCCGCGGTGAGGTTCTCGGAGGAGCTCCTTCCACCCAGAGGGGATGCCTCTACACCCCATCCGGCCTGGGGACCAGAGCCAGGAGATGACGGGATCGAGAAGAGACTTGAAGGTAAAGTTCGACGGGGACCCCCGCCAACTATCATACTTTGTCACCAACGTCCAGAATTACATGGTGGACTATGGGGATACGTTCCCCTCGGAGGCGGCCAAGGTGCGGGCTGTGGGGGCCAACCTAAAGGAGGCCGCGGCCGACTGGCTGATACAGCTAACAGACACTCGATCGCCGCATCTGCTGCGGTTAGACGCCCTGTTGGAGGCCTTGCGAATCCGGTTCGGGGACCCGTTAGCCGGGGAGAAAGCCAAGGCCCAGTTGAGGAGGATTTACCAGGGCCAGAAAACCGTCTCAGAGTACGCTCTGAACTTCCGAGCCCTAGCGGGGAAGATCCGGGGTTGGTCTGAGTCCACCATACTCGAGTGCTTCAAAGCCGGCCTAAGGCAGGACATTCTAGAATGGGCAATGCACCGAGGAAATCCCGAGACCCTGGAGGGTTGGATAGCCCTGGCCGGGAGAGTGGAGTGCGACATGGAGCAAATGCCTAGGCGCCACCGAGATGGCGGGAGGTCCCGCGGGACAGGCACGGGCCCACCGGGGCGGTCGGGGCCCTCCCGACGACCTTCCTCCCGACCCCGGTCGGCCAGCCGGGAAGCCCCGAGAGGGAAGAGAGGAGCCTGCTTCTCGTGCGGACGAGAAGGGCACCGGGCAGCAGAGTGCCAAAGAAAAGTCCCCTCGCCGAAGGCGGAGCGGGCGCCGGAGGTCAAACCGGCAACACCGGCCAAACCCCCTGGCCGAGGCAAGGCAGCAGCAGCAGCAGCAGCGGAGACGGCGCGGGCACCCAGGCCCCTACGGGAGGCTGAGGACCTAGAACCGGAGACGGAGGAGAGCGACTCGAGTGGATGGCGGGAAGCGACAACGATCTGCTGTAGACGCCCGACGGCAGATCCAGACCCCTTCGGGCGGTGAGTTAGATCCCCTGGGTGCGGCACATACAAGCTGGACATTCAGGTGTGGGGCCCCGAGGCCAGCCAACCCATAGAGACTACAGCCATGATAGACAGCGGGTGCACCAGGTGCCTGATGTCCCCGAGATTAGCGAGGCAGCTGGGGATAAGGCCACAAGCCCTGATCGAGCAGATCTTATTCTCCCAGCTAGATGGGTCCCCGGCGAATGGGAAGCCAGCCACCCATAAGACAGGAGAGCTCCGAGTGCAGATGGGGTCCCACCGAGAAAAGCTAAGATTCGTCATTTCGGCAATGGCGCACCAACCCATCATCCTGGGGGCTCCCTGGCTGCGCAGCCAAAACCCTCGGATCAACTGGGAGACAGGAGCGGTGCAGTTCGGGAGCGGAGAGGCCCGGGCAAGGCTAGATGACCTTGAAGACGCGGACACCCCAATCCCTGAGGGAGCGGGCGTGGGGGCAGCAGAGAGCCTGCCCAGCGAAGTCCCGCGAGAGTATGAGGACTTAGGGAGGTCTTTAGTGGCGGGAAAGTGACCAGCTGCCCCCCACCGGAAGTCCGATTGCGCAATCGAGATTGAAAAGGGCGCCAAGTTGCCTAGCCCAAAACTATACGCCCTGTCGGAACCCGAAAGAAAGGCCTTAAGAGACTTTATTGATAAAAATATGGACAGAGGCTTTATTGAAAAGTCAACCAGCCCGATGGCGGCTCCCGTCCTGTTCAGACCAAAGGCGGACGGGTCGCTGCGACTGTGTGTGGATTACAGAGGCCTCAATGCTATCAGCACCTCTAGCCCCTACCCGTTGCCACTGATGTCCGAGATCCTGGCCCAGCTGGGGGAAGACCGCGTTCAACTGCCACCTGGGGCAGTACCAATTCGGGTCACCCCTTCGGACTTAAAGGCGCTCCCGGATTTTCCAGCAATTCATCAATGAAATCTTCAGGGACTTACTCTACAAGGGAGTTCTAGTGTACCTGGATGACGTGTTAATATATTCCAAATCGAGGCGGAGCACGTTGAGATGACCCGGGAGGTGCTGCGGCGGCTGCGAGAAAACCAGCTGTTCGTCAAACTGTCCAAGTGCGAGTTCCACCGACAGGAACTGGACTATCTAGGGTACCGCATCTCCACGCGAGGCCTGGCCATGGACCCAAGTAAGGTGAGGGACGTGCTCGCGTGGGAGGCCCCGCGAACCCGGCGACAACTACAGGGCTTTTTGGGGTTCGCCAACTTTTATAGGCAGTTCATCCGGAACTTTGCTAAAATAGCGCTCCCCTTAACTGAACTATTAAAAACCAAGGGATTGGGGGAGACAAAGAAAGCCAAGTCACCCGGGGCGAAGCTCAACTGGACCCCGCAGTGCCAGGAGGCCTTTGACAGCCTCAAGAGGAGCTTCACCAGTCAGCCGCTGCTGAGGCATCCCCAGCCCGACAAGCCCTTCACTGTGCAGTGTGATGCCTCAGAGGCGGCCTATGGGGCGATCCTCCTACAGCGAGATGAGGACGGAACCCTGCGACCCTGCGCATACCTGTCCAAGAAGTTCACCCCGTCAGAGAAGCGGTGGCATGTATGGGAGAAGGAGTCCTTTGCCGTGCGGGCGGCGCTGAGCCACTGGAGGCACTTCTTGGAAGGCACCGCTCTGCCCTTCGAAGTGTGGACAGACCACAAGAACTTGCAGGCACTCCAAACCCCCAGAGACTCAACGCCAAGCAGCTGAGATGGGCGCAGTTTTTCAGCCGCTTCAATTTCCAGCTCAAGTATCTGCCGGGCCCGAAGAACGTGTTGGCCGACACGCTTTCCAGAATGCCTGAGGCTGACTACTCGGCGCCGGAAGAAGTGGGGACCGTGTTCTCCAAAAACCAGTTGGGCTTAGTGGCCCGCACCCGGGCGGCGGATAAGACCCCAAACCCCACGGTCCCTGGGACCCCAGAACTGTTGGCAGAACTAGCAGCAGCTTATGGAGCAGACGCCTGGCTTAAAGAGCACCGCGAGGACTTAACTGAGGCTAAAGGCATATGGTACTACAAGGACAAGTTATATGTTCCCCAGAGCCAGAGGGCTCCGGTCCTGGCACAAGCCCACGACTCCAAATTGTCTGGCCACTTCGGCCTCACTAAAACTCTAAAGCTATTGGCCCGGCAGTTCTGGTGGCCGGGCCTGAGAAAGGACACCGGTGACTACATAGCGGAGTGCGAGGTGTGTGCACGGAACAAGCCCAAGGTAGGCCGGCCGACGGGGCTGCTGCAACCGGTGGCTGACCCGGCCGAGCCTTGGAGCGAAATAGCAATGGACTTCGTCGTCGACCTGCCGCCCAGCGGCGGATACACCACCATTTGGACGGTGGTGGACCTGTTCTCAAAACAAGCACACTTTGTCCCGCTCCGGAGATTGCCCACGGCCCGGAGTTGGCACGCCTCTTCACCCAACACGTCTTCCGGCTCCACGGCTGCCCGCGACGAGTGGTGAGTGACAGAGGGCCTCAATTCACGTCCCGGTTCTGGAAGGCGTTCCTGGCAGGGTTGGGGTCCCAACGGGCTTTGAGTACGGCGTTTCACCCGGAGACGGATGGCGCTACGGAGAGGGTCCAGCGCACCTTGCAACAATACCTCCGGTGCTACTCAACCTACCAGCAAGACAACTGGGCTGAGTTGTTAGCGGTGGCGGAGTACAGCTACAACAATGCCGAGCACGCCTCGACGGGGGCCTCTCCTTTCCGCATTGTCTCCGGCCGCGACTTTCCGCCCTTCCCTGCGGCGAGCCCCGCCGCCGACCCAGCAACTCCAGCCACCGAATGGGGAGCCAAGGTGGCGGCAGCTTGGCCGGCCATCCAGACGGCGCTGCGACCGGCTCGGGACTCTTCCACGCTGTACGCTGACAAGAGAGGGGGCCCCAGCCTACGTATGCAGTGGGAGACCGCGTGTTCCTCTCCACCAAGAACCTGAAGTCGACTCAGCCGTCCCGCAAGTTTGCCAGCAAATTTGTAGGGCCCCTCAGCGTGGTGGAAATAATCAACCCCGTGGCGGTCAAGCTGGACCTGCCGCACACCTGGCGCAAGGTCCACCCTGTGTTTCACGTGAGCTTATTGAAAAAAGCTGTGTCTGACCGGAAGTGGTCCGCCGAAGAGGGCGCCCCGGTGCCTATTATGTGGGGTCCCATACCCACTTTGAGATTAAGGACATCTTGGACTCGCGGCGCCACAAGGGCCGCCTTAGTTACTTAGTTAAATGGACTGCCAGGACTTACACCCTGAGTGGGTGTTGGCACCCACGTTAGCGCCCCAAGACTAGTTAAGGCTTTTCACGCCGCTTTCCCGGTAAGCCGGGTCCCTGACCCCTTTCTTTTTCTTTCTGTGTTCTTTCCCTTGCAGGTCACTCTCTTGCGGAGGGGGCGCTATGTCAGCTCCGGTTGGTTCGTTTCATGCCATAACGGACCAAGCCGATCGCGCCAAGTGATATGGACACTGCCGAGCGGAAACCACCAGGCTCATCCCCTTTGATATGCCAGATACCTTCCTGGCCTTTGATATGTGGACTGGCCAATTGGTCAAGCCTCGGCACGAGGGGCCCAGCGGGGCGGGTCGGGAGGGATTCTTGAGGAATGTTTGCGCGGGCTTTTCTTTAGTCTATCTTTGTTCAGCCTGGAGTAAGGAGCCAATAAATGATTTATCTTCCAATCTGCTTGGAGTGAGTTTGGTTTATCGGGACCCCCTTTCGGAGCATTACACCATGGCCTGCCCTCCTCCAAACTGCAGCAGGATGTAGAATGGGTCATGAGGGCTTTGTGTGCCAGGTTTGGTGTTGATCAGTCATTGGATTAGGTTTGTAGCAGTCTTGGAAAGTAAGGGAAGGTACTGCAAGTCCCATCATCCACGTTCCGCCCCCCTCCAAACTTCAGTAGTATGTAGAGTGGGTCACTGGGGCTCTGTGTGCCAAGTGTGGTCTTTATCGGTGTTTGTTGGGGGCCGCAGTGGCCTGTGGGAACAGAGGGGTGTGAAAGTACTACAAATCCCATCGTCCATTGTCAGTCCTCCCCCGAACCTTACCAGGACGTGAAGGTAGTCATGGGGGTTATGTGTGCCAAGTTTGGTCTCGATCAGTAATTGGATAAGGGTCGCAGTGTGGTCTGTATTGGTCCTTTTTGGTGGCCTCAGTTTTCTGTGGGAACCAAAGTGTTGGAAAGTACTACAAATCCCATAATCCGTGGGTCATGTCCCCCGAACCACACCAGGACGTAAAGGGGGTTAGGGGGGTTATGTGTACCAAGTTTGGTGCAGGTCCATTACCCGCGCTGGTCGCTGTGGCCTGTGAAAGTGGCTGCCACATATCCGCCCTCCCGCCCTTCCGCCCTCCGCACACATACATACATACAAACATTCCGCTTTATAAAGGTATACAGATTATCTATCTATCTATCTATCTATCTATCTATCATATGTCTATGTATCATTTATCTATTTATTAGCTATAGTATCCATCTATCATTTATCTATCTATGTATCTATTGAATTATCCATCACATATTCATTATTTAGCTATGTATCCATCTATCCCTTATCTATCTATCATCTATCTATCTATCTATCTATCTTATCATCTATCATCTTTCTATCATTCATCTATCACCTGTCTATCCCTCATCTATCTATCTATTCCTCATCTTTGGTCTGGAGTGTTATCAGTACGCGGATGACACCCAGCTCCTGCTGAGAATGGACGGCAGGCCGGACACCGTACCCGATTGTTTCCATCAGTGCCTCAAAGCCGTGACTGGCTGGCTGCGGGCCAGCCGGCTGAAGGTGAACCCGTCGAAGACGGAGATCTTGTGGCCTGGCCGGCCTGGGGGGGTGGGTGCCGGTTGCCTACCCTGGACGGCGAACGGCTTAACCCGTCGCCTGTTGTTAAAAGCTTAGGTGTTCAGCTGGACCCCCTGCTGACCATGGAGACCCAGGTCTCTGCGGCCAGCAGGGCGTCGTTCTTTCACCTACGTCAGGCCAGGCGACTGGCACCCTACCTCTCCAGGGACGATCTGGCCACGGTGATCCAAGCGACGGTCATCTCGAGATTAGACTACTGTAACGCCCTCTACGTTGGCCTTCCCTTGGCGACAGTTCGGAAACTCAAGCTGGTGCAGAATGCCGCAGCTCGCTTGCTGACGGGAACGTTGGTAAGGGAGCATATTACTCCCATCCTTCGGCAGCTGCACTGGCTGCCTGTTGAGTACCGAATTGCCTTCAAGGTGTTGGTGTTAACCTTTAAGGCTTTACACGGCCTAGGGCCTGCATACCTGAGGGACCGCCTTGCCCCATACGTACCCCCGAGATCACTACGTTCAGGGGAGTCCAATCTCCTCCTGGTTCCATCAGTCCGTACCTGCCACCTGTCCGTGACTAGGCAGAGGGCCTTCTCCGTGGCGGCCCCGGTACTCTGGAACTCTCTCCCAGATGATGTCCGGGCCGCCACGGAGCTTATTTCGTTCCGCAGGGCCTGTAAGACCGCCCTGTTCAAACTGGCCTTTGGCTAGGTTGAATAAGCCAAATGCACTCATCTTCTGACCAGCACCCGGACCCTGGAACGCCATGGCTTGACACAATTGTTAACTCGGGACTAATGTGTATTTTATGTTGTTTTATGCTGTTTTGTTGTGCGGCGTCATGAATGCTACATGTCAGCCGGTTTTGTGATGTTGTCCGCCCCGAGCCTGCTGGGAGGAGCGGAATACAAGAGGGAACAATAAATAAATAAATAAATAAATCTGTCATCCACCTATCTTATAATCTATCTATCCTCTGCCTATCCCTCATCTCTCTTTTTCTCCCCCCCCCCTTTCTCTTTCTCTCTCTCTAGGATAGATGCAGGGACCCCAGCGCCTATCCAGAACACACTGCTCGCTCCACCTAGCAATGGGAGCTGTAGTTTTCCAGGGCCTCCCCCTTCCACCCTCCACTCCCAAGCAACACACCCCAGCATCCTGTTGCACCCAAGCGGCATGCGCTCCCAGGCCTTGCTCCCAAGAACTACGACTCCCACCCAAGCACCACAAAGGGCTGGCAAGAACAGAGGCCCCTTGTGTTCCTCCCTCCCCTTCTCTCGGCATGAATCACATTTGGACTGGGCTCAATGGGGCCCTTTGTCCCCAAAGAGGGAAAATAAAGAGGGACACAAAAGGGCCGGCCTGCATCATCTCCGCCGCCCGCCACAGAATGAACACTGGGCAGATGGCCATCTGTTGGGAGGGATCGGATGGTGTATATCCTTCCATGGCAGAAGGGGGTTGGGCTAGATGGCCTTCACTCTAGGATCTCTAGATCTATCTTTTTTTCTCTATCTAGGTGAGAGATGATAACCTATCTATCATCTGTCTGCCTGTTTGTCTATCTATCCTATATCTATCACTTATCTATCATCTATTTCTACCTATCATCTGCCTATCTATCTATCTATCTATCTATCTATCTAGCAATCAATATTTATCATTTCTCTTTATCATCTCTATCTCTATCATCCATCTATTTATGTATCATCAATCTAGATAATTATTCTATCAATGTATCTCTATCCATCTGTTATCTATCTCTATCTATCATCTATCTATCTATCTCTATTGTGATATCTATCTATCATTAATCTATCTCTATCATCCATTGTCTGTCTGTCTGTCTGTCTATCTATCTATATCATTTTAACTATCTATCTGTCTTTCTGTCATCTATCTACTGTATATCTATCTGTATAATTAATCTATCAATGCATCTCTAACTATCCATCTGTTATCTATCTCTATCATCTATCTACATCTATCATCAATAGAGTAATTGAAGACGATTGATATAATCTATCCATCATCTATCTATGTATTGCTCTATCATTTCTCTCATCTCTATCGATATTATCTATCTATCTATCTATCATCTATTAATATCTATCATCCATCTGTTATCTATCTATCATCTATCTCTATCATCTATCAATATAGCTCTCTCTATATATCTATCATCCATCTGCTATCTATCTATCTCATTTATCCATATCTATATAATTATTCTATCACTGTATCTCTATCCGTTATCTATGTCTATTATTTGTTTGTTTGTTTACAGCATTTTTATCCTGCTCTTTTCAGCCCGAAGGCAACTCAGGGCAATGTACAGATTGGCAACAATTAGATGCTATAAACATACATACATATCAATTAAAAACATTTAATATCACATAATAAAAATCCATACAAAAACCAATTAAAACTAGAATAATTAATGTCTACCTACAGTATGTTTACCTAATGTCATCTATCTACATATCTATCACCGATCTATCACTCTATCTATATCATCTAGCTATATCTTATCTATCTTTTATCCATCATCTATTGATCTATCTTTATCATTTCTCTCATTTCTATCATCTATCAATATCTATAATCAATCTATCACCCATCTGTTATCTATCATCTATCTATATCAATCATTATATCTATCTATCATCTATCTATCTATCATCAATCTACCTCTTGTCATCCATTATCTATCTATCTATCCATCTATCCAACCATCCATCCAGGATGTATTTCCATTCACTGGACCAAAATTGGCACAAATACCTGATAAGCCCAAATTTGAATACTGATGGGGTGGGGGGGGGGGCATTGATTTTGTCATTTGGGAGTTGCAGTTACTGGGATTTATAGTTCATCTACAATCCAAGAACATTCTGAACTCCACCAATGATGGAATTGAACCAAACTTGGCATAGAGAACTCGGGGAGGAAAGAAGGTAGGGCGAGAAGTAGGAAAAAGAATGAAAGAAAAAAAGAGAGAAAAAGAAAGGAAGGGAAAGGAAGGAAGTTGCGGGGCCAAGGTGGACCTTGGTGTCAACGTCAGCGAGGCAGTCCCTCCTGAAGGCGTCAAAGAGCTGCCTGACGATAAGGGCGATAAGCTGGGCGTTCCCCGGGGGCAGCGAGGCCAGGTTTCATGGCTGGAATCACCGGGTTGTTGCAGGTTTTTCGGGCAATATGGCCATGTTCTAGAAGACGTTTCGTCTGCATGTATGGCAGGAAGCCTCAGAGGTTTATCATGAGGTCACTAAGTCGGAAGCAACTGAACAAATAAACAACAACAAACCTATTTATCTCTATATGTATTTATCATCAATCTCTATCATCCAACATCTATTATCTATCTATATCATCTATCTCTATTATCGATCATCTATCTTTATGTATCTATCATCTATATCTATCTATCTCCTATCTATCTATCTATCTATCTATCATCTATCTATCTATCTATATCTATCTGTATCACTTATGTCTATCATCTATCTATCTCTTTATGTATCTATCTATCATCAATCTCTATCTATCACCTATCTATCTATTTATATCTATCGATCTATATCACTTATCTCTATCTATCTATCTATCTATCTATCTATCTCTATCTTTATGTATCTATCTATCACCAGATGGTTGGAGGTTTAGAGACTGGGGGGAGGAAAAGTTGGAGATTAGACCCAAATAACAATGCAGAAATTGTCCACCAAACAGCACCTACTAGATTACGGGACAGGAAGGGAAGAGGAGCCTCTTTGGCGGGGGGGGTGGGGGGGTGGCGGGTGGCGGGGACCACTATAGGAGTAATGATGGGGAGAGGGAGATACGGGAAAGGGAGACTTAAACCATCAATTCGACCCAAAATTTATGATAGAATATTGGCCATTCCAAAACGATCTCTCGACATGATAAATCTGAGTACACAGGATGGCAATCCCTCCAGTTTAAGGGTGGTGCTATTAAACCCCAGGTCTGAAAATGGAAAAACCACCACCATTCAAAATTTAATTCTTGATGAGCAAGCAGACCTGGCTTGTATAACTAAGACCTGGCTGGATGAGGCTGGGGGGTTAACCTCTCCCAGCTCGGGCCACCAGGTTACTCAGTGCAGCACCAGCCGAGATCTGGAGGACACGGAGGCGGGGTTGCAGTGGTCTATAAGGATCCCCTCTCCTTGACCATGTGCCCCATCCCACAGTCAACCCTGTTTGAGTGTGTCCATCTGAGGTTTGGAGGCGGGGACAGAATAGGGATTCTGTTAGTGTACCGACCACCCCGCTGCACTACAGTCTCCCTATCTGAGCTAGCTGGGGTGGTCTCGAGCCTGGCATTGGAGTCTCAATGGCTTATAGTGCAGGGGGACTTCAACATCCATGCAGAGTTCACCCTATCAGGAGCGGCTCAGGACTTCATGGGGCTGTCCCAATTGATATCAGGTCCCACTCATTGTGCTGGACACACATTAGATCTGGTTTTCTGTCAGGGATGAGAGGAAGGTGGCGGGGTAGAGGAATTAACCATCTCTCCGTTGCCAGGGACAGACCACTTCCCGATCAAGTTTAGGCTCACTGCACCCTTTAACCTCTGCAAGGGTGGAGGGCCCATTAAGATAGTCCGCCCCAGGAGGCTTATGGATCCAAATAGATTCCTGATGGCTCTTGGGCATTTCTCTGCCTCCTTGGTTGGTGATTCTGTCAATGCTCTGGTTACTCGCTGGAATAGGGAAATGACTAGGGCAATACGTCCCCTCTCGAGTAGCCAAGCTAAACCTTTTCCTTGGTTCAATAAGGAGTTGGCAGCGATCAAGTGAATGAAGTGGCGGACAAAGCCTAGTGAGTCAAATCGAACACAGCTAAATGCCTATCTAAAGGCATATGCCGAGGCAATAGAGGCTACAAGGAAATCTTTCTATGCAGCCAATATTGCGTCTGCAAAGAACCGTCCGGCTGAGCTGTTCCGAGTAGTCAGAGGTCTGTTAAATCCCGTCACCCAAGACGGGATCCCTGACAGCTCGACAGCCCACTGTGAAGCACTTGCTTGGTTCTTCACAGACAAAGTCGCTTTGATCCGCTCTGGCTTTGACCCCATATTAACGGCAGTCTCAGAGGCTATAACACGAGCACCTGCTTGTCCAGTTTTAATTGATTCATTTCAATCTGTGCAGCTCGAGGATGTGGACAAGATTCTTGGAGAGGTGAGGGCAACTATGTGCATCCTGGACCCCTGCCCATCCTGGCTGATAAAGGAAGCCAGAGGGGATTTGGCAGGGTGGGTGAAGGTGATGGTCAATGCCTCCTTATAGGAGGGCAAATTTCCAGCGAGCCTAAAAGAGGCTGTTATAAAACCGCTGTTGAAAAAAACATCACTGGACCCCACCCAATTGACCAACTTTCGGCCAGTTTCCAATCTCCCCTTACTGGGCAAAGTCCTGGAACATCTGGTGGCCTTGCAACTCCAGGGATTCTTAGTAGACACTGATTATCTAGATCCAGCACAGTCTGGCTTTAGATTGGGACATGGTACCGAAACAGCCTTGGTCGCCTTGGTAGATAATCTTCACCAGGAACTAGACAGGGAGAGTGTGTCCCTGTTGGTTCTGCTAGACCTCTCAGCGGCCTTTGATGTCGTCAATCATGGTATCCTTTTGGGACGCCTCAGGGACATGAGACTTGGGGGTACTGTTCTGCAGTGGCTCCGGTCCTTCCTTGAGGGTCGATCCCAGAAGGTGTTGCTGAGGGCTACCTGTTTGTCCTCACAACCATTGACTTGTGGGGTCCCGCAGGGATCAATACTATCCCCCATGTTGTTTAACATTTACATGAAACCGCTGGGAGAGATCATCCAGAGTTTTGGGGTCAGATGTCATCTGTATGTGGATGATATTCAGCTCTGTCACGCCTTCCCACCTGTCAATAAGGAGGCTGTGCAGGTCCTGAACCGGTGCTTGGCCGCTGTGTTGGTCTGGATGAGGGCAAACAGATTGAAACTAAATCCAGACAAGACAGAGGTACTCCTGGTCAGTCGAAAGGCTGAACAGGGGATAGGGTTACAGCCTGTGTTAGACGGCGTTACACTCCCCCTAAAGACTCAGGTTCGCAGCCTGGGGGTGATCCTGGACTCATCGCTGAGCCTGGAACCCCAGGTCTCGGCGGTAACCGGGAGAGCTTTTGCACGATTAAAACTTGTGCGCCAGCTGCGCCCGATCTTTGGAAAGTCTGACTTGGCCACGGTGGTCCATGCTCTGGTTACATCCCGAATAGACTACTGCAACACACTCTACGTGGGGCTTCCTTTGAAGACTGCCCGGAAGCTTCAACTAGTCTGACGGTCGGCAGCCAGGTTGCTCACTGGAGTGACATACAGAGAGCATACAACTCCTTTGTTACACCAACTCCACTGGCTACCGATCACCCCCCCTCCCCTTAGATGTGGTTTTGAGGGACAGGGCATTATCAGACTGCGGAACATTATTCCATGTTGGGACACTATTTACGCTCGGAGTAAGCTCATCACAGTGCTACGGAACTTTATCCTTTCCCTTTCGCACACCCTGCTCCTTTATATCGCCTAGTAGTGACCCCAGGGCCGTAGCCAGGATTTTGATTTGGGGGGAGGGGCTGAGTTTGGTTCGGGGGGGGCTGAGACTGGATGGAAGAGGGTCTATCCTAGCAAACCTTTTGTATTGTTATCCCCATAACCCCATGAATGTGGGATATAATGAGCATGGTGATCAGATCATGATATGAATAAACATAACAGTTTAAATAATGTACCAGTAAGGCCTTTTCGCGGACCACCCTGAGAATTTCGGGGGGGGGGGGGCTGAAGCCCCATTAGCCCCCCCCCTGGCTACATGCCTGAGTGACCCGCTGTTTGTGTATTCTATCATGTATGTATTTATCACTGCACTATATAGATTATGACAGGCTTTTGAGGCTGTTAAATGAATATAATATATACATATCTGTATCTGTATACCTTTATAAAACGGAATGTTTGTATGTGTGTATGCGGAGGGCGGGAGGGCAGAAGGGCGGAAGCAGCCACTTTCACAGGCCAGGGCGGATATGTGGCAGCCACTTTCACAGGCCAGGGCGGATATGTGGCAGCCACTTTCACAGGCCAGGGCGGCTATGTGGCAGCCACTTTCACAGGCCAGGGTGGATATGTGGCAGCCACTTTCACAGGCCAGGGCGGATATGTGGCAGCCACTTTCACAGGCCAGGGCGGATATGTGGCAGCCACTTTCACAGGCCAGGGTGGATATGTGGCAGCCACTTTCACAGGCCAGGGCGGATATGTGGCAGCCACTTTCACAGGCCAGGGCGGATATGTGGCAGCCACTTTCACAGGCCACAGCGACCAGCGCGGGTGATGGACCTGCACCAAACTTGGTACACATAACCCCCCTAACCCCCTTTTTACGTCCTGGCGTGGGTCGGGGGACATGACCCACGGATTATGGGATTTGTAGTACTTTCCAACACTTTGGTTCCCACAGACCACTGAGGCCACCAAAAAACACCGAGAAAGTCCACACTTGGCACACAGAGCCCCAGTGACCCAGTCCACATCCTACTGAAGTTTGGAGGGGGACAGAACATGGATGATGGGTCTTGCAGTACCTTCCCTCACTTTCCAAGACTGCTACAAACCTAATCCTATGATTGATCAACACCAAACTTGCCACACAGAGCCCTCATGACCCACTCTACATTCTGGTGCAGTTTGGAGGAGGGTGGACCATGGATGATGGGACTTGAAGTACCTCTACTCACTTCCCAAGTCTGCTGCGACCCTCATCCAATTACCGATTGAGACCAAACTTGGCACACATAACCCCCATGACTGCCTTCACGTCCTGATGAGGTTCGGGGGAGGACTGACAATGGATGATGGAATTTGTAGTATTTTCACACCCCTCTGTTCCCACAGACCAGTGGCCCCCAAAAAACACCGAGAAAGTCCACACTTGGCACACAGAGCCCCAGTGACCCACTCTACATCCTACTGAAGTTTGGAGGGGGAGAGAACATGGATGATGGGACTTGCAGTACCTTCCCTCACTTCCCAATCCTGCTACAAACCTAATACAATGACTGATCAACACCAAATCTGGCACACAGAGCCCTCATGACCCACTCTACAGCCTGGTGCAGTTTACTGTGAGACGGACCACGGATGAGGGGACTTGAAGTACCTTCACTCACTTCCGAAAAAGAATGCATCCCTCATCCATTCACCAATACAGACCAAAGTTAGCACACAGAGCCCCCATGACCCAATCTACATCCTACTACACTTTGATGGGGGGGGGGACACAGAGATGATGGGACTTGCACTACCTTCAGTAATTTCATGATACCACTGCAACTCCCAATAATGATGGATCAAGACCAAACTTGGCACACCGAGCCCCCATGACCCACTCTACATCCTGCTGCGCTTCACAAATAACCCGGGCAGGGCCGGGTCCCCAAGCTAGTATATATATATAAAATATAATACATTGGTCATATCCGCTTGTGTTAGTTGTTTGCTAGTCAGCACCTGTCTCGAAGAGAAACGACAACGCAGAAAGAACCGCAACTTGGAAACAGCATCACCCAAGGAGACTTTCTGCTGTGCTTTCTGCAACCGGACTTGCCTATCTCAGATTGGCCTTTTTAGTCATCAACGCGCTTGTAAAAAGCATGGGATGAGTCCTTCCTAAGAATCTTCGTCTGCAACGTAATGCCGAGAGATATCTATCTATCATCTATCAATCTATATCTATCTATCCATTTATATCCATCAATCTATCTATCTGTATCAGTCATCTCTATCATCTATCTCTATCTGTCTTTATATATCTATAATGTATCTCTACCTATCTCTCATCCATTTCTATGTATCTCTCCCTCTATATCTCTACCATCCATCTGCTACCTATCATGTCTATCTAGCTCTATTTCCATCTCTCCCTCCCTCCCTCTCTCTGGGGGTCCGGCTGGATGCCCTTGGGCGCCCCCTCCCTCCAGCTCTAGCTCTGAAGCCCCTCCCTCCGCCCCCTTGCCTCTTTTCCTTGCAGGAATCCGGAGAAGGGAGGGAGGGAGGGAGGGAGGGAGGGGAGAATGCCTCCACGCCCCCTCCCTGCCTCCCACCCACCCTGTGATGGGCAGGCGGCGTCAGCTGACTCTCCAGCCAGCCAATGGCAGCGGGGGACTGCCTCCTTCCCTTCCTCTCGCCTTCTTCCCCCCTTTCGCATCCCTCCTTCTCAGGCACAGCCGGATCTTCTCTGCCCTGCCTGTTGCCGGGCTGGAGGGGGCATGCCTGGGGACACAAGGCCATGGACGAGCCCAGCATCCTCAGGAGGAGGGGCCTGCAGGTGAGGAGGGCCAAGGCAAGAGGGGCCAGGCCAGGCACAAGAGGGAGGGAGGGAGGGAGTGCCTCTGGCCATGGGCAGAGTGCCCCTCCACCCCCTTCTTCCTTAGGTTGGGGTTGGGGGCTTCCCATTGGGGAAAATTGGGGATGCCAAAGGGAAAGCAGCATCCTGGTGCTCTCTCCTCATCAATGAAAGCAAAGCCCATCATCCCCTCCCTCTTCCATTGGCGATCATGGGCTTTGCAGTCCAGCGGCATCTTAACATCTATCTGTCTGTGTGTGTGTGTGTGTGTGTGTGTGTGTTATATACTGTATATACCAAAATATATATTTAGTAGAATATATATATACACACACACACACACACCAAAAAACTACTAATGATATTTGTGATATACTGTATATATGTGTGTGTATATATATACGTATATACACACACACACATACACACACACACATATATACACACACACACATACCAAAAAACTACTAATGATATTTGTGATATACTGAATATATGTGTGTGTGTGTGTGTATATACGTATATACACACACACACACATATACACACACACACATATATACGCACACACACATACCAAAAAACTACTAATGATATTTGTGATATACTGTATATATATGTGTGTGTGTGTGTATATACGTATATACACACACACACATATATACACACACACACACATATACACACACACACATACCAAAAAGCTACTAATGATATTTGTGATATACTGTATATATATGTGTGTGTGTGTATATACGTATATACACACACACACATATACACACACACACACATATACACACACACACACATACCAAAAAGCTACTAATGATATTTGTGATATACTGTATATATATGTGTGTGTGTGTGTATATACGTATATACTAATGATATTTGTGATATATACACACACATACCAAAAAAGATATTTGTGATATATATATTTATGCACACCAAATACATACATACACACACACATACAAAAAAATACTAATGATATTTGTGATATATATACACACACACACCCCCAAAAAAATATTTGTGATATATATATTTATGCACACCAAATACATATATATATATATATACACACATACAAAAAATACTAATGATATTTGTGATATATACACACACATACCAAAAAAAGATATTTGTGATATACATATACTGTATATATGCACATATATATGCACACCCCAAAAATACTAATATTATATATATATATATATATATACACACACACACACACACACACACACACATACACACATACCAAAATATATCTTTGGAGGAATATATATATATACACACACACACACATAACAAAAAATACCAAAATATATCTTTGTTGGAATTTAATATGTTGTTGTTTATTTTAAAATATTTAAATATATTTAAATATATTTAATATATTTGTATATTTAAAAAAATCTCTTGAAATGCCTTTTAATGTTCTCTGTTTTGTGAAGAAGAAGCAGGGTCTCAATAATAATAATGTATTATTATGTAATAGATTATATAATAATTGGTACATTGTAATAATAATAATGGATACATAGTCTCTTTGTGGAGAAAAATATTTTGTGTATATATTTTCTGTGAATATTTCCATGATTATTTTTGTAAAATTATTATTTCATTGTGAAGAGTTTGAGGATTATTTTTTGTGATTTTTTGGAAAATTTTGGGTGAATATTTTTCTGTAAATATTTCATGCGAATATTTTTCTAATTATTTTGTGATTATTTCTGTGAATATTTTTCTGAATAATTTTGTGAATTTTTTTGGGAATTGTTTTGCAAATACTTTTTGTGAATTTTTTTGGTGAATTTTTTTCTGATAATTTTTTGAATAATATTTGTCAATATTTTGGGGAATATTTTGGGGAACATTTTTGGTGAATATTTTGTGTATATAAATATAATGATAAAATATAATATAATAATAAGAAGAATACATTCTAATAATAGATACATAGTTGCTTTGAGTCTCCTGGTGGAGAGAAAAAGCAGGGTATAAACAAATGTAATAATAATAAATATATATAATATAATACAATAAATATAATGCAATAAAAATAATAAACAATAAGAATAATGGGTTGCAGTGAGTTTTCCCGGCTGCATGGCCATGTTCCAGAAGCATTCTCTCCTGACGTTTCGCCCACATCTATGGCAGGCATCCTCAGAGTTTGTGAGGTCTTTTGGAAACTAGGACATTTGGGTTTATATATCTGTGGAATATCCAGGGTGGGAGAAATAACTCTTTTCTGTTTGAGGAAGGTGTGAATGTTGCAATTGGCCACCTTGATTAGCACTGAATGGCCTTACAACTTTAAAGCCTGGCTGCTTCCACTTGCCTAGTTTCCAACAGACCTGCATCTGTGGCTAATGGCATCTTGCAGCTGCTATTAGGATCTCCCAAGGCAGCAACTAGCTAGCTTTTCAAGCTACAAGGCTATTCAATGCTAATCAAGGTGGCCAATTGCAACATTTCCACTTGCATCAAACAGACAAGAGTTCTTTCTCCCACCCTGGACATGCACAGATATATAAACCTCTCTTGCCTAGTTTCCAACAGACCCCTCAACCTGTGAGGATACCTGCCATAGATGTGGGTGAGACGTCAGGAGAGAATGCTTCTGGGTCATGGCCATACAGGCCGGAAAACTCACAGCAACCCAGTGATTCCAGCCGTGAAATCCTTTGACAACACAATAAATAATATGGCATAATATAATAATAATATAAATAAATAATATTTGTAGATTAGTCCTCATAGCTGTGGGTCCAATGTATGTTTTCGGCAAAGTGTGTTATGCAGTCGTGTTATGAAATGTCCCTATTTTAATATACATATAATTTTATATTCTATAATATATTATTATATATATAATATTTGTTATTTTATTTGTAATGTTATACATAGATGATAATAATATTATAATGCCTATGAGATTATCTATTATAATGTTGTATTATTGATTTATTTTATTATATATATATATATATTATTATTTTATATTACTTTATATATTTTATTTATTTATTATTTATATATATATATATTTATGTACATAATTATTCTATTATAATTATTATAATATAATAATAAATAATTATATACATATTATAATTATAGTATTATTATTATAATATTTATATTATAAATTATTATTTTATTGTAATTGTATTATTTTATATCTATGATTATTATATATATGTTTATTTATTATTTTATTATATATATGTGTGTGTATGTATGTATATGTATGTATGTATGCAATATTATAATGTCTATATCTTATGAGAAGGATGTTGGTTGGGTGGCTCTACACTATAGCCTTAGTTGTATAGCCTTTTTTCTCCCATGTGCCTTCTAATGTCTATGAGGCTGGATGGCCATCTGTCGGGAGGATTAGATGGTGTCTTCCTCAGTGGAAGAAAGGGACTGGACTGGATGTTCTTTGGGGGTTCCTTCCAACTCTATTATTATATAGCCCTCTTCCTCCATAAGTCTTCTAATGCCTATGTGGCTGGATGACAATCTGTCGGGAGGAATTAGTTTGTGCCTTCGGGTTCCTCCGAGGACATGCTGCGTCACACTTATGGGACCTGGCAGTTGGTGTGTTTTGGGGACACACGCACGCTGCCTTGCACACTCCCGGATGGCGTGACGGCAATCGCTTGTGACACAGCGGCCTCTTTTCTCTCATTTGCTTTGCTTGGATGGAGGTTTCCAATGATGTCTGCCTGTCTTCTCTAAGAGCGGGATGGGTTGGATGCCCTCTGAGTGCCCCTTTCCAAGTCTATTGCAAACAACTTCATTGCCCCTTCCCAAGACCCATCCTTCCCCACTCCTTGCCGGTTAATAGGATGATGTGGATAATTATTAAAATTATTGATATTATCAGGGAAACTGCTCCCAGATGTGGAGGCCTGGCTCGGTTAATACAGAACTTGGAAGGGACACGACTGGAAATATGACTATTACTAATATTAATATTATTAAGATTGCATTATTATTATTAATAATAATATTATATTTATAATATAATATAAATATCATACAGAGCTTGGAGGGAGGCTATTGTTGTTATTACTATTGTATTATTATTATATTATATATTATTGATATTAGGTAAATTGCTCCTAGACATGGAGGCTCGACCAAGCCTCATACAGAACTTGTTGTTGTTGTATTTTATATAGAGATACAGATATAATTCTTTAGATTGCTCCTAGACATGGAGACTTGACATAGCTTCATATAGTTAGGAAGCAGTAGTAGTAGTAGTAGTAGTAGTAGTTGTTTAGATTGCTCCTAGATGTGGAAACTTGACCTAGCCTCATACAGAGTATGAATGGGAGACTACTGGAATTATTATTGTATTATTATTATGCTATTATATATATTATATTTATTATTATTATACTGTATTATTATTATTATTATTTTAC
This sequence comes from Anolis apletophallus, assembly GCA_030556195.1. Lineage (NCBI taxonomy): Eukaryota > Metazoa > Chordata > Lepidosauria > Squamata > Anolidae > Anolis > Anolis apletophallus. Next base: position 58,987,502 of record JARBWK010000011.1, on the reverse strand, counting down.
TGACAAAAACCACAGTATGTCACAGCAAACGGGATCTATATGCTGGATTTCGTATCAAAAAATCACAAGTCGAACAGTTCCCAAGCGTCTAGGACTGTGTGATGCATTAATTATTATTATTATTAGAAACACAACCAGATTAGTACACAGCAAACAAGATCACTATGCTGGCTTTTGTATTCGACTACACGTCAGAGACTTCCCAAGTGTCTAGGACTGTGTGATGCATTATTATTATTATTATTATTATTATTATTATTAGAGACACAACCAGATTAGTACACAGCAAACAAGATCACTATGCTGGCTTTTGTATTTGACTACACGTCAGAGACTTCCCAAGTGTCTAGGATTGTGTGATGTATCAGCAAATAATGCATGCAGATCCTTGTAGGGTGGCCTTTTGCAGCTGACAGGTGGTGATTTTGTCAGTATCAATTGTTTTTAAGTGCAGGCCAAGGTCTTGAGGCACTGCACCCAGTGTACTGAGCACCACTGGGACCACCTTGACTGGCTTGTGTCAATAATAATAATAATAAGTTGGACTGCTCGTAGACATGGAAGCTCAACCTAGCCTCAAATAGAGCTTTGATGCAAGACTAGTAGAATTATTATTATTGTACTATAATAATATTACCATCAGTCAGTTGCAAAAGTCCACCCTACTGGGATCTGCACACATTACTTGCCGATACATCATATAGTTGTAGACACTTGGGAAGTGTCCGACATGTGATCCATTGTGTTTCAAATAATAATAATAATACAATATTATTATTATACTGTATTAATAATACTATATAAGAAAATAAGATTCTGTCTATAAATAGAAGGTCAGCTGCTGTCCTCTCCTTTTTGCCTTGTCTTTTACTCATGTTGTATTTTGAAATGGTCATACGACTGGTCAAATATATAAATTTTTATTTGTAATATATATGTACTGTATATATATGTATATATATGTATATATATGTGTGTGTGTGTGTGTGTATATATATATATATATATATATATAGACTGCACCTAGACATGGAGGCTCGACACATTCCCACACAAAGCTTGGAAGAGAGGCTATTATTATTATTATTATTATTGCAATAATATTAATATTGCAATGTTATATATTATTATTATTTGCTGAACTGTGCATAGAAACAGAGGCTGGGCCCAGTGTTTGGAAGGGAGGCTATTATTATTATTATTATTTAGATTGCTGATAGCCATGGAGGCTTGACTTAGTTGCATACACAGCTTGGAAGGGAGGCAGTGTTAAACGAGGTTACACTCCCCCTGAAGACGCAGGTTTGCAGTTTGGGTGTGATCCTGGACTCATCGCTGAGCCTGGAACCCCAGGTTTCGGCGGTGACCAGGGGAGCATTTGCACAGTTAAAACTTGTGCGCCAGCTGCGCCCGTACCTTGAGAAGTCTGACTTGGCCACGGTGGTCCATGCTCTGGTTACATCCCGTATAGATTACTGCAACGCTCTCTACGTGGGGTTGCCTTTGAAGACTGTTCGGAAGCTGCAACTAGTCCAACGAACAGCAGCCAGGTTGATAACAGGAGAGCCATTCAGAGAGCGTACAACTCCCCTGTTGTGCCAGCTCCACTGGCTGCCAGTTTGCTACCGGGCACAATTCAAACTGCTGGCTTTAGCCTTTAAAGCCCTAAACCAGTGTTTCTCAACCTGGGGGTCGGGACCCCTGGAGGGGTCGCAAAAGGGTGTCAGAGGGGTCGCCAAAGACCATCAGAAAACACAGCATTTTCGGTTAGTCATAGGGGTTCTGTGTGGGAAGTTTGGCCCAATTCTAACTTTGGTGGGGTTCAGAATGCTCTTTGATTGTAGGTGAACTATAAATCCCAGAAACTACAACTTCCAAATGTCAAGGTCTATTTTCCCCAAACTCCACCAGAGTTCATATTTGGCTATGTTGACTTTCATGCAAGGTTTGGTCCAGATCCACCACTGTTTTGAGGCCACAGTGCTCTCGGGATGTAGGTGAACTACAACTCCAAACCCTTCCAGTAATTTCTGTTGGTCATGGGGGTTCTGTGTGCCAAGTTTGGTTCGATTTCATCATTGGTGGAGTTCAGAATGCTCTTCGATTATGGATGAACTTCAAATCCCAGTAACTACAACTCCCAAATGACCAAATCACCCCCCCCCCCCATCCCACCATTATTCAAATTATTCAAATTTGGGTGCATTAGGTATTTGTGCCAAATTTGGTCCAGTGAATGAAAATACATCAGATTACCTTTCATAACAGGGGCAAAATTACAGTTGTGCCCGTAGCAAGGAAAATAATGACAGTTGTGCCGTAGCAACGAAAATAATTTTATGATAGGGGGTCACCACAACATGAAGAGCTGTATTAAGGGGTCCCGTCATTAGGAAGGTTGAGAACCACTGCCCTAAACGGTTCGGGTCCAACTTACCTGTCCGAACGCATCTCTCCCTATGAACCATCGAGATGTTTAAGATCATCTGGAGAGGCCCTGCTCTCGGTCCCGCCTTCTTCGCAGGCGTGACTGGCGGGGAAGAGACAGGGCCTTTTCAGTGGTGGCTCCTCGGCTTTGGAATGCCCTCCCTAAAGACATCAGATCAGCCCCCTCCCTCCTGACATTTCGCAAGAAAGTCAAGACCTGGTTATTTGAGCAGGCATTTGTTGATGAAATATAAGGCTTAATTGGATATAAGGAATGACGACGATGTGATGGAAACTGATTTCAACATGACGCTGAGGCTGCAATTGTATGTTTTTAATTGTTAAATTGTTATATGTTTTTTTTCTTGGGGGGGGGGGGTTAACTTGTTGCTGTGTTGTATTGAGGGCAGAGATTGCCTGTGTAAACCGTCCCGAGTCGCCTTCGGGCTGAGAGGGGCCGTATAGAAACGTGACAAATAAATAATTTATTTATTTATTTATTTATTTATTTCGGGATTTTACCCCGCTCTTCTCAACCCCCAAGGGGGGACTCAGAGCGGCTTACAGTACGGCACAATTCGATGCCCACATAATAATAATAGGCTGTTGTTGCTGTTGTTGTTATTTAGATGGCTTCTTTAGACCATGATAAATCAATGCATTCGAATGGTCATATAATGGGTAGAAGCAACCCTCCAACTTTGCAACCATTGCCTTCCTCTTTTGGGAGCGTGCCTCGGCTTAAGGCCACACTCTCTCAGCCTCAGATCTTGCCATTTCTGGCTTCAGACCTCTGCTTTATTTCTTTTTTTCACAGAAGGAGCTGAGTCTGCCGCGCCGAGGGAAGACGTGAGTATCCCTTTCCTTCCTTGCGTTGCTTGAAATGTATCTTCCTGCACGGTTTAGCTTTGGGCTGGACTAGATGACCTTTAAGGGACCCTTTTTGGAGAGTGAAGGAGGAGGAGGAGTGACAGGTGGGAGGGGCTTGGCCAGGAGAAGGAGGCGGGTCCTCCTCCTTCTTGGCACCCACCTGTCAATCATGCAGGGCCGGAGGGCCAAGCTTCAGCTCCCTTTGCTGACCCTTGAGTGAGTATTCAGATTGAGGAAGAGGATGATGATGATGATGATGAACATCTTTGCTAGAAAACCAGCTAGGAAAGGAAGGGGGAGGGAGGGAGGAAAGATCCTTGGGGATTCCTGGTTTACATTATTACTATTATTATTACTATTGTTCTATATTATATTGATATTATTCTATTCTATTAATTTATATTTTTATTATTATATTTTACGGGTTTATGTAATATATATTTTTAGGGATTATTATATCATATTATCATATTATATATTATATTGATATTTTATCGTATTAATTTATATTTTATAGTTTTATGTAACATTATTATTATCAATTATTAGGTTTTATTAGGTATTATATTATTATAGTATATAGTATATTTATATTATGGTATTATATTTATTATTATATTTTATTATTTTATGTAATATTATTCTTATTTTTATTATACATTATTTATTATTAAATTATTAAATATTGTATATTATATTTTTATTATATTTTATGATGATTATTATTATTTACAGCACAAAGTTACTTTTTTCCAGCGACAAAGGCTTTTCTGCACTTGGCCTTTGCTCCTCCAAGGAGATTAATGAATAACTGGGTGTTGGGCACCTGCATTTCTTGCAGCTTTGGTTTCCTGTTATTTTGCAATATTATTACATAATATTATATGTATTCATATTATTAATATTGGGGTATCTCTGAAGTTGAGGGTGTTCTTCATTACTTGTACCAAAATGCCTCCCCAAAGAGGCAGGAAGGCTGTGTGTCCTTCCACCTTGAAAGGCTGCAATAATAATGTTAATAATAGTAGTAATATAGTAATAGTAATAATCGCCGCCCTGAGTCCTCTGCGGAGGTCGAGAAAGGATGGGATACAAATGTCCGAAATAATAAAGAAATAAATAATATATTATAGTATTATATTATAGTATTATAGTATTATATTTTTATTATTTTATTTTATTATTATATAGTTATAGTATTATATACAGTAATTTTATTATATTATTACTATATTATTACATTTATTATATTATATTATTATATAACATATTATATTATAGCATAATAATACTATAATAAAATAATACAATATTTAATATATTATATTTTATTATGATATTTTATTCCTTTACTGTAATTATATTATATGATTAATATAATATTGTTAAATTTATATTATATATAATAATATAATAGTAATTATAATAGAGGTAATCATATATTAATATAATATAATAGTATTATTTTATTATAGTACTGTCATGTTATAATACAATAATATAATAATACAATATAATCATAATTTATAACATTATTAGGCTATTAATATATTATATATTATTATAATTATATTATTATAATATTGTAGTTTTAGAAGTATAACTACTATATTATTACATTATGATATATTATAATGATATAATAACATAATATATTAGTAATATTATATTTTATTATTTTATTGTAATTATATTAATATAATATGTATTTTTTATTTATTTATTTAATATACTTTTACCCTGCCCTTCTCATCCCCGAAGAGGGACTCAGGGCAGCCTCACAGCAAACACCATTCGGTGCCATCATAATGATAAAAACAATCAACTAATTAATTAAAACAAAACATTAAATAAACAGTTGTTAAAACACGGCAATTAAAATCTGGGTCCGGGTCCATTCATTGTGACTTCGAAATTGCTTATGTCTTCTTCATACAAGCTGCTATTCAATAGTCAAACACAAGGACCCACAGCCAAGTCTTGAGTTTCCTTCTAAAGGACAGGTGGGAGGTGGCCAATCTGATGTCTTTGGGGAAGGAATTCCACAGACGTGGAGCCACTGTTGAGAAGGCCCTGTCTCTCGTCTCTACCAATCGCGTTTGTGACGGTGGTGGGATCGAGAGCAGGGCCTCTCCAGATGATCTTAAACTTCGTGATGCTTAATAGCAGGAGATACGTTCAAACATGTAGTCTGGGCCAGAACTGTTATATATAACTAGCTGACCCGCGCACGCGTTGCTGTGCCATACGCCAATCTCCCTCTCCCCCTCTTCCCCCCTCTCTCTTTCTCTCTCTCTTTTCTCTCTCTCTCTCTCTCTCTCTCTCTCTCTCTCTGTCTCTCTCTCTCTCTCTCTCTCTCTCTCTCTCTCTCTCTCTCTCTCTCTCTCTGTCTTTCTTTCTCTCTGTCTGTCTCTATTTCTCTCTCTGTCTCTATTTCTCTCTGTCTCCCTCTCTTTTTCTCTCTCTCTGTCTCCTCTCTCTTTCTCTCTCTCTCTGTCTGTCTCTCTCTCTTTCTCTCTCTCTGTCTCCCTCTCTTCTCTCTCTCTCTGTCTCCCTCTCTTTCTCTCTCTCTCTGTCTCCCTCTCTTTTCTCTCTCTCTCTGTCTCCCTCTCTCTCTCTCTCTCTCTCTCTCTCTCTCTCTCTCTCTCTCTCTCTCTCTTTCTCTCTCTTTCTCTCTCTTTCTCTTTCTCTCTCTCTCTCTTTTTCTCTCTCTTTCTTTTTCTCTTTCTCTTTTTCTCTTTCTCTTTCTTTTTCTCTTTTTCTCTCTCTTTTTCTCTCTCTCTCTTTCTCTCTCTCTCTTTCTCTCTCTTTTTTTCTCTTTCTCTCTTTCTCTCTCTTTTTCTCTCTTTCTCTTTCTCTCTCGGGGGGGAGAGCCTCCAGAGGAGGAGGGCCTAGGGAGGAGGAAGGGAGGCGCCCCCCCCCCTCCCTCGGCCCCCTCTGCCCCCGGCGGCGCTGTTCCCGATCGGAGCACCGGGGGGGAGGGGGACGGAGGGAGGAGGGCCTAAGGAGGAGGAAGGGAGGCGCCTCCTCCTCCCTGCTCGGCCCCCTCCCTCCCCCCCGGCAGCGCTGTTCCCGATCGGAGTGCCGGGGGGAGAGGCAGGACGGAGGAGGAGGGCCTAAGGAGGAGGAAGGGAGGCGCCTCCTCCTCCCTGCTCGGCCCCCTCCCTCCGTCCTCGGCGCCCCCGCCGCTGTTCCGATCCGGAACAGTGGCGGGGCGGCGGAAGGAGGAAGTGGAGGAGGAGGGCCTAAGGAGGAGCAAGGGAGCCAGTTCCTCCTCCCTGCCCGGGCCCCTCCCTCCCTCCGTCCCTGGCGCCCCTGCCGCTGTTCCTGAGGAGGAGGCGAGGGTAAGTGTTGGCTGCCATGCGCGAATGTTGAAAACGCGCGCTGGAAGCGAAGAGGCAGGGATGGGAGTTCCGTTGCCCGTTTTTGGGGGCTTGTGTTTGGGGGTGTTGGGAGGTATGTAGGGCCGGTTTTTTGGGCCGTATAGGTACCTCGGGGTATGGTGGTATGGGTTGCCGGTTTTTGTGCTTCTGCGATGTATAGTTTTGTTGTCTATGAGCGTCATTGCACGACCGTTCAAAAATATATATATAGATAATATAATATAGTTTATTATTATATATTATATATTATTATATACTATATTATAATTATTATATAAATTTTATTTTATATTATAATAAAATATAATGATAATAAAATAATATATTGTTATAGTATGTTTAATATTATTATATTATAATAAACTCCCCCCATCTTGTTTATTTGATGCTTAGACCATAGGCTTTTCACATACAAGGCAAATAGATGAATACATGAAGACCAGATTATTAAATACAATATAAAATACACAGTAAAATCCTATAAAATATAATAATATTATTTATTTGAATATTTTATTATTACGGTATATTATTGTTACTATTATTATTATTACTATTGCAACTTATGGGGAGAAAACCCAGCTTGACACGACGGCGGGCAGGGAAAAAAATAATAATAACAGCAACCCAAGCATTCCAGAGAGAACGATTAAGGACAGCGGATTAGGAAAAGGAACGTACAAAAGAAGTCTTATTTTCTGAAGTCAAAAACAGGGCCAGGGAAAGGGAAATATTTGCAAATGCGAGAGAGAGAGAGAGAGAGAGAGAGAGAGAGAGAGAGAGAGAAACAGTGCATGGCCGTCTATCAATAGGGATTAGATTGTGCCTTCCTCAATGAAAGAAGTGGGTTGACTGGATGGCCTTTTGGGTTCCTTTCCAACTCTAGGATATTATGCTTCTCTAGTCTTATGATCCTGCTAATCGCTATGAGGCCACATGTGCAGTGGACCCTGCGCACTTCATCTCCCATAACCATTTCCTCCCCTTTCCTATGGCAGACAGAAAACAAGAATTGATCAGCAACGGAACAAGAGGTTTGGGAAGATTTCATCATGATTTATAGGAGTTGTAGTTCACCTACATCCAGAGAGCACTGTGGATTTACACAATGATGGATCTTGCCACAGATGATGGGATTTGCAGTGCCTTCACTCACTTCCAGACACTGCTGTAATCCTCATGAATGATGGACCTGGTCCACACTTGAAACATAGCCCCCCCCCCCATGACCCACCTCACATCCTGGTCCAGTTTGGGGGAGGATGGAGCATGGACGAAGGGATTTGCAGTACCATCACACTATTCGCCTCCCGCAGTCTACTGCGACCCCCACGAATGATGGACCTTGTCCAAACTTGGCACACAGCCCCCCCCCCAATGACCCACCTCACATTCTGGTGCAGTTTGGGGGGGGGGATGGAGCATGGACGATGGGATTTGCAGTACCATCACATGATTCGCCTCCCCCAGACCACTGTGACCCCACAAATGACGGACTTTGTCCAAACTTGGCACACAGACCCCCTCCCCCATATGACCCACCTCACATCCTGGTGCAGTTTGGGGGAGGATGGAGCATGGATGATGGGATTTGCAGTACCATCACATGATTCGCCTCCCACAGACCACTACAACCCCACAAATGTCGGGCGTGGGCCAAACTTGGCACACAGACCGACACCCCCCCCCCCAATATGACCCACCTCACATCCTGGTGCAGTTTGGGGCAAGATGGAGCATGGACGATGGGATTTGCAGTACCATCAGATGATTCGCCTCCCACAGACCACTACGACCCCACGAATGACGGACCTGGTCCAAACTTGGCACACAGACCCCCCCCCCCATATGACCCACCTCACATCCTGGTGCAGTTTGGGGGAGGATGGAGCATGGACGATGGGATTTGCAGTACCATCACATGATTTGCCTCCCCCAGACCACTGCGACCCCACAAATGTCGGACCTGGCCTAAATTTGGCACACAGCCCCCCCCCCCCCATGACCCACCACACATCCTGGTGCAGTTTGGGGGAGGATGGAGCATGGACGATGGGATTTGCAGTACCATCACATGATTCGCCTCCCATAGTCCACTGCGACCCCCACGATTGATGGACCTGGTCACATCACTTGGCACACGGACTCCCCATGACCAACTGAACATACTGCAGGGGTTTGGGGAAAATGGGCCTTGATTTGGGAAGTCGTAGTTCACCCTTATCCAGAGAGCACAATCCAGTCGAAGTCAGATCTGCACCAAATTATGTGTATAGATTATATGTAGCATTTGGATTCATTGTTTGACAATGCATCTACGCTATAGAATGAATCAATGCCGTTTGAGCATACCATAGGAGATGCTGGGAGTTCTGTCAGCAGGTCGATGAGCACAGCATCATGGAAAATCAAGGAAAGGGGAGGGTCTTGCTTGTTGCGCAGCTCTTTATTAGGGGATTTGCATTGAGAAGTAGACACAATTTGGGAGGGGGCGGGATCCTCCTTTTGCCCTATGGAGACCCTCAAGGCTTTGGGGAGCCCCCAAGGTGAGGAAGGGCCCCTTCCCAAAACAAGAGCCGAGCGCGCACACCTCTCCCTCTGGCCATGGATCACCTGCGCCAGGTAAGGCTACCTTTGGCTCCCTAATGAGAATGCAGGATGATGGTGATTATGATTATATTACTAAAGTATAATAATGATGTCATTATTTTTATTAGTATTATTATATTAATTTATTATATTAATAATAGAATAATAAAGTAATAGAACAATAAAATATTGTATTGTATTATTATAATAGCATTATATTAATATTATATAATAATATTATTATTTATTAGTATTATTGCATGATATTAACAAAATAACAATAAAATAATATATTGTATTAATATAATAGTATATTCCTATTTAGTATTATTATATTATATTAATATAATAAAGTAATAAAATAATAAAATATTGCATTATAATGTCATTATAATTATAGTATTATATTACTCTAATATAATAATATTATTTATTAGTATTTTTGTATTATATTAATACAATGTTAATAATAAAATAATATCTTGTATTACTACCGTATAAGATCATAAAATTATAATATATTATATTAATATAATAATATTTATTAGTATTATTTTATTGTAATAAAATGATAATAAAACAAAAATATATTGTAATATATGATATTACTAGCTGTGCCCTGCCACGCGTTGCTGTGGCCTATAGTAAGAATTTTCAATGTAGAGGTAGATATTTGGACTATTATGAAAGAGAGGTACCTACCTATTCCTTACCCCCTTTTTCTTCCCCTTCCCCTTTCTCTCCTTTCTTCTCTACCGCTTTCTTTTATTCCTTCTTTCACTCTTTGGTTTCATCCTTCCTTCTCTCTTTCCTACCCCCCCCTTATCTACTTTTTCATCTCCTTTCTTCCCTCCCTGTTTCCTTCCTTCTTTCACTTGTTATTTCCTTTTCTCCTCCCTTCTTTCTTTACCTCTTTCCTGTCTTTCCTTTCCTTTCTACTTTCTCTTCTTCCTTCCTTTGGTACCTCCTTCCTTCCTTCCTTCCCTCCTTCTTTCCTTCTTTCCCTCCCTCCTTCTCTCTTTCCTTCCTTCCCCCTTTCCCTCCCTCCTTCCTTCTCTCCTTCCTTCCTGTGTGTTCTCCCGTAATATCACGGTGGAGTCCCTTCTAACCCTATTCTATGAGTGTATTTAATATATTATGTATGTATGTATGTGTGCGGAGTGTGGATATGTGGCAGCTTTCTGATTGGTTTCCACTGTGGTATTATTTACATTTGGCTTTTGATTGGCCAGCTTCAACATTCTAAGACTCTGAAGTGGCTGAGAGGGGAAAGGCAAGAGCCTGAGGCTGTCAGAAATTGTGATTGGTTGCCACTGTGGTATTATTTGCATATGGGTTCTGATTGGTCCACCGCAACATTGTAACATTCTGAAGTGGCTGAGAGTGAAAAGGCAAGGAGTTTAGTGGCATCTTCTCCTTTTTTAGGATTTAAGATTTGTAAGTTATTTAAAGGGTTTTTTAAAAAGTTTTTTATTTTTGTTGGTCACACCTTGTGTTGTGAGTCATTTTTCTGCCAAACTTGGTGTGATTCCGTGTGGTTCTTTTGTTTACTTCAGTCGCATTACAGACAGAGCATTTATATATATATAAATAGAGAGAGAGATAGATTATATAATAATTATGGTATCATTATTATATTACTATATTAATATAGTAATGATATATTATTATTTATTAGTATTATGTTATTTTATTATATTAATAATAAAATAATAAAATAATGTATTGTATTATTATATAATTATAATCTAATTATAGTATTATAATTATTATATAATTATAATATTATTTCCAAGTGCCGAGTAAGCACAACTTTCCTTCCCCAATCAGAATTTAATATTATAATAATAAGTAACTACTATACTATTTATTTATTTATTTACTTTATTTATATTCTGCTCTTCTCACCCCGAATGGGACTCAGAGCGGATTACAGATACACATACTTAGCAGACAATCCCTGCCGTTTCCACATACACAACATATAGACGAACAGAGGCAAACTCTGGCCACCAGGGGGAGCTGACGCACTCCTCATATCTCAGCGTTCTCAGCGTCCCTTGTTGTTCCTTCCGCATTCCTCAGTGTTCCTGGAGTTCTTTGATGGCCTCATAATTCAATCAAAATTTGCCTCCTCGCTTAATGTGGTACCTTTATCTCTCCTACTTGACGGATGCAACTGTCTTTCGGGCTGCAAAGGTCGACAGCAGGCTACACTGAAAGGTCGAGCACCCACCTCAACCCGGGCAGGCCTCGAACTCATGACCTACTGGTCAGAGAGATCTTATGCAGCTGACACTTAGCCAGCTGCGCCACATTATTAATATATTATGTTATTATTGTAATATTGTTTCAAATGTTTAAAAAGCAATGATTTTGGAGTTGGAAAGATTAGCCATTTACGAGAAACGTTGCCCGGGGGATGCCCGACTGTATTCACTCGAGGAGTCTCTTTCCATGTCCCCGGTGGTGCAGCGAGTTAAACTGCTGAGCTGCAGAACTTACTGACTGAAAGGTTGGTGGTTGATGGTTGGAATCCGGGGAGCGGCGTGAGCACCCGCTGTTAGCCCCAGCTTCTGCCAACCTAGCAGTTTGAAAACATTCAAATGTAATTAGTTCAATAGGGACCTCTCCAGCTGGAAGGTAACGGCACTCCATGCAGTCATGATGGCCCCATGACCTTGGAGGTGTCTACGGACAACGCCGACTTTTCGGGTGAGAAATGGAGATGAGCACCAACCCGCAGAGTCAGACACGACTGAACTAAATGTCAGGGGGAAACCTTTACCTTATTACATTATAGTAATGTTATTATAATTAATATTATTTTTATTTTTATTATATTCAGTTATGTTATTTATTAATATGATATTTTATATGATAATATTGTAAAATAATAACATACAATTAAATGTTATGATATTATATTATTACTAATATTATATTTTATATAATAATAATCTATGAATATACTTTATGATATTCTATCAATAATATTATTATTTTGTAAATTTATACCCTGCCTTTTCTGTCCAACAAGGTGACTCATCTATATATATAAAGGAGACACGGTCGTGGGTTGACGATTATGCACGGCCACACCATAACCCCCAGAACCACAAACCCCACAACACACGTTTCACCAGGCCATGAGGTACCAACTAGGCACAAATCCCCCACCCTTAAACTTCAACAGACCCCTAAACAAGACCCCCAAAATTGCCCATTCAAACCTATGGGAGAAGGATCCGCCAGCGGCCGCGGCCGCCCCATCCCCAGCCCGTCCCATTCACATGCTCTCCACTGCGGAACGGAACCTCCTCCCCACCTGAATGCCCTCCGGAGGTTAGGGGCTGGCTTGGAAGCGGCGGAGGAGAGGCCCAGAACCACAAGGAGCCCAAGGCAGCGCCCGCGCCGCCCGGCAACATGCGGCGGAGGATGGCTGCTCTGTGATGCCTCTCCCTGCTAACTCCTCTTCCGGGACTGGCAGGGACCTGGGGCGCCGCCTCATCGCTCTTCCTCGCCAATGCCGCCTACCTGCCTTCCTCCTTGCCTTCCTCATGTTCGTCGACCCGGGCCGCCTCGGTTCGGCCCGGGAACGTTTAGAAGCCTCAGAGATGGAGGAGGAGGCGGATCAGGCCATGGAACTACACCTCCCAGAAGCCTCCGCAACGCTCCCTGGGAAGCAGGGGCGGAGCTTCCTGGATACCCGCCCCCTCCTCCATCTCCCAGCCTCCAAAACGTTCCCGACCACAGTCCACGAACATGAGGAAAGCAGCAGAGGAAGCCAAGGAGACCACAGTGGCAAGGAAGAGCGAAGAGGCGATGGCGCCCCAACTCCCTGCCACTCCCGGAAGAGGAGAGATCCCAAGGCACAGGAGGAAGAGGAGGGGGGGAAGGTCAGCCCACGGCTCACTCCTTTCCTTCCTTCTCTCATACCTTCTTTCTCTCCTTTCTTCCTTCCCTCCTTCCTTCCTTCCTTCTCTCCTCCCATCCCTCCTTCATTCTCTCCCTCCTTCTTTACTTCTCACCTTCCTTCCTTCTCTCCTTCTCTCCTTCCTTCCCTCCTTCCTTCCTTCTCTCCTTCTTTACTTCTCTCCTTCCTTCCCTCCTTCCTTCTCTCCTTCTCTCCTTCCTTCCCTCCTTCCTTCCTTCTCTCCTTCTTTACTTCTCACCTTCCTTCCTTCCTTCTCTCCTTCCTTCCTTCCTTCCTTCTCTCCTCCCATCCCTCCCTCCTTCCTTCCTCTCTTCCTTCCTTCCTTCATTTTATCCACCCTTCCTTCTTTCTCTCCTTCCCTCCTTCCCTTCCCTTCTCCCTTCTCTCCTTCCTTCCTTCTTTCCTTCCTTCCTCCCATCCCTCCTTCCTTATTTCTCTCCTCCCTCCCTTCCTCCCTCCTTACATACCCAAACTTCCTCACATCTCCTACATAGGGCACAGCAACGCGTGCCGGGTTCAGCTAGTATTATATATTATACATTATTATATTATGTATTATACATTAAATTAATCATAAATAATAATATGGAGGGAATACAACAGCTGGCCAGCTATAAGAGGAAGGCCATGGGATAATCAATGGCTAACTAGGCCAACCGTTGCGAGGCTCATCCAGATGGCACGGTCAGTTAGCGGTCACCAACGGCTTCCTTCCTTCCTTCTGCAAAGCCAAAACCAATGCAAAGGTTAGCTGCTTCTCTTTTGGCCTTTGCGTGCTCTGAATCCCTGATTGTTTGGGCCCCCCAGAGGTCATCTATTCCAACCCCCACTGTTTTCCCAAAAGCACTCCCAAACGGATGGCCACTCAGCCTCAACAATAATATTAAATAGAATTGGAAGGGACCCCTAAAGACAATCTAGACCACCCTCCTTCTGCCTTCATGCAGGAAGAGCACCATCAAAGCCCTCCTGACAGATGGGCATTCAGCCTCAATAATAATAATAGTAATAATAATAATAAGAAGAAGAATTGGAAGGGACCCCTAAAGACAATCTAGACCACCCTCCTTCTGCCTTCATGCAGGAAGAGCACCATCAAAGCCCTCCTGACAGATGGGCATTCAGCCTCAATAATAATAATAATAGTAATAATAATAAGAAGAATTGGAAGGGACCCCTAAAGACAATCTAGACCACCCTCCTTCTGCCTTCATGCAGGAAGAGCACCATCAAAGCCCTCCTGACAGATGGGCATTCAGCCTCAATAATAATAATAATAGTAATAATAATAAGAATTGGAAGGGACCCCTAAAGACAATCTAGACCACCCTCCTTCTGCCTTCATGCAGGAAGAGCACCATCAAAGCCCTCCTGACAGATGGGCATTCAGCCTCAATAATAATAATAGTAATAATAATAAGAAGAAGAATTGGAAGGGACCCTAAAGACAATCTAGACCACCCTCCTTCTGCCTTCATGCAGGAAGAGCACCATCAAAGCTCTCCTGACAGATGGGCATTCAGCCTCAATAATAATAATAGTAATAATAATAATAAGAAGAATTGGAAGGGACCCCTAAAGACAATCTAGACCACCCTCCTTCTGCCTTCATGCAGGAAGAGCACCATCAAAGCCCTCCTGACAGATGGGCATTCAGCCTCAATAATAATAATAATAATAGTAATAATAATAATAATAAGAATTTGAAGGGACCCCTAAAGACAATCTAGACCACCCTCCTTCTGCCTTCATGCAGGAAGAGCACCATCAAAGCCCTCCTGACAGATGGGCATTCAGCCTCAATAATAATAATAATAGTAATAATAATAAGAATTGGAAGGGACCCCTAAAGACAATCTAGACCACCCTCCTTCTGCCTTCATGCAGGAAGAGCACCATCAAAGCCCTCCTGACAGATGGGCATTCAGTCTCAATAATAATAATAATAAGAAGAAGAAGAATTGAAAGGGACCCCTAAAGGCCATCTAGTCCCATAATATATAATATAGTAACATATAATATATAATGTAATAATAATTGTAATACTAATTATACAGTTTCAAACTAATAACAGATACATATAAATATAATAATAATAACAACAAATAATAACAAATAATAATAATATAAAATAACAATAATATATAATATTATAATAAATAATATAAAATTATATTTAATAATATATAATGTAATTATCATCATCATACAATATAAATAAACATAATAATATTAGTCATCTTTGGCTACTGTCATGTCCAAGTTCATTGGTGAAGGTGCTGCAGAGCCTCCAGCAGGCGGCACTGATGCGAAAGAAGGAAGGAGGGAGGGAGGGAGGGAGGGAGGGAAAAGGCGGTCCTTTTGGGGGGGCAAAGCATCCCAGGACAACTGGTTCGGCCAGGTCTCTTCTCCAAGGGTCTCCTCCATCCACCCCCATGTCGGACCCACTCTGCTGGGGTCCCAAAAGGTATGTGCATTTGTCCCTCCATCCGATTGCAAGGGGGAAGTTGCCTTTCCAAACTCTTCCTCCCTCTCCTTGCTTTCTCTCTCTCCCTTCCTTCCTTCCTTTATTTTATTTATGGGGGGAGACGCATACCAAGAGGGTGCACATGTTTTGCGCCGCCCCCAAAACTCCGGGTCATTGGAGGTCACTTACCTCTGTCTCTGATCCCTAAAGGATCAGAAAGAATTAGTTTGGGGAGGAACGGCTTTTTCTCTACACAGAGACTCCAAGAAACAAGTGCTATATTCTTCTTCTTTTTATTATTAATTATATTATTATGTTTATTTTTAGACTCCAAGAGACTATTATCATTATTATTATGTTTTTATATCTCACTTTGTTTTTATTATTAATTATATTATTATGCGAAGGAACCACTAGGCTTATGTTTATTTATATCTCACTTTTTCTCTGCACAAGAGGACTCCAAGAGACTAATATTATTATTAATAATAATACATATGACTATTTTATATTATTATTATTATGTTTGTAATGTTTATTATTTATTATGTTTTTATATCTCATTTTTCTCTGCACAAGGGGACTCCAAGAGATTATTATTATTACTATGTATTATTATTATTGTATATTATTATGTTTATAATGGTTATTATTATGTTGATTCCCCCACACACACACTTTTTCTCTCCAGTAGGAGACTCAAAGTGGCTATATATCTATTATTAGTATTATAATGTAATAGTATTATATTATATATTTATTATTTTATATTATTATTACTGTTATTATTATGTTTATTTATACTTTGCTATTTCTCTCTGATTCTCTCTCAACTCGAAGAGACAATTATTATTACTATTATCTGAAACACAACAAGATTAGTACACAGCAAACAAGATCACTCTACTGGCTGTTGTATTGGATCACACGTCGGACACTTTGCAAGTGTCTAGGACTGTGTGATGTATTGGTGATTTTGTATTTGTGTGATGTATTGGTGACTTCCATCATGTGGAGTCAGTCCCCCAAAATCCTCCAGTATGTTCAGTTGCTGATAAATCTCTCTGTTTGCTGGTTAAGGTAATATTAAAAAAAACTTTAAGAATATATCAGTAAAACAACACTCCAACACAGGGGAACTCCAGACAAGAAACAATCAGGGACAGCTAATCACCTCTCAACAAAAGATTTCCCCAGGCACTAACAAGCCACACCAAAAAAAAACCCTGCCAGGCCATCAAAGGTGGCAAATTGAAACATTCACACCTTGCTCCAACAGACAAGAGTTCTTTCTCCCACCCTGGACTTTCCACTGATATATAAACACAATTTTCCTAGTTTCCAACAGACCTCACAACCTCTGAGGATGCCTGCCATAGATGCAGGTGAAACGTCAGGAGAGAATGCTTCTAGAACATGGCCTTATAGCCCAAAAAACCTACAACAACCCAGTGATTCCAGCCATGAAAGCTTTCGACAATACATTATATATTATTATTTATAATATATAATATTTTAATTTATTATATAATATATAATATTAATAATGCAATAATTATTATTATACCCCACTGACATAATATATAATATTATAATATACTATAATAATATTAATACTTATATTCCACTGGCCATT
Organism: Anolis apletophallus; assembly: GCA_030556195.1. Taxonomy (NCBI): domain Eukaryota; kingdom Metazoa; phylum Chordata; class Lepidosauria; order Squamata; family Anolidae; genus Anolis; species Anolis apletophallus. The sequence goes on along the minus strand of JARBWK010000011.1, from coordinate 58,970,193 downwards.
GCAACCCCCCATGAATGACGGACTTGGACCAAACTTGGCACACAGAATCCCCAGGACCCACTTTATGTCCTGGTGCATATTAGGGGAGGATCGACCATGGATGGTGGAATTTGCAGTACTTTCAATTGCTTCGGCTCCCACAGAGCACTGCGACCTCCACCAATGACGGGTCACAACCAAACTTGGCACATAGAGCCCCCATGACCCAGTTTACATCTTGATGCAATTAGAGGGAAGGTGGCCATGGATGATGGGATTTGCAGCCCTTTCACTCAATTCCTGAAACCACTGTGAGCCCAATAATGACAGATCAGGACCAAACTTGGTACACAGAGCCCCCATGACCCACTCTACATCCTGGTGCAGTTTGGAGGTGGATGGACCATGGATGATGGGACTTGCAATACCTTCATTCATTTCCTGAGACCACTGCGACCCACACCAATGACGGATCAAGATCAAACTCGGCACACAGAGCCCTGATCATCAACTCTACGTCCTGGTGCGGTTTGTGGGACGGCGGACCATGGACAATGGGACTTGCAATGCCTTCACTCACTTTCAGAGATCACTGTGACCCACACCAGTGACTGATCTAGACCTACTTTGGAACACAGAGCACCCGTGACCCACTCTATATCCAGGTGCAGTATGGAGAATGATGGATCATCTACAATGGGACTTTCATATGGAATTTGTAGTTCACCCACACCCACTGAACCACCTGACATTGGATCTAGACTCAATTTGGATCACAGACATGAAATGCCTTTCTCAAATAACCCGGTCATCGCTGGGTTCACAAGCTAGTTATATAATAATAATAATAATAATAATAATAATTACACCCCAGATGTTTCCATAGCTATCCAAATTAGAGGAAAGAAAGAGGAAAAGACGGGAAAGAAAGGAATGAGAAAGATAGAAAAAGAAGGGAATGAGAAAGGAAAGGGGGAGACGAGAGAAGGGGGCAATGCTCGGTGGCAGATATCGTACTAATACTATTAAAGGTCGTTTTGCTTTGTTTCCCTTCTTCTTCTCTATCTGTGTATGGAAAATGTGTGTCTTGTTATTTTCGTCAACATAGGCCGGAAAAGGCCCAGCTTCCTGTTTTGGGGGGAAATGCTTGTTCACTTAAAGGGGTTTTTGCAAAGTAATCCTCACGGCAACCCTTTCGGAAATAATCATAGTGTCTCATCTGGGCTCCTCATCTCTTTTGGCAAAGCCGCTGTTACATAAAAGGCTTGCTTGCTTCCATCTCCGGATTTGAATTTTTTGTAAGTGGGTGCATTTGTGCTTCTCTATGTGTGTGTGTGGGTTTTGTGGCAGGACTTGTCATTTTGCAAAGACGAGCACACGCATGGATATCCTTGGCGTGTTTGCATCATGTTTAGAAGCTGATTTCTGACGTGAAACCTGTCAATTGGCCAATTTTTGAAAATTATTTATTTATTGTCTCAGATGCAATTTGAGAATACGGTTATAATGTATAGGAAACCTACAAAGTTTAAAACTTGGCATTGTACTAGATTTCCTTTGACCAGAAACTGGCCACAGGATGTCACTGTAAAAAGGTCCTCCATTGTGCATATGGCAGTGCTCTGGTTGCATTGTAGTAAGTGGTCTGTGGTTTGTTCTTCTCTGCACTCACATGTCGTGTACTCCACTTTATGGCCCAATTTCTTAAGGTTGGCTCTGCATCTCGTGGTCTGTTCAGTGCCTTCCGAGTCGCCCAGATTTCTGTGTTCCTCATCTGTTATCAGCCACTGATTGAGGTTCTGGGTTTTAACCTGCCACCTTTGGACTCTTGCTTGCTGAGGTGTTCCTGCAAGTATCTCTTTAGATCATAGGAAGCTGTTTCTTGATTTAAGGCGTTGGCATGCTGGCTGATATCCGAACAGGGGATAGGCTGGAGATGTCACTGCCTTGATCCTTTCATTGCTGGCTGCTACTTTCTGGTGGATGTCAGGAGGTGCAATACCAGCTAAACAGTATAATTTCTCCAGGCAATGCCTTTTCTAAGATCTATAGAGATGCTCACAAGAACACCTCAGCAAATGAGAGTCCAAAAGTGGCAGGCTAAGACCTGGAACCTTTACATCGGCATGCCCTTGTCAGTGATCCGGAAACTTAAGCTCGTCCAGAATGCCGCTGCACGACTTTTCACTGGGACACCAGTGAGATGTCACATAACACCCATCCTCCAGCAGCTTCATTGGCTTCCGGTTGAGCACCAGATCACCTTCAAGGTGATGGTGTTAACTTTCAAGGCCTTGCATGGTCTGGGGCCGCTGTATCTGAGGGACCGTCTTTTCCCCTACCAACCCCAGAGGTCACTTCGTTCCGAACAAATGAACCTCCTTGAAGTACCGACCTTCAAAGCAATCCGTCTTACATCGACCCGGCGCAGAACCTTTTCTGTAGTGGCGCCGTCAATATGGAACACTCTCCCTAGCGATGTATGGGCCATGCAGGACCTTCTCTCCTTCCGCAAGGCCTGCAAGCCTTTGATTGCTAGGCCAGAAATCTTTTTTAAGCTAGTTTAATATGTATGCTTTTACCTCTGTGTGTTTTACCTGATTGTAAGCTGCTCCGAGCCCTCAGGGAGTGGCGGCGTACAAGTCCAAATAATAAATAAATAAATAAACCTGTAGTCATGGCTAATACCAAATGACTTCCTCCTGGGCGCATAGAAGACAGGGCGACTTGGAAGGCGCTGAGCAGACTGTGCTCTGGCACCAAGAGATGCAGAGCCAAACTTAAGAAATGGGGCCACAAAGTGGAGTCCACGACATGCGAGTGTGGAGAAGAGCAAACTACAGACCACCTACTACAATGCGGTCTGAGGCCTGCCACATGCGCAGTGGACAACCTTCTTATAGCAACATCAGAGGCACTCCAAGTGACCAGCTACTGGTCAAAGGACATTTAGTATGATGCCAATTTTTTTTAACTTTGTGTTTTTTAAAATGCATTACAACTGTACCCTCGGTTTGCTCCTGATACAATAAATTCCAAAAAAGATACGGCCCTTATTTGTTGCACGTCTTATAGGAGACTGGGGAATCCACATGATTCCGGACACATTAAAAGGCTGGTTAGTTTACCTTTATGCATTTTTGTATCGTGTTTACATGCTAGTTTCTGACGCGAAACCCACCGTAAAGCTTGCTGGAAAATCTTCCAAATGAAACAGTTCTGATTACCTGCTAAGGCAGTCTTTCTCAACCAGTGTGCCGTGGCACACTAGTGTGCCGTGGCACACTAGTGTGCCGTGATGGACCTCCTGCTGTGCCGCGAGAAAAGCTCTCTGCCCCCCTTCCTCCCCCCCTTCCTGCCGAACTCCTGCTGCTTGGGGGAGGAGGAGGAAGGGCCGGGCAGTGGCGAAGAAAAAGAAGAAGGGACCGGGGCGCCACCTCCTTCGGCCGTTTCCCCAGCCAGCCTCCAATCCGCCATGACTCCCACCATGACTCTCGCCCCTCGCTCGCTGAAGCCGCGTGGACGAGGAGCCCTGCCCACTGAAGCCCGTTCACCGCTCATGCTCCTCCTCTGTAGGAGAGCTGAAGCTGGGGGGAGGGGGCGGGGCATGGCACGGCCTATAGGTGAGCTGAAGCTGGGGGGAGGGGGCAGGGCATGGTGCGGCCTGGCTCTGCCCCCTCCCCCGGCTTCGGCACTCCCAGCAGCTGCTCCAGCCTTGAGGGGACAGTGCCAAGCCAGCATTGTGCTGGCTCTGGCACCGCTGGCTTGGCACTGCCCCCTCAAGGCTGGAGCAGCTGCTGGGAGAAGTGAAGCCGGGGGTAGGGGGCAGGGCATGGCACAGTCTGGCTCCGGCCCCCTCCCTGGCTTCGGCACTCCCAGCAGCTGCTCCCAGCAGGCCACCAACCCCCAACTGTTCTTTACTGTGTTAGAGTGTCATTTTGTGTCATTTTGGTTGGTGGTGTGCCCCCGGATTTTTTTAATGTTAAAAGTCTGCCGCGGCTCAAAAAAGGTTGGGAAACACTGTGCTAAGGAATTCACAAGATTCCCAACACTAACCAAAAAAAGAGGCTGCATTTGAAAAGCAGAAGGCGGCGAAAAAGGAAAGCCCTCCTATACGATGCTTGGCATTATGGGCATTAAAAGGGTTTTAAAAATAGAATTAATCTTCCCGGCAAAAACAGACGGGGATGGCTTAGGCGACTTCCGTTCTCTGCAGATGGGGAAAAAGAACTCGTGGCTTCCTCAAAGAGATACCAATGATGACGGAAATGATATTTTCCCAAAGGTTTGCTCATATAATAATACATCCCGATACTAATAATAGACACATAAGCGCTTTGAATCTCCTGGTGGAGAGGAGAACTGGGGGGATAAACATAATAATAATAATAATAATAATAATTTATAATGCTGCTTTGAGTCTCCTTGTGGAGAGAAAAAGCACAGTATAAACATAATAATACCACCTGACTTCACAATCGTGTTAAAAAAACAAAGTATGGATCGTCAATGTTGCAATCCCAGGTGACAGCAGGATTGCAGAGAAACAACTGGAAAAGCTGGCACGATATGAGGATTTAAAGATCGAACTGCAAAGACTCTGGCACAAGCCAGTCAAGGTGGTCCCAGTGGTGATCGGTACACTGGGTGCAGTGCCTAAAGACCTTGGCCTGCACTTAAACACAATCGGCGCTGACAAAATCACCACCTGCCAGCTGCAAAAGGCCACACTAGGATGTGCACGCATTATTTGCCAATACATCACACAGTCCTAGACACTTGGGAAGTGTCTTGACGTGTGAGCCAATACAATAGCCAGCAGAGTGTCTTCTGTGGACTCATCTTGTTGTGTTTCTAATAATGATAATAATAATAATAATACATTCTAATGTGAATAATAGATACATAACAATTTTGAGTCTCCTGGTGGAGAGAAAAAGTGGGATATAAATATAGTAATAATCATAATAATAAATTCTTTTGGAGCATGCAAGGAATCAGTTAATGTGTGTGCGTGACAACTGTAAAATAAGATGCATGAAGCTGATTGGTCAAGTTATGCCCGGGGAGCAGGCTGAGCCTGGGACTTTTGGATACTGGCTTTAGCTGGCTTTTACCTTTAAAGCCCTAAACGGTTCTGATCCAACTTATTTGTCCGAACGCATCTCTCCCTATGAACCATCCAGGTGCCTAAGATCGACTGGGGAGGCCCTGCTCTCGGTCCCGCCTTCTTCGCAGACCCGATTAGCGGGGACAAGAGACAGGGCCTTCTCAGCAGTGGCCCCTCAGCTATGGAACGCCCTCCCTAGGGACATTAGACTGGCCCCCTCCCTCCTAACATTCCAAAAGAAAGTCAAGACCTGGCTGTTTGAGCAGGCTTTTGCAGAGGAAATGTAATTCTGGAATCGAGACCTATGGGACGATGACGATGCAACGGAAACCGATTCTAATAAGGAGACGCTGAGATTTGTATTTTATATTTTTTACTGTGAATTTTTGCTTTTATATGGTGTTTTTATTAATTGTTATGTATTTATTTGTGGGCATTCATTTGCCATTGTACACCGCCTCGAGTCGCCTTCGGGCTGAGAGGGATGGTATAAAAGTATAGTAAATAAATAAATAAATACGGTTATATTTTTGTTCAATCTTGAGCTATGCAAGTGTTCAGAGAGAGATGAAGAGTGAAGCAGAGAGAGACAGGGTTTGAAGTGTGCTCTTGCTTCATGGGATGCTGAAAGAATTTATCCACATGGACAAAGAAAGACATTTTTAAATCTCTCATAAAAGGACATTATGTGAGTTGATGCAACTGATCACATCGTACATAGGCTGTTCTGGATTTACTAAGAGTAAACTTTGTGTATCCTTGTGGAGAGATGAAGCAGGGTATAAATATAATTGTATTTATTTATATCCCACTTTATCCTCTGCAGGAAACTCAAAGTGGCTTAAATAAACATAATAATAATAATAATTCTGTTTTGAGTCTCTTTATGGATAGATAAAACGGAATATTATTATTACTATAAGTAATAATGCTTCCAGGATCCCATAACCTTGAGCCAGTGGGGTCAAAGTGCTCCAAATTCCTCAAGTTTAGCTATTCTTTGCAAATATTTGTGGGTCATTTCCTAACTTTCTTCTCTCTCTCTCTCTCTCTCTCTCTCTCTCTCTCACCTTATAGCTGCCGCAGTGGCAACCGGAAGAGCCTGGTGGTGGGGACCCCTTCACCCACTCTCTCCCGACCCCTCTCCCCACTTTCAGTGCCAACAGGTGAGTTCGGGGGCAAAGAAGGAGCCCACCCATTTCATCAAAGACAGCTTGTTTCCCTACCATGTCATTCATTCCATAAGAGCAGACTTTTGGATCTTGACTTCCATAATAATCTGATCCTTGCGACAAAGCCAGCTTGTTCCCCTGCCACGTCATTCATTCCGTGTGAGTGTGGAATCTTAGTTTATTTTTATTAACAACTAGCCGTCCCCTGCCACACGTTGCTGTGGCCCAGTCTGTATGTATGTGCTTTGTGTGTATATATGTGGTTTTGCGGATGCATTGTAATCTATATTTTGGGATTTTTTGCTTTTTAAGTCCCTTCTGCTGTGTTTTCCAGTGTTTTTATGAGTGACTAGCTGTACCCAGCCATGTGTTGTTGTGGCCCATTGTGGAGAAATGGGAAAGAAAGAAAAGAGGAAGAGCTGGTTTCTAACCTATCAATACACAACTGAAGAGTTAAAGTGTCAGCCTAATATAGGCCCATTTCAGTCTCCTCGAGGCCAAAGGGTTATATGGATGTGTGGAAGGGCCCTGGGTTACCTGAATCCACACTGCCATATAACTCAGTTCAAAGATATTATATAGGTATTATTGTTGTTATTGTTATACAGATATTATTATAGGCGTATAGATATTATTATAGACACACATATTATTATTAAAGGTATATAGGTATTAGTATTATAGATGTTATTTATTTAATATCAAAAGCACTGCATAAATTAGTATAAAACTGATAACAAAATAGAAGGAGCACAGGACTAAATATCTTTTGAGCAAAAACGGGCAACAGATGTATGGATATTCTCTTTCTCTATGGCATTACTTCGCGAACGAAGATTCTTAGGAAGGATTCATCCCGCGCTTTCTACAAGCGCGTTGATGGTTCTGAGGTTGGATGTGTCCTTTGAGCCTGTGCAATGGACTCTTCTGGTGGAGCGCAGCGTGCACAGAACTGGCCTCACCCTTTAAACCAAAGGCTTGTCTGCCGGGGCCTAGCAAGCTTAGGACGGTGGCAGCAGGTCCTCAGGTCGTAGGTTTGGTTTGAGTTTCCTTCTCTGGATGGTTAACCTTACAGGGTTAGACGAACACCATCTGCCCGGGTTTAAAATCAGAGTTTTCCTTCTCCTAGGATGGTTGCCAAAAGGCTAGAGAGCCCATCCTGCCCATTGACGTTCTTTGTAAGACCCTTTCGTTGTGACCTGTCTGGCATGGGAGGCCCTACCGGTGGCTATTATGCCACCGCCAGCATATTGGATATTATTACAGACCTATAGATACTATTATAGGCATATAGATATTATTGTAGATATTATATACTTATTATTATTATAGACGTATACATATTATTATACGTGTATATAGATATTATTACTATAGACATAGATATTATAGGCATATAGGTATTATTATGATAGATGTATAGATATTGACAGATATAATTGTAGACATATTGATATTATAGACCTATAGATATTATTATGGTATATAGACATTATTACAGACATACAGATATTATAGAAATGTAGATATTATTGTTATACACACACACACACACACACACATACAGTATATATATTAGACTGATATTATTATGATATATATATAGATATTGTTGTTGATATATTATAGCCCAGGGTTGCTATAAAGTAAAAATGGATGGCCATATTTTGGGAGTGTTTTGATTGTGCCTTCCTGGACAGCCTTTCTTAAGTCACAGAGCGTGCGTTTTTGTTCTTTCTTTCAATACTGGACTTCATTTCCCAGAATTCCTTGGGTGAGCTTTCTAGACACACACACACATACACAGAGGGAATCCCTCCCGTGTGAGTTCCCAGCGAAGGCACCTCCATGCTGTCGACAGCGGGAAAGGGAGGGTGTGGATCTGGAGGAGGGTGTCTTCTCTCCCTTCCTCTCTCCCTTCCTCTCTCCCTCCTTCTCTATAGTCATTTAGCTTTGTGGGGGGTAAGTTCTTTCCGGTTAATTTTTTTTGCTTTTTTGAGTGAAGGACATAGATTGCTTTGGTTGGTGTCTTGTGTCCAAACTTGGTGTCAATTCATCCAGTGGTTTTTGAGTTCTGTTAATCCCACAAACGAACATTACATTTTTATGTCATACATTTTCCTATCATATTAATGGGATCACCTCTTTCTCTCCCCCCTCAACCCATTTCCTTTCCGCAGCTTGCAACAGCCCAGGGGATAGTCCACGCACCTTCCCCGCTGGAGTCTCCGCCAGCTTTCCGTTTGCCCGCAGGTGAGGGATCACAAAGGTGTTTTTATTTGGGGCGGAGTGGAGGCTCCTTGGGGATATGACTTGGGAGTTCAGCTTGGGAAGGATTGCTTTCCTACCAAAGCAGAAGATAATGGGGCTCCAACTTTGCTTATCTCGACACCAGATCCCCCTTTGATGCAGCCGAGAATTGCATTGGCTTATTTGTGCCGCCGCATCCTGCTGTTAGCTCACGTTCAGCTTGCGGTCCGCTAAGGCCCCATCCACACTGATGTGGATCTGCTTTGAGCTGGACTATATGGCAGTGTAGATGCATAACCCTGGATCATGAGCTTTTATAGTCTGGATTACATAGTAATGTAGATACAGCCTTGGATTTCGAGATCCCTTTCACATGTAGCTTCCTATTGCCGACCATTGGGTGCTTTTTGGAGGATCTTTTCTGAGACTGTAACCCATTCCCCTCAGTAGAGCTACTTTTGAAAACTCAAAGCTGATTCATAGCAATCCTGTTTCACTCTGTACTGACCAAAACTGACCACAAACAAACTTATCTGGGTCTGCCCAATTTGGGGGTCTGGTGGGTGGATTCTTTTCAGGAGGCTTCTTTTGTTGCTGCCTTTTCATCTCCTTCTCTTTCCTCCTCTGCCTTCTCCCCTGTGGCGACTGTTCTGCTCCAGCCATGCTCCTCGGACTGACAGGTAACAACCCCGGGGATGTGTTGGGGGAGCCTTTGATTCTCCTTTGTGGTATAAATAAGCATCAGCATCGTCATATAGGGCCTGTCACGAATACTTTTTGAACCTTAAAAATGTTCTTTAATCTGTTTTCAGTGGGGCAGAGTGCATCAGGCACGTTCAGAGGAAGAAGTAGACACACAGACTCCAGTCCTGGTTTTTCCAATAGCTCTATTGGTTACAGAGACAAATGGGGGAAATGTCACATATACTCTAACATTCACTTGTAATCCATTCATTCACTCATTCATACTTACCATCCTTCTTCATTCAGCTCATCATGACATATATTTTTATTTATTTATTTATTGTTTCGATTTCTTAGTCGCCTCTCCCGACTGGCTCGGGGCGACTTACATATATACTCTAACATTCACTCGTAATCCATAACTTCACTCATTCATACTCGCCATCATTCAGTGCATCATGACATATACTCTAACATTCACTCATAAGCCATTCATTCACTCATTCATACTCACCATCTTCTTTCTTTCAGGTCATCATGACATATACTCTAACATTCACTCGTAATCCATTCATTCACTCATCTATCTATTTATTTATTTACTTTATTTGCTTTATTTATATTCCGCTCTTCTCACCCCGAAGGGGACTCAGAGGGGATTACAGGTACACATACTAAGCAGATAATCCCTGCCGTTTTCCACATACACAGTACACATAGTACACAGTACACACATATAAACGAACAGAGGCAAACTCTGGCCACAAGGGGGAGCTAACGCACTCCTCATCTCTCAGCGTCTTTTGTTGTTCCTTCCGCATTCCTTAGCGTTTCGTGGAGTTATTTTATGGCCTCACAATTCAGTCAGAATTTGCCTCCCCACTTAATGTGGTACCTTTATCACCTACTTGACAGATGCAACTGTCTTTCGGGCTGCAAAGGTCGACAGCAGGCTACACTTAAGGTTGAGCACCCACCTCGACCCGGGCAGGCCTCGAACTCATGACCTATTGTTCAGAGAGATCTTATGCAGCTGACACTTAGACAGCTGCGCCACATTCCCACCAACAAAGGTACCAGCTGTACCTCTATCCAAGACGTTGCTCCCATCCATACTTACCATCCTTCTTCATTCAGTTCATTATCTCATATACTCTAACATTCACTCGTAATCCTTTCAGTGCATCATCACATATATTCTAACATTCACTCATAATGCAGTCATTCACTCCTTCATACTCACCATCATTCATTCAGTTCATCATCACATATACTCTAACATTCACTCATAATCCATAACTTCACTCATTCATACTCGCCATTTTCTTCATTCAGTTCATCATCTCATATACTCTTAACATTCACTCGTAATCCATTCATTCCATTCACTCGCCATCCTCCTTCATTCAGGCTTCTTGGAAGGAAGCAGGTGTTCAGATTCTGCATTCCTCACAGATCTGGCACACTTTGGAATAGGAACAGGGTCTTCCTATGGAGCACTTTATTGTTGTTGTTATAATTGGTTGTTCAGGTAAACTATCATTCAGCTCAGACTTGCTGGAGTCTCACCAATTCCTCAACGAATGTATTTAACCTCTGCAACTGAAAGTGTCCTTGTCTCTAACTATGTAAACATGTGTTGTTTACACCAGAAATTCTCAAGTCAGTTCTCATTAGTTCAGCAGTTTTTCTTTATTAGCACTTTTCATACCAAAATGAATCCAGTTCTTTACCTCCTTTGTTTCTCTGTAATGCCATTTTCAGGTTGCAATTTTAGGATGGTTCCTTCAGCCTTACCAGATCTTAATGAGCCCTTAGCCAGACCCCAATTGTACATTTTCATTCAATCCACTCATCACATAGGGCATGTCCCTCCATTTCCGCGAACACTGAACTTTTCCCCTTTGCAGGTCCGATGGCCGCCGCTGGTCGCTGGCTTCGTTGCCCTCCTCCGGCTATGGGACTAACACCCCCAGCTCTACCGTTTCTGTGAGTAATAGGGGAGGGGGCCTGGTTGATATTCCTGTGTCCTAACCCAGCGACACACTCTCCAAGCTTGTAGTCAGAAACAGTCTAGGATTATAAACAGCAGGATTATACACAGGATTATATACACAGGTAGTCCAGATGGAGGGTCAAGCAGGAGGATAGTCAAGAGTCGATTTCAAAGGGTCAATAACATGGCTCATCAATGTCCAAAAATAGTTGAAGTCAAGATCCAAAGACGTAGTCAAAAGTTCAAAAATGAAGTCCACCAACAAAGGCTCTGTCTAAGATGTTGCTCCCAGCAAAGAGCTGCTGCAGCCACCAACTATTTACTGTATTTATTTATTTATTTATTATTTGGACTTGTACGCCGCCACTCCCCGAGGGCTTGGAGCGGCTTACAAACATATAAAAGCATCACAGGAGTAAAAACAACATATTAAACTAGACCAATAAAGATTTTCCAGCTTAGCGATCAAAGGCTAGCCGGAAAAGGTGGGTCTTGCAGGCCTTGCGGAAAGAGAGTAGATCATGCAAGGCCCGCACATCACTTGGGTGTTCCAGATTGACGGCTCTACTACAGAAAAGCCAGGTCAATGTGAGGTGAATTGCTTTAAAACTTGGCACTTCCAGGAGATTCATTTGTTCAGATCGAAGTGACCTCTGGGGTTGGTTGGGGAAGAGGTGGTCCCTCAGATACAGCGGCCCCAGACCATGCAAGGCCTTGAAGGTTAACACGATCACCTTGAAGGTGATCCAGTGCTCGACCGGAAGCCAAAGGAGCTGCTGGAGAAGAGGTGTTATGTGACATCTCACTGGGGTCCCAGTGAGAAATCGGGCAGCGGCATTCTGGACGAGCTTTAGTTTCCGGATCACTGACAAGGGCAGGCCAATGTAAAGGGCATTACAGTAGTCCAGTCTCAAGATGACTGTGGCTTGGAGCACTGCGGTCAGGTCATCTCTGGATAAGTAGGGGGCCAGACGCCTAGCTTGCCGCAGGTGGAAGAAAGCGGTTTTGCTGATGGTGGAGACCTGGGCTTCCATTGACAGCAACGGGTCTAAGACGACCCCAAGGCTCTTTACTGAGGATGTCGGGCATAATGCCTCACCATTCAAGCTATGCTCCTGCTAAGGAGGTTTCTGTCCAAACTCACTGGCATTCTCTCAAAGCTCGTAGTCAGAAACAATCCAGGATATACACATCAGGTTGTCCAGACAGAGGGTCAAGTAGGGCCAATAACAATAAAAAGAAAATGGATATTTAACATTTTTGTAATAAGGAATGTGGATAAATTGGCTATGATGAATAGGGAGGAAATAGAGAAGAACTTTGTTAAGTAATGGGAAGCATCTTTTCATTTTGTGGGGGAAAAGGGAAAAACATATTAGAGTAGGCTCCATAATTTGGTCTTTGTTAGGATTTTCGTTTGTAATTTTTATAGGAAGATTCTTGTGCTAGAGGCAAGAATGGGTGAATGCTTTACTGGGAAGGAAGGGCAAGGTTGTATACAAATGTCGCTCAACTCAAAGGATGGGAGGTCACTGCAACATAAGGGTTGGAAGGGGTGGCATAGTGTAATGGGGAACAATTATTGGAGTAACTGTTCAGAAGTATATGTGTTTTATGTATACATAGATGTGTAGATTTTGGGAGGGAGGGGAAGCAATCTTACCAATGATTTGTGTTTGATCTTGATTAAAAACATAGTTTCTGCAACAACAGCAACAAAAAAATAATAAAGTTCAAATTCAAAGGGTCAATAACAGCAGGCCCAGATTAACCCCTTTTGGCGCCCTAGGCCACACTTCGGAATTACGCCCCCAAACCAACCTCTACTGGGGGCGGGGCTTCTCTCCACCGCCTCCTCCTCCTTGCGGCGTGCTCTCCGTTCTTGAGTCAAGGAAGGAGGGCGCGAGGAGGAGGAGGAGGCGGAGGGAAGCCCCGCCCTCGGTGCCAGCAGCAGCCCCGGGCAGGCCCGGATCAGGCCCTTTTAACGCCCTAGGCCAAAGGCTCTGAGTCTGCCCCCGGCTCCGCCCCCACGCGAAAAGCTGGGAAACATAGGCTGGGGGGGCGCGAGCGGAGGGAGGTAGGTAGGAGCGCGTGCGAGAGAGAGAGGCAGGGAAACACAAAACACACAGAGAGACTGAGGCGCACGAGTCGGACAAGGGAGGCAGGGAAACAGACTGGGCGTGCGAGGAGGCAGGGGCGGAGCCGGGGGTGGGGCGGAGCCGAGGACGGGGGCAGAGCCGAGGAGAGCAGAGCTAAGGGGGCAGCCGTGGATGGCGCCTACGCCACCATGCGCAGGCGCCCTTTTTGATTTTTTTATATATATATTTTTTGAATTTTTAAAAAACTTGGGGGGGGGGGGCGGACCTGCTGCCCCCCAAAAGGTGCTGCCCTGGGCCATGGCCTAGGGTGGCCTTATGGGTAATCCGGGCCTGAATAACAGACAAGCTCACCCATGTCTAAGAATAGTCCCAAGTCAAGATCCAAACATATAGTCAAAAGTTCAAACATGAAGTCCACCAACAAAGGTACCAGCTGTACCTCTATCCAAGATGCTGCTCCCAGCAAAGAGCTACCGCAGCTACCAGCTATTTATGTTGCCCAACCAAACCCTTACAGCTCAGAAGCCCTTTTCTGAGCCAGCTGATTGGACCTTCTCAGCTGAATGGCATTGACCCTTAGCTGAAGCCAGGTAGGGATAGTCAGCTCCTGCTCTTCCCCCTGAAGAGCGTCATCCTGCCCTGTTTCCTCCAAGCCTTGGGGTTCTGGTACTGTTGTACAGCAGTGAGCTCCAAAGTGTCAGTTTGCTCAGGTGGCTGTTCTACATTGGCCCCTGATTTGACTACTAGGAGAAGACCCTCTTCCCCATCATCCTCAACCAAGATTCTGTCATCCTTGCTGGGTTCTGGAGAGTTGTATGGGGAACGGATACTCACTCATCGCCCCTCCGTTTTCTCGCCTCCTGCTGCAGTCATCGTCCTCATCTTCACAAGAGCGCCTGCACCAGCTCCCCTACCAGCCCACGTTGGATGAGCTCCACTTCCTCTCCAAGCATTTCCGCAGCACCGAGAGCGTCGCTGGTGGGGAGGACGGGCGCCGCTCCCCTTGCTTCCGACCACGCTCCCGGAGCTTGAGGTAATCTCTAAATAAGTACAGTGGAACCTTGACTGAAGAGTGTCCCAAATTAAGAGTGTTTAGAGCTAAGTTCCGTCGCTTGGCCCTGGTTTCGGATTAACAAAGAGCAGCATTTTTAGTCATAAGCCTTCCCTCAGTCCGAGTTTCGCCTTGATATCAGAGTAGTGTTTTGAGTCAAGAGCCTTCTCTCGGCCTGCATTTTGATTTGACATACAAACAGCATTTTGCGTTAAGGGCATTTGCTCAGCCTGGGGTTTGCTTTGACATATGAGTAGCATTTGAGTTGAGAGACTTTGCTTGGTCTGATTTTCACTTTGACATATGAGCAATGTTTTGAGACAAAAGCCATCGCTCAGCCTTGGTTTTGCTTTGACATATGAGCAGTATGTTGAGTTAAGCACCGTTGCTCGGCCTGGGTTTTGCTTTGCCATATGAGTGGCATTTTGAGTTAAGTGCGAGCTGTAGAGTGAGAGTCCAGGGCTTCAAGGGAGCAGCCTCCAGGCATCATGCCCTTGTCCACTTTGGGAGATTGCGGTCTGCTTTCCTTGCGTCCGCTTTGAGGAATGTTGGGTTAGCCGCTTTTGTGTGGTTTTTATTCCTGGTATGTTTGGCTTCTTGAAGGGAAAGAGAGAGCAAGAGAGGGAGGGAGTACAGTCTGAAGAAAATGATGCTTCTGCCTCTTCTTCACTTTGGGCTTCCTTGTAACAACTTGGTGCTTCTACCATATTGATCTTTCCATTTGTTACTTTCTTAGTTTAAAAAACATGAAAAAGGGAAGTTCCGGGGTGGGAACGGATTAATAGCAATTCAATGGGGAAAATCGCTTTGAGAAAAGAGCGATTTTGGTTAGAACAGCGTTTCTCAACCCAAGAGTCGGGACCCCTGGGGGGTTGCCAAAGAACATCAGAAAACACATATTTCTGATGATCTTAGGAACCCCTTTGGCAAAGAAGGCTGAAGAGCTCTCCGCCTGTCATTCTCTTCCTTTTTGGAAACAGACCACGAATCCTCCCACTAAAAGCCCTCCTCCGCTGTGATTGGCCAGCCTCTCAGCCAAGGGAGGACTGTTTCTGAGACCCCAAGCAGGAAGGGGAGAGCAAGCATGCTTGGCAGTGTGATGTGCATGCGCAGGTGAGGGAGAGCACACAAGGCTGAAGGGAGGCTCATGCCAGCGAGTCCCTTCAAGACAGGGGGAAAAGTTCCCATAGGACTGAAAGTGGCAAGTTTGATCCAGATCCATCATTGTTTGAGTCCGCAGTACTCTCTGGATGCAGGTGAACTACAACTCCAGAACTCAAGGCCAATGCCGACCAAACCATTCCAGTATTTTCTGTTGGTCATGGCAGTTCTGTATGCCAAGGTTTGGTTCAATTCCATCGTTGGTGGAGTCCGGAATCCTTTTTGATTGTAGGTGAACTATAAATCCCAGCAACTACAACTCCTAAATGACAAAATCACGCCTCCCAACCTCACCACTATTCAAATTTAGATGTATCGGATATTTGTGCCAAATTTGGTCTGGAGAATGAAAATATATCCTGCAAATCAGATATTTACACTAACAATATAGTTCTATGTCATTTCATTTCTGGTTGGAATAATCTCCCATTTTTTTCCCACGGCTCCATAACAACCAAAGGCGGCACGTTGCGTTAATTATGGGCCGAGTGAACGGGCTTCTAAGGAAAAGTAAATTCCCATCTGTCCGCTGGAGGCGATGCAACAATAAGGGGATTAAAATGCCTCGGAGAGAAAGCTGGGTCATTCCAGGCCGCGGGGAAATGCGCAAATACCGCTGCCTGGGAGTTTCGGAGAGACATCGAGTGGGATGGGACCCAATCCTCTCTATCGTATCATAGAATTATAAAGAGACCTCCAGCTAATATTATGTTTATTTATACCCTGCTTTTCTCTCCACAAGGAGACTCAAAGTGGCTATGTATCTATTCTTAGTATGAGAATATGTTGTTGTTGTTATTATTAGAAACACAAGATTATTACACAGCAAAAAAGATCACAATGCTGGCTGTTGTATTGGATCACATGTTGGACACATTATGCATGCAGATCCGAGTAGGGTGGCCTTTTGCAGCTGACAGGTGGTGATTTTGTAAGCGCCGATTGTGTTTAAGTGCAGGCCAAGGTCTTTAGGCACTGCACCCAGTGTACCCATCACCACTGAGACCACCTTGACTAGCTTGTGCCACAGTCTTTGCAGTTTG
The DNA here is from genome assembly GCA_030556195.1 of Anolis apletophallus. Classification (NCBI taxonomy): domain Eukaryota; kingdom Metazoa; phylum Chordata; class Lepidosauria; order Squamata; family Anolidae; genus Anolis; species Anolis apletophallus. Next base: position 58,953,648 of record JARBWK010000011.1, on the reverse strand, counting down.
ATCTTTAAATCCTTGTATTGTGTCAACTTTTTCAGTTGTTTCTCTTCAATCCTGCAATTTCCTGCAACATTGATGATCCATACTTTGATGATAATGATGATGATCATCATCATCATCTCTGGACCATTCTCCAAAAAATTGGATTTCCTGAAGAATTTGTGAACATCCTGTGGCTCCTCCACAATGACACGATGGCAACAGTCTTGGACAGAAATGGCTCCCAAAGCGACCCATTTAAGGTGGAATCAGGTGTCAAACAGGGATGTGTTATTGCCCCAACTTTATTTTCTATCTTCATCGCTATGATACTTCATCTTGTTGATGGGAAGCTTTCCACCAGAGTGGAAATCATCTATCGGACAGATGGCAAGCTATTTAACCTCAGCAGACTAAAAGGCAAAACCAAGGTCACAACATCTGTTACAGAACTCCAATATGCTGATGATAACATAGTTTGTGCGCATTCAAAAGAAGATAAATAATAATAATACAGTCTAACAATAGATACATAGCCACTTTGAGTCTCCTTTTGGAGAGAAAAGCGGGGTGCAAATAAACATAATAATAATACATTCTAATACTAATAAAGATACATAGCGGCTTTAAGTCTCCTGGTGGAGAGAAAAAGTGAGGTATAAATAAACATAATACACATAATAAACATAATAATAATATATTCTAATACTAATAATAGATACATAGCCACTTTGAGTCTCCTGGGGGAGAGAAAAAGTGGGATATAAATAAACATAATAATAATAATAGTAATATACATTACACAGTCCTAAATTCTTGGGAAATATTCGACTTGTGATTTTGTGATACGAAATCCAGCATATATATCTTGTTTTCTATGTCGTACTGTGTTTTTGTGTCAGTAAAATTAATAATAGTAATAATAATAATAACAACAACTCTGATCTGCATGCATTATTCGCCGATACATCACACAGTCCTAAACACTTGGGAAGTGTCCAATGTGTGATCCAATACAACAGCCTGCAGAGTGATCTTGTTGCTGTGTACTAATCTTGTTGTGTTTCAAATAATATAATAATAATAATAATATAAACTGATTAGTTCCTACTGTCCTATTTTTTATTCTTATAATGCGTTTTTACAAGCAGTCCCAGGTTATTATTATTAATATTATTATTATTTCCATGTTTTATACAATTTACTGTACATGGAATGAAATTTACATGTGATGGACAATTTACACAAAGTTTACAAAGGTGACCTATATTGTATAACATGGATCATACTGTATATATGTACAATTTACATAAAGTATACAAAGGTCGCCTATATCATATAACATTGATCATAATGTCCTTCCTATAACAGCCGACCCGTCTCTCATTTTTAGCCCTGGCCGCACGACCGGCACCTTCGACAATGAAGTAGTGATGATGAACCATGTCTACAAGGAACGCTTCCCGAAGGTGAGAAGCAGCCAGAAAATGCCTAGTAAAGACATAATTTCATGGTGATGTATATGGGGACTCCTATCGTATTTGTGCCTGCGTAATGTTGGTTGAAAACCAAACCCTTTCCCCATTCCCGGCAGGCGACGGCACAGATGGAGGAGCGCCTGGCAGAGACAGTGGCCGGCTTCTCGCCCAGCCTGCCGCTCTCAGACGGTGTGCTGGGCTTCATCCACCACCAGATTGTGGAGCTGGCCCGTGACTGCCTGGCCAAGTCCCAGGGCGCCCTGGTCACCTCCCGCTACTTCATGGAGCTCCAGGAGAAGCTGGAGAAGATGCTGCGGGATGTGAGTGAGCCCCCCATGCACCCTGAATTGCCCCCTCCCGTCCCCAAGCTCAGTAGGTGGCACTTGAGTTATGAGGAGGATCTCTTGGGGATGGAGAATACTGCTTTTCCAGGGAGAGATACCCCTCCGCCAACACAGTTTTCCCCTTGAGATGAAGCAAAAGGATCATGTGTGGCACATGAGTTATAGGGGGATGGGCATAATATATAGGGAGCTCTTTTGGGGATGAGGCACATTGCTTTTCCAGAGAGACCCCTCCGACAACACAATCCCCCTTGAGGTGGAGCAAAAGGTTCATGCATGGTGCATTAGTTATAGGGGGTGGACATGGGTTATAGGGGGCTATCTTGTGGGCGAGGGACAGGACACACTGCTTTTCCAGGGAAGAGATCCCTCTGACAACACAAGATGGAGATGGAGCAAATGGGTCACATTTTCAGAGAGTTAAAAATACTCCTCTCCTATTCAGAGGGAAGCAGATGCTGGACCTCGTGGGGCATGGGTTATAGGGGGTGGGGATAGATTATAGGAAGGTGAGAATGGGTTATATATATTTTTTGTGTCAGGAGCAACTTGAGAAACTGCAGGTCCCTTCTGATGTGAGAGAATTGGCCCTCTGCAAGGACGTTGCCCAGGGGACGCTCAGATGTTTTGATGTTTTATATCCTTGTGGGCGGCTTCTCTCATGTCCCTGCACGGGGAGCTGGAACTGACAGATGGAGCTCACCCACACTCTCCCCATATTCGAACCTCTGACCTATCAGTCTTCAGTCCTGCTGGCACAAAGGTTTATTAACACACTACACCATCTGGGGCTCCGGTTATAGGGGTGGGAATGGGTTATAGGGGGATCCAGAGTGAATGTGCGAAACGGCAAAAATCTGTTCTGTTTTCGTTTCAAATTTCGGTTCTGTTTTTGGGAAGATTCTTCCTGAAATAGAACTCCAAATCCCGAATTACGAATCTGAACCGATCTCCAAGGATTTTCCCGAAAAACAGAAGAGGGGGCACTCGAAATCAGAAACGACAATAGAACGGATTTCCGCTGTTTCACACACTCCTATTAAAAATACCCTTCTCTGCCTCGGAGGGGAGCAGATGCACACAGAGAAGCCCCAAAGGACCCTTCTTATCCCCCCAAAAGGGAGAGTCGGGACCCCACAAACTCTCTAAATTGCCCCCTTCTTTCTCTCCTCCCCGTTCTATAGGCACAAGAGCGTTCAGAGAGCGAGGAGCTGCGCTTCGTGGAGCAGCTTGTCCGCAAGTTGCTGATTATCATCTCCCGCCCGGCGCGGCTGCTGGAGTGTCTGGTGAGGGGACAATTGGCTTTGTGGCACCCCCAGGGCCCCTATTGAGGGAAGTGACTGATCATTAGAGCTGGGAAGGGCTCCTCTTTTGGATTACGGCTTCCATCATCTGCTCGGCCAGCTGTCATCCAAACCGGGGGCCTTTCTTGGCTCTAATTCAGCATTCTCCTCATTTGTTTTGGACTCCAAATCCCAAAAAGGCTCCTGTTTTGGACTATGGCTAACATGATCCAAGGGGAGGGGGGCGGGTCTGGGTTTAAGCCGAGGCAGCCATGTTTCCTTACTTGACTGCTCGTCCACAGGAGTTTGACCCGGAGGAGTTCTACCACCTTTTGGAGGCCGCGGAAGGCCAGGCCAAGGTGGGGCAAGGCATCAAGACCGACATCCCACGCTACATCATCGGCCAGCTGGGGCTCGCCAAGGACCCCCTGAAAGGTGAGCAGATGGGGCACAGGGATATTAATAAGTAATTCCAGGCTGCGTCCATTTTTGTGTGTGTCAGGAGTGACTTGAGAAACTTCAAGTCGCTTCTGGTGTGAGATAATTGGCCGTCTGCAAGGACATTGCCTAGGGGACATTACCCGGATGTTTTGATGCTTCACCATATTTATGGGAGGCTTCTCTCATGTCCCCGCATGGAGAGCCGAGGCCGACAGGGAGCTTATCCGCTCTCTCCCCAGATTCAAACTTCTGACATGTCAGTCTCCATGCCTGCCGGCAGAAGGGTTTAACCCACTGCATCACCGGGGGCTCCTTAATAAAGAGAATCCATAATAAGGGGAAGTCATAGTCCCACTCTCTTTGGCTTTGACCAGGCTACCCGTGGAACTGGACTCGGCAACCCTCTTTGGAGTCTATTCCAACTCTAGGGTCTTGGGCGATGGTGGCAAACTGGACCTCCTTTTTAAAGTGGGGGGATATGTCATGACCTCCTTTTCGGGTGTTGTGGGGAACCATGAAAGTAGGCCCTGCTTTGGCCTGTAGCTCACTTGAATCCAGGGAGAGGGTTTCCCTGGAAACGGGGCTGTGAAGGGGAGGGCCAGAGTGAGGGGTCTGAGGTCAGAGGGAAACCAACTCTCAGGTGGAACTTTGCCTGTAACCGTACTGTATGCTTTGAGAAATAAAGCCCTTCCAGTCTGTCTGCGAGGTCATTTCTTCTCTGGAAAACTGCAGATCAGGACAAGTCAGTGCAAAAAGTGGTCAGCAATCTGCTTGACCAACCCTTTTCTTGCCTCCCTAGAAATGGTTCGGCTCGATCAAGTGGACTGTGGCTCACCTTCGGGGTCAGAGCAGCAGGATGAGGTGAGGACCCATGCTTTGATAGATCATGATTTTGAAATACCTGAGCATTGTTGACTCCTAGTTAACTGGCACCATGGGGATTGGTAGATGTCAGGTCATTTCGGGTTGCTTAGGCCTAACCCATACTATACCAATTGCTTGATCATACCTTATTAAAATACGGTCATTAAAAGCTAAATACAATGTAATGTAACAAAGTTGTCATAACCATGTCATTCAAATATGACATCCTCAGTGCAGTTGCATAGCATAGGGACAAACAGGGGACGCGGACAAACAGGGTAGGAAAGAGGAAGCTGATATTAAAGGTAAAGATAAAGGTTTCGGTGGAAGGAAAAAGGAAGAGGGGCAGACCAAGGGCAAGGTGGATGCATAGTATCCTTGAAGTGACTGGATAGACTCTGAAGGAACTGGGGGGGGGGGGGGTGGCGGCCGACAGGGAGGGCTGGTTCATGAGGTCACCAAGAGTCGGAAGTGACTGAGCGCATAGACAACAGACAAAGGTTTCCCCTTGGCGTTAAGTCTAGTTGTGTCCAGCTCTGGGGGTAATGCTCATCTCCATTTCTAAGCGGAAGAGCCGGCATTGTCTGTAGACGCCTCCAATGTCATGTGGCCAGCATGACTGCATGGAGTGCTTTGATCTTCCTGCAGAAGCGGTATCTATTGATCTACTCACAATTGCATGTTTTTGAACTGCTAGGTTGGCAGAAGCTGGGACTAACAGCGAGAGTTCACCCTGCTCCCCAGATTTGAATTGCCGACCTTTTGGTCAGCAAGTTCAGCAGCTCAATGGTTTAACCTGCTGCGCCACCGGGGGGGCTAATCTGGCATTAGCTGGCCACAAAGACCAATGGCTTTGATGTGTGGGAAATGAGTGGACATCAGACCATTACAACAGTTTGAGTAAATAATTGAAACAGCTTTGTGACCACAATACAATCTCTGCTAGTTGCGTGATAGTTCTGGTTGAAAAGTCTACTGTCAATAGGATTGTTGGACAGTGGCATGGAAAAGCAGCCCAGCTAGGAAGAATTAAAACTGCAGTGTTCTCCCTCTTTCTCTGCCCCCCCACCACCCCCCCCCCCCAGTCCTGCACTCTAGTTTCTCGGAGGAAGCCCTGCGAGGCTGACTTTGAAACCATCAAGCTCATCAGCAACGGGGCCTATGGGTGAGTCACTGCTTCTTCTTCCCCACAAGAGAAAACCTGGGTCAGAAAGTGTGGGGAGATGCAATTAATTGATGGGTGGCCCAGCCAGCATTACTATTGGGAATTTCAGTTGTCCCCCCCTAAAGCACCTTTGAAACAGTAGCATTTACAGACGAGTCGCCATATTGAATTCCTAGGTTATATCTACAGCGAATGCCAAGGTATTGAAAGTATTTGACCTGTTCAGTTTTGTGGCCCCTGATCTGCCAAGTCACGGGCTTCTACTTTTTGGCAAAAATGAGAATTTTGGATTTAACTTAGTTAATATCTAAGCATGAGCAAAAAAAATGGAATTACATGAAAAATCGGATATGAACATACAAATTTTACTTTCAAAGTGAGTTTTGAACCATGCAGGAAAGGTGGGGGGTGGGTTCCAATTTTGAACCACTTACCTTTTTCCCCATAAATATTCTGTAATTTTCGGATGTCTCCCAAGGTTATTTTAATTTTCACAACCATTAAGCAACTTTGGTAAAGGCAAGGGAACTTTTAAAATCTCTTTCCGCCGTATCTGCCAGAAGGGATGTGGTGGGCATGGCAAATCACAGCCACCTTAACTGTAGTTTGGGAAGGCCAGGCCCTAATGGTAGAGATTGCAAAAGGCCCTGCTGTTTGTGGGAACTACATTTCCCACAATACACGCCTGCTCAGTAGCCAAATGATGGCTGAAGGACCCAAAAATAGCTGTCTGTAGCAGTCTTCGTTTAAATATAAAATAAACTGAATCTACAAAGGTGTCTAAAGAAGGCAGCAAAGCAATAAGCAACTTTTGCAAAACCAAGATAAACTGCTTAAAAAACCAATCCTTTTACTTTGGCCTGATTGCCATGAACAATTAGCCAGCCGCAGCCAGCCAGCCCTTTACAGCCAGTAAGTAATGATAAAATAAAATGATGATTGAATCTACAAATAGGAATGAATGGATGGATATGTCTTGAGGGTCCCCTCCAACTCAGTAGAGGAAGCAAATGGATGTCAAGAGAGTTTGGATGGTGCCTTTCTGCCCAGAAGAAGGGGGCCAGTCTAGCTGTCCCTTGATGAGCCCTCTACTATGATTTCTGTTCTCCGCCAATTTAACACAGTTTGTCCCACACAAACAAAGTTTCTGGAGTAGAACAACTACTTTCAGAGTAAAGACCACCCAATGAAACAGGAAATAACACTTTCAAACCAGGAACAGATTTCCTTTCTATTAAAAAAATGTTTTTAATAAAAACTTAAAAAATTCGCCAAAAATCCATGGATAAGTTAAAGGTTATGAAATTTGGTGAGCTAACAGTGGTCCATGTGTTCTACACTGTAGCAAGCTTAATCATGATTGGTCTAAAATTGAGGGAGGGAGAATTGCCTGAAGTTTCCCCAGTGCCTGTGCTGTTTTTCCCTACTGCCCATGCGCATACTCGCTAACGAATTGCTTCTGAAATTTCGGAAGGTTCTGACTTTTTTTGGGAAAAAATTGGAAGTGACTTTAGAATTGAACAACCAGTATCCCCTACATCAGAAACGAGTTTTAACCTTTTTTTTTATTTGATCAAGCAAGCCTATTAATTTTCAGTTTATTTATTTTGTAGTAATTGGCAAAGCTATGAATTAAGCATTTAAGGCTGATACTAGATAAGGAAAATAGCACAACATCATAAGAGTAAGGGAACATGTGTGGAATGGAACTTGGGACTATGGCCATTCACCAATGCCACAGGGGTACATCATATAGGAATATGTTGAACAAAGTAATATTGAATTTCTACATACTGTATTTTGGCCCAGTTGTCTATTTGAATGGGCTACGCTTCCCCACTGGGATGGAAATCTGGCTTTGGGAGGCTGTTGCAGCCCAAATGAGGCCCCAATGCCACACTCTCCCTGTAGGGCGGTCTACCTGGTGCGGCACAAGGAGACTCGTCAGCGCTTTGCCATCAAGAAGATCAACAAGCAGAACCTGGTTCTGCGGAACCAGATCCAGCAGGTCTTTGTGGAGCGGGACATACTCACCTTCGCCGAAAACCCCTTTGTGGTCAGCATGTTCTGCTCCTTTGAGACCCGGCGCCACCTCTGCATGGTCATGGAGTATGTGGAAGGTGAGGTTGAGGGGGACGGTCTGTTTTACGAGGGTCCCTCAAGAGCCCCCAAACCCATCCAAACTGGGTTTTCTGGCAGCCTGTGTGTCCAACTGCTTATTGTTTTCCCAACTCTCAAAGACCTGCACACAATCTCTGTAAATGCAGCTGTTCAAAGTTTCGTAGTCAAAGGCAGACCAGAATCATACACAGCAAGCAGTCCAACGAGGGTAAATCATACAAATAGTCCAGAGCTCTTTCCAAGGGTCAAAACCAAGCAAATTCACCAATCAAGCCCTAGTCCAGACACCAAAGTCGAGGTCCAATCACAGAGTTCACCAACAGAGATTCGGACTGTAACAGTTCCACAACGTTGCTCCCAGCAATTACCACCCCCAATCTCCAGCGATTTATGCCACTTCCCCAAATGTTCTAACCTGTTGGCCCACCTCTGAGCCAACCAATTAGATCTCCTCCGTTGGATGGCATAAGTTCTTAATTGCAACCCTGATAGCTGGAATCCTTTCCGAAGCTCCTGATCCTGCCCTAACTCTGTCTCCCTATTTCCCTGAGGCTCCGTCCTGCTCTGCAGGGGTAGATCCCTGTGTCAGGCTGCTGCTGCCTGCTTGTCCCAGACTCATAGGCTAGAAATGGAAATGGAGATAGTTTGGGATGATACAAATCAGACATAAGAACATAAGAACATAAGAAGAGCCATGCTGAATCGGACCTCAGCCCATCTAGTCCAGCATTCTGTATCACACAGTGGCCCACCAGTTGTACATGGGGATCTCGAGCAGAAGGGAGGGCAAAACCCTGACCTGCTCCCGACCCCCCACAACCAGTACCCAGGGAAATCCTGCCTACCTCAACCAACTCCGAGGTGGCACTTGAATGTCCTTTTCAGTAACTTTGTTATTGTTATCATGTCACTGCTACTATAATTTTAAAGAGACAGTATATGGAATAAGTTTTAATATTTATATTGGAACTTATTGTTCTTATTGTATTGTACTTTGAATGGTTGTATATTATATTATACTATGGCTGGCACAATCAACAATTCATTCATATGCTGGGTGAAGCAGCCTTCATCTTCGTCCTCATCGCAAGCCCTGACACCAACTTGTGGACATCAGGAGACTGACTCCCATCCTGCTAACTCTTTTTGCCCCTCCACAGGTGGGGACTGTGCCACACTGCTGAAGAACATGGGCCCATTGCCAGTAGACATGGCCCGGATGTATTTTGCGGAGACAGTCCTGGCTCTGGAATACCTCCACAACTATGGCATCGTCCACCGGGACCTCAAGCCAGACAAGTATGGGCGATTTGGGGAGGAGAGGGGCAGTGGGGAGCAAACTCCGGAAAGGGATGGCCACTGTCTGGGGTTTTCCCTTGAATATTTCCTCTCTTCCATTAGTTTGCTCCTGTGGCACATATATCCCCGTAGAGCAGTGTTTCCCAACCAGTGTGCCGTGGCACACTACTGTGCCGTGAGCGATCATCAGGTGTGCCGTGGGAAATTAGAATCTCCAATACCCTTTCTTCCCCCTCCTACTGAACACTTTTTCTTGTCCACTCGGGCTCCCTTCTTCCCAGCCTCGCTCTGCTTGCTCTGCCTCGCTTTGCTCACGCTGCCGCTTCTGCAGAAGGGGGAAGGGAGGAATACATGACCCGTGCGGGTGCTACTGCGCAAACTCGCCCCACGTTTTCCTCCCTCCCCTCCACAGTGCTCTCTGGATATAGGTGAACTACAACTCCAAAACTCAAGGTCAATGCCCACCAAACTCTTACAGTATTTTCTCTTAGTTATGGTAGTTCTGTGTGGGAAGTTTGATTCCATTCCATCATTGGTGGTGCTCAGAATGCTCTTTGATTGCGGGTGAACTATAACTCCCAGCTGTTGAGCAAGACCTTCGTGTGTGTTTTGGCCTACAATTCCCAGAAATCCCAGCCAATTTACCAGCTGTTAGGATTTCTGGGAGTTGAAGGCCAAAACACCTGGGGACCCACAGGTTGAGAACCACTGCCATAGAGTTGGTTATCAGTCATGCCAACAGAGGTGAAGGCTACATCAAAGCTACTACATTGCCCATTCTGACTTGGTGCCAAAATGGCGCACCGCCCACCCTTTTGGGGTGAACACTGGTGAATGCATTATCTCAAGCCTCTTTTCTCCCCTTTCTGCTCAGTTTGCTAATCACCTCCATGGGCCACATCAAGCTGACTGACTTTGGCCTCTCCAAGATCGGCCTGATGAACCTGACCACCAACCTCTACGAGGGCCACATCGAGAAAGACACTCGGGAGTTTGTGGATAAGCAGGTACTGGATTGGAGGTCTGCTATGTCAGATAGAAATGGCACAGCATTTCTTATCATGAAAAAATGCTGTTTGATGAACATGTGGAATATTGATAGCACCTGGGTAGTGACTGTGAGTACAATACAAACTGGGGGTAGGCTATGGGAAATAGCAAGCACACAAAAAACGGTAATTTGTAGTGTATATATACCAAATAATGGGTCAAAGACCGAATATCAATATCAAAAATATGTAACTATTCAGTAGAAATGTGTTATACTATAACAACGCTACCACAAGTGTAAGAGGAAAAATCTCCTCAACGAAGGTGAATACTTATTGGAATACAACGTTTCATTTGAATTCATTAGAAATCAATAATAAATGGAGTTGCTTGCATAGAGCCTATATCTAATGATATTCCTTGCAACACGTTACCTCTCCGTGAACCTTCCGAAGCTGAAGAATGTAAGTTGGCTGTTATAACGGATTATATGGTAGAAAGTTCCGAAACAAGGTGGTAAACGTGTAAATCCCTGAGTAGTTAAAGCATGCGAAGGGAAGGCAACATAGTTCATTCCAAACAATCGCCAGGAATTTATCATTCCTAGAAGTCCCAAGTGTCACAATGGTGTTTAGGCAAAGCGCTGCAAAGGTTGGCTTGGATGTGCGGAAATGATCGCGGAGGATCCGAAAACAAACCAGGCAGTGGTATAGGATAGTAAATGATTAAAGGTTGTTCTGATTGATCCAAGGAGACCGCCGACGGTATTACTTTCCAGACCTGATCCATTTCGCCTGTTTCCAGGCTTTCTCAAGATGGAAACTCCATCAGAAAGGTCGACATTCCATAAAATATGGTCTAAAGAAATTATAAATATATCATAACCATTCGACACAGTATCTAGACCATATAAACCATAGCAATAGAGAACAATGGAAGGAAAAAATATACATACCCATTTGAGAGTTATTGCATCAGCCAGTATCATTGCAAAAGGGTTGTATCAGCCAATGTCATTGCTAGTAATCATTGCAAAGGGGTTGCATCAGCCAATGTTCCTTACTGATAATGAGTCAGCAGATGGCTATTAAAGAGGGAAGGAAGATTCCATCTTCCTCTCTCCTGTGTGAATCAGTGTGAGTATCTGTCTATTCTGAATGTGACTCTGAGAACAAGCCTGAAAGTGGATCTGTGCATCCTGTTTGTACATTTTGTATATATTGCAATGGTGGATGAAAACCTGAATCCATGAGTTCAATATAGTGTGCAGATAAGGTCAGATGCTGGCAGTTGGACTCTGCTGATAGATGGGCTGAAGCATGTTGTTGCTATATTTTGCTTGTAGCGGTTCAGAGAGGTCATAATTTGGAAATTATAAATTACATCACGTACCAGCAAATCCCACAACACGTTAGTGTCCCTTAGGGACCCCCAGAGAATAATGGGGGTCCCAGGAGTGCACCGAACTCCTGAACACTCTCCTTACCTCTCTGTTTCAGGTCTGTGGGACCCCTGAATACATTGCTCCAGAGGTGATCCTGATCCAGGGTTATGGCAAGCCAGTGGACTGGTGGGCGATGGGCATTATCCTCTATGAGTTCCTGGTAGGATGCGTCCCCTTCTTTGGCGACACGCCGGAAGAGCTCTTTGGGCAGGTCATCAGCGGTAAGCTACCCTTTGGTTTGCAGGGAAGGAAAGGGGGTCAACACTATTACCACTAGATGTTGGGAGTGAGGAAGGGCTGCGGGGTCAACCCTGTTCCCACTCCGTCCCCAGGTGTTGTGTTGACCACTCAGCATCTAAACAAAAAAGCTCTTTGGGAAATCTGGAAACAAAGGAGTCTTCTCGAACAAGTGGCAGGTGTGAACGATGGCAGGAGAGAGGACAGCACATCAAGGGCATCCCTCATTACAGAAAGGGAGCCTTGCCAATTATTATTATTAATAATAATATCATTATGTCCATTTAAAAGTCCAACCAAGTTCATACCACACATTATTATTATTCCTTTATATCTCATCAGAATGTACCCATCTTTTATCATGATAATAACAATAAGAATTATTATTATTATTGGTAGTATTATCTTTATGTTCATTCAAAAGTCCGAGCAAAGTTCACATATCACACAAAATTATTATTTTTAAAGTATCTCACCAGATAATTTACCCATCTTTTATAATGATAGAAATAATAACAATTATTATTAGTAGTAGTATTATCACTATGTCCATGTAAAAGTCCGAGCTAAGTTCAAATGACACAAAATGATGATTATTCCTTTATATCTCACCAGATAATTAAATAATCATAATAGTAATAATAATAATAAACTTTATTTGTACCCGCCACCATCTCCCCAACGGGCACTCGGGGCGGCTTACATGAGGCCAAGCCCAACAACAAAACAGCAAAATAAAATTAATCAAAAAATAATGTACTTGTCTGTTTTTGTAATGATAATAACAAATAATAATAATAATATCATGCCCATTTAAAAGTCAGAGCCAGGTTCACATAAATCACACAAAATTATTAATGCTATTCCTTTATATTTCACCAGAGAATTTACCTGTCTTTCATAATGATAATAATAACAATAACAATTATTATTAGTATTATTAGTATTATCATTATTACTATTACCATGTAATAATTACCATCATCATTACTATCAATATTGCTATCACCATGTCCACCTAAAAGTCCGAGCCATTAATCACATATAATAATAATAATAATGGTAACAACAACAATAATAATAGTTTTGTGTGATTGATGTGAACTTGGCTCGGCCTTTTAAATTGACATTTAAATTAATATTTACATTAATATTTATTATTATTAATCATTATAAAAGATGGGTAAATTCTCTGGTAAAGATACAAATGAATAATAATTTGTGTGATTGATGTGAACTTGGCTTGGACTTTTAAATGGACTTAAAGATATTAATAATAATAATAATTTTATTGATTAGCCCTTAAGCCATATCACAATACCAAACCAAACAACAAAGCTTCAGAAGACTTGATTGCACTCTATATAGTAAGTTAAAATAGGAATTTTAAAATTATCATAATCATTATAAAAGATGAGTAAATGCTCTTGTGAGATATAGAGGAATAATAATAATTTTGTGTCATTTGAACTTGGCTCTGACTTTTAAGTGGACATAGTGATAATAATAGATAAAGGGAAAGGTTTTCCCCTGACATTAAGTCTAGTTGTGTCCGTCTCTCGGGGGTGGTGCTCATCTCAATTTCTAAGCCAAAGAGCTGGCATTGTCCGTAGACACCTCCAAGGTCATGTAGCAGGCATGACTGCATTGAGTGCCGTTACCTTCCTGCAGAAGCGGTACCTATTTATCTACTCACATTTGCATGTTTTCGAACTGCTATGTAGGCAGAAGCTAACAGTGGGTGCTCACCCCCACTCCCTTGATTTGAATTGCTAACCTTTTGGTCAGCAAGTTCAGCAGTTCAGCTGTTTATCCTGCTGCGCCACCATTGGGGGGGGGCAATGATCATAATAATATTAATAATATTAATAATAATAATGGTAATAATTGTTATTATTATAATGGTGGTAATAATAATTGTTATCATTATTATCATCATTATAAAATCAGACAGGTAAATTCTCTGGTCCAGTTGAAGATTGAAGCTGACCTCCACCAGCATGGAAACTTAATATTTTGAACATGCATATCTTTTACTCTTCTCAAAAAAGTAGATCTTACTCTTCTTAAATGGAAATTATGCAGGGAGTCTAACCTGCTGGATCCATAACAGCATTTTTGCAATGTAACCATCTCCACTTTCAACCATTGTAATGCTTACCATTGTTAATACCTTCTAGTGTTTCTTACGTGGGCAGTGAAGACAATGTATATATTTTTCCAAGTTTTCAGTGGGTTTGATTTTTCCATTAATTGTGCTCTCTTTTATCTTGCTTTTCTCCTCTTGTTTGCTCCCCTAGACGAAATCATTTGGCCTGAGGGGGATGAATCCCTCCCGCCGGACGCCCAGGACTTGATCACCCAACTCCTCCGCCATTGTCCACTGGAGCGCTTGGGCACAGGTAGAATGGCCGTGGGAAGGGGGTCTGGATGCAGGGGAAGTGTCGTCCTTGGCTCATTGCCGCCCTTCTCGTCCCCCCATTTCACCGTTTCACCATAGGTCTGTCTTGGACATATAAGGCAAATATATAAATGCATGACCTGTCAGCATCATATTATACTGTAAATCATTGCCTTCCCCTGCGAAAAATTTATAATATCACAAAGGACTACCACCTCATCTACTTCTTGGGAAATCTGCTACAAAACAGGAGCTTTTTTGTTGAGTCCCAGGGCCAGAGAAGCAGATGGCGGAAACAGAAGAACGGCCTGCCTCAGAGGAGCGTGCTTGCTCCATCAATGTTTAACATTTACACAAATGACCAGCCAGAAGGGACAAAAAGTTTCATCTATGCTGACGATCGTGCCATCACCGCTCAAGCAGGGAGCTTTGAAATGGTTGAACAGAAGCTTTAGGTGCTCTTACTGCCTGTTACAGGGGAAACCAGCTGATTCCTCATCCATCTAAAACACAGTCGTGTGCTTTTCATCTTAAGAACAGACAAGCATCTTGAGCTCTGAGGATTACCTGAGAAGGGATCCCACTGGATTATTGCAGCACACCCAAACACCTGGAAGTTACTCTGGTCTGTGCTCTGACATATAAGAAGCACTGCTTAAATATTAAGCAAAAAGTGGGTGCTAGATACAATATCATACGAAAGTTGATTGGCACAACCTGGGGATCACAACCAGACACAGTGAAGACATCTGCCCTTGCGCTTTGCTACTCTGCTGCTGCATACGCATGCCCGGTGTGGAATACATCTCACCACGTTAAAACAGTGGATGTGGCTCTTAATGAGATATGCCGCATTATCACAGGATTTGTTTTATTTATCGTATCAGAAGCAAACCAAGGGCAAGTTGCTTCTGGTTGCTTCTGGTGTGAGAGAATCAGCTGTCTACAAAGACGTTGCCCAGGGGACGCCCTGATGTGTTGAAATCCTGCAGGGAGGCTTACCACTGGAGAAATTATACTGTTTAGCCGGTATTGCACCACCTGACATCTGCTGGGAAGTAGCAGCCAGTAATGAAAGGACTAAGGCAGTGACATCTCTGGCCCATCCTCTGTTCAGATATCAGCTGGCATGCCAATGGCTTAAATCAAGAAATACCTTCCTAAGATTGACAGAGATACTCACAGGAACACCACAGCAAGCGAGAATCCAAAAGTGGCAGGTTAAAACCCAGCACCTTAATCAGTGTATGAATCTGAATGAGATACTCCCTCCTGGGCACACAGAAGTCTGGGCGACATGGAAGGCGCTGAACAGACTGCACTTTGGCACCACAAGATGCAGAGCCAACCTTAAGAAATTGGGCTACAGAGTGAAGTCCACGACATGCGAGTGTGGAGAAGAGCAAACCACAGACCACCTATAATAATAATAATAATCTTTATTTATATACTGTTCTATCTCCGCTAGGGGACCCAGGGTGGTTTCCAAATAGCAAAACACCAACATACAGAGTAGGCAAAACATAGAATTATCAAAACAATACAAATACATTAAAAACCAATCCCGCCCACTTCTTAGTGCAAAAATTACTGTTAGGGCAAGAATTTCAAAAATGGCCCTAGGTAAATTAAAAGGGCCGGATCGAGACTAGTGCAAAAACAGGACATGAGGGAAATGGGTAGGGTGCAATAACCGGTCCCAACCATAGTAATAGTGGGGCCTGTGGCTGTTCAATACAAGGGCCTATTGGGAAACTGTCCGGGATAGAAGATGGGGGTGCAAGGCCAGATTCCAATACTGTCCAGCAGCTGGGCTAGCACTAGTCATTCTCAAAGGCCTGGTGAAACCACCATGTCTTCAAGCTCTTACGAAAAGAAGAGAGGGATAGGGCCTGTCTTATTTCCCTTGAAAGGGCGTTCTAGAGGTGGGGGGCCACCACCAAGAAGGCCCTCTCTCTCTCTCATCCCCATCAGCCGTACTTGTGATGGTGGTGGGAGCGAGAGAAGCGCCTCCCCTGCTACAATGTAGTCTGAGCCCTACCACATGCGCAATGGAGGACTACAAGCACTCCAAGTGGCCATCTTCTGGTCAAAGGACACTTAGCATCATATCAAGTTTTTAAACTTTGTGTTTTTAAACTTATTTTAATTGTACCCTCAATTAGCTTCTGACATGATAAATAAATAAAATGAATACATGAAAATCATATTATTAAATGCAATAGAAAATACATCATAAAATCCTGTCTCAATCCTTTAAACCAGTGTTTCCCAACTGCTGTGACGCGGGACAGTAGTGTGCCGTGACGGACTTCCTGCTGTGCCGCGAAAAAAGCTCTCGGCCCCCCTTCCTTCCCCCTCCTCCTGCCGAACTCCTGCTGCTTGGGGGAGGAGGAGGAAGGGCCAGGCGGTGGCGAAGTTTCCTCAGCCAGCCTCCAATCTGCCATGACTCCCGCCATGACTCCCACCCCTCGCTCGCACTGTCCCCTCAAGGCTGGAGAAGCTGTGGGAGAGCTGAAGCTGGGGGGACGGGGAGGGGCATGGCACGGCCTGGCTCCTTCCCCTCCACCTGGCTTCAGCTCTCCCACAGCTTCTCCAGCCTTGAGGGGACAGTGCCAAGCCATCATTGTGCTGGCTCTGCCACCGCTGGCTTGGCATTGCCCCCTCAAGGCTGGAGAAGCTTTGGGAGAGCTGAAGCTGGGGGGAGGGGGCGGGGCATGGTGCAGCCTGGCTCCTCCCCCTCCCCTGGCTTCGGCACTCCCAGCAGCTGCTCCCAGCAGGCCACAATCCCCCAGCCGTTCTTTACTGTGTTAGAGTGTCATTTTGGTTGGTGGTGTGCCCCCGGATTTTTTTAATGTTAAAAGTGTGCCGCGGCTCAAAAAAGGTTGGGAAAAACTGCTTTAAATGCCCTTCTCGTTTCCCTGTTTCACCAGGAGGGGCCCATGAGGTGAAGCAGCACTCCTTCTTCCGCAACCTGGACTGGACCGGCCTCCTGAGACAAAAGGCAGAGTTCATACCACAGCTGGAGGCCGAAGACGACACCAGCTATTTTGACAGTAAGGAAGACTTCTCCACAAAAGGGGATGCTGGGAAGGGAGAAGAAGGGGGTGGGAGAGCCGGGTTCAAGTCCCGCACTAGTCATGAAACCAATTCGCGTTCCCTCTCAGCCTGGCCCGTCTCACAGGAGTGTTAGAATCATAGAATCCTAGAGTTGGAGGGGACTTCGTGGGCCATCCAGTCCAACCCCATTCTGCCAAGAAGCAGGAAAAGCACTTTCAAAGCACTCCCAACAGATGGCCACCTAGTCTCGGCTTAAAGCCTCCATAGAAGGAGCCTCCATCACACTCCGGGACAGAGAGTTCCACTGCTGAACAGCTCTCTCTCACTGTCAGGAAGTTCTTCCTCATGTTCAAGTGGAATCTCCTTTCCTGTAGTTTGAAGCCATTGTTGTTGAGGATGTTAATGGAATAGTGGAGTTATATGCATTTTAAAAATCATCCTCAAGGCATGTGTTACTAGAAGAAAGAGGTCATCAAAGCAGGCCCGGATCAACACCTTTTGGCGCCCTAGGCCACAGTTTGGAATTACGGCCCCGCCTCATGCCCGCATTAGAGAGGCCTATCCCCACCCCCACCCCCGCTCCCCCTCAGCCCTTCCTCCTCTTCTCCCCCGACATCCATCCACTCACCGCTGAGGCTCCTCCCTGCACCGGGAACGCGTGCTTGGTGATTCCAAAGAACTACGGGTCCCAGCATGCCCCGCGGGACGCGTAGCAGCAGCAGGAGGAGCTAGCGCGGCGACGGCAGCCAATGGGGGGGCCCGAGGTGGTGCTTACCCCCATTGGCTGCAGGAGGACTGGCGCGGCGGGCAGCCAATGGGGGTTGCCCGGGCGGTGCTTAGCTGCTAAGTGCCTCCCGGGCAACCCCCCATTGGCTGCCGCCGCCGCCAGTCTTCCTGCTGCTGGTATGCCTTAGCAGCAGCAGGAAAAACTAGCGCGGCGACGGCAGCCAATGGAGGTGCCCGAGGCGGTGCTTGGCTGCTAAGCAACCCCCATTGGCTGCCCCGGGCAACCCCCATTGGCTGCCGCCGCCACGCCAGTCCTCCTGCTGCTGCTATGCCTTAGCAGGAAAAGGTAGCGCAGCGGCGGCAGCCAATGGGGGCTGCGCTTGAACTGGGCTGGGATTACCAGCGAACAGAGGAGGAGGGGGAAGGTCCGTGAATCTGCCCCCCTCCCCATGGCTTATGCCCATAGGCCATGGCCTAGGGTGGCCTTATGGGTAATCCGCCCAAGGTTTTGGGTTAAAAGTTGTAGTCCAGTGTGATTAAGCCAAGGAGAAAAAGAGCAGCAGGAAAAAGTGATGGATGTTTACGAGCAGCTGCTTGTGACTGCAGGAAAGAGGGGAATTTCAGTGTCACAGTTTCCTGGCTCTTTGTTTTTGAGGGCTACCTCGTAAGCAAAGTCCTTGTTCCCCCTTATATACAGCCCGCTCAGAACGCTACCGCCACCTGGGCTCCGAGGACGAGGAGACCAACGACGAGGAGTCTTGTGTGGAGATCCGGCAGTTCTCTTCTTGCTCTCACCGCTTCAGCAAGGTTTGCAGGAGTGGTTCTTCCACTGCCCTTAGTGGGGAGCCCGTGCATGGCTGAGGCCAACAATACTCATAACCCCCAGGGGAGAACCCATGCTCGGCTGAGGCCGCAATGTAGGCCCACCAGGGTTCATCCAGTCCAACTTACCCCAGCTCATAGCAAGGATTCATTGGATCCCCCCCCCACCCCCTCTCTGCCCAGGTGTACAGCAGCTCTGAATATCTGGCCAACCCTCCGGCACTCAACGTGTCCTCCTCTTCCTCCTCGGGGGATCAGGGTCGAGCGGACGACAAGGATGACCAGGCCGAGCGATGGGATCGCGGTTCTGGAGACGAGGAGAAGAGCCGCCGCTCAGCCACCGAGACCAGGTCAGTCCAGGCCAGAACCATTCCACACTGTCCTGTTACACATAACTTCCCTTCCCTAGGTGATCCCTCGTAGCCTGAGGATGATGGCCTTCCAAGTGTAGTGTCTTGTCAGTGGATACGTAGGTGGCTGTGGAGCCTTACTCTTGATCCGCATGTTCTTTCACAGTGAGGACATCAGTTTCCAGGTGGAAGGCAGCCCCAGTCAGGGTTGGCTTTACGTGCCTTCCTCTTGGCACATTATCCCCTTTCGCCCTCCATTTTTGCTTCTTCAAATTCCGCAGCACTGCTGGTCACAGCTGACCTCCAGTTAGAGCGCTCAAGGGCCAGAGCTTCCCAGTTCTCGGTGTCTATGCCACAGTTGTAAAGGTTCACTTTAAGCCCATTTTTAAATCTCTTTTCCTGTCCACCAACATTATGTTTCCCGTTCTTGAGCTGGGAGTATAGTAAGTGCTTTGGGAGACGGTGATCAGGCATTCAGACAATGTGGCCAGTCCAGCGGAGTTGATAGCGTAGGAGCATCACTTCAATGCTGATGGTCTTTGCTTCTTCCAGCAATCTGACATTTGTCCGCCCATCTTCCCAAGAGATTTGTAGGATTTTTTTTGGAGGCAGCACTGATGGAATCGTTCCAGGAGTTGCGTGTGATGTCTGTAGACAGTCCAAGTTTCGCAGGCATATAGCAGGGTTAGGAGGACAATAGCTTTATAAACAACACCTTGGTCTCCCTACGGATGTCCCGGTCCTCAAACACTCTCTGCTTCATTTGGAAAAATGCTGCACTTGCAGAGCTCAGGCAATGTTGTATTTCAGTGTCAATATTGACTTTTGTGGAGAGGTGGCTGCCAAGGTAGCAGAAATTATATTTTAATGCTAGACCATTAAGCTGTATTTCTGGCATTGCAGAGGGATTGACTGGTGACTGCTGGAAGAGCACTTCGGTTTTCTCGATGTTCAGTGAAAGGCGTTGTATGTTTGCAAAGGCGTTTAAAGCAGCTTGTGGGTCTTCTTCTGAATGCGCAGACTACATTATCATCAACATATTGGAGTTCTATAACAGATGTTGTTGTGACTTAAGCTTTGGCTTTCAGTCTGCTGAGGTTAAATAACTTGCCATCTATCCGATAGATGATTTCCACTCTGGTGGGAAGCTTCCCATCAACAAGATGAAGTACCATAGTGATGAAGATGGAAAATAAGGTTGGGTAGAGATATAGACAGATGATAAATGAGGGTGTCTGGACTTTTGGCTTTGAAACACCCTCCTCACTTTCTCCAATGCAGGCTCCGCGCCTGGACTTCCTGTGGCTCGACCGTCCACGCGTTCCGACAGGAGTGCGCCCACCGGGGCCCAGGGCCCCTCAGCGCCACCTGCAGCCTGGAGGCCATGCCCAGGTTTGCCTTCTCCTCCGAGGATGAGAGCCCTTCCCGGACCCCAGCCAAGCGGGAGCGCCCAGTCTTCGTGGTGGGGGATCCCGAGGCCCCCCCAACCTCCTTGAAGGGCCCCAGTAAGCCCTCTGCACTGGCAGGTACGTCCGCACGTGTCAGGTTCTGGAACTCTTAGGAATAAAAGCCACTCACAGTGCAGAGACACTGGAAACTTAACTTCATTTTCCCTTTTACCTGACTGCAAGAAAGACAGAATGGTGGGTTATATAGTCTCCTGCCCGCACTTCCCCCTCCAGCCTCCCTCAATTCTCATAACAAAGACCAGCTCAGTCTTTCCCTCCTTCTCCTCCTTCTTGCATTCCATGTCAGGTTGACCAATTTGGCCTTTGTCACATGGGTGGAATTGGCATCCTGCCAGTGCATGTGTGGAGTGCGTGCCGAAGGGATTCCTGGAGCCTCGGGATGGCCACAACTTTCTCCAGCCTAACCTTGGGAGAAATGGATTGCAAAATGTGAAAGGACAAACTTTGCCCTTATATAGGCAGTCCCCAAGTTTCGAACAAGATCAGTACTGTAGGCGGCTTCTTAAGTTGAATTTGTATATAATTCGGAACAGGGGCATTTCTTAAGTGTAACTACATATACAGTAGAGTCTCGCTTATCCGACATAAACAGGCTGGCAGAATGTCGGATAAATGAAAATGTCAGATAATACGGAGTCTCCTACTGTTACCCATCTAACACAGCACTAGACACCTAGAATACTAACAGGGCAAGGGAACACCTTGGAGGCAAGGGAACTCCTTGGAGCTAGAGCAGCCCAGCAGGAAGTTCCCGGATGCGGAAGAGGAGCGTGGAAATCACAGAGGGAAAGAGGGAGGGCACTTCTGCTTTCGGTCCTGCTTCTTTTTTCACTTTCCTCAGCCCTCCTCCTCCTTGTATTGCCTTTTTCACTTATTGGGAATGGAGAGAGAGTTGGGGAGCGTTCCTTTAATTGAAGGGAAAATGCTGGCAGATAAGGGGGTGTCGGATAAGAGCATCGGATAAGACAGAATGTCGGATAAGCAAGACTCTACTGTATATATAAGTGTTGGCTCATATAAGAAAGGGATATCACTTCTGTGAGGTTTGTTTTGCTATCTGAGTGGAAGGTTCCTCTCACTTCCTGTTGTCTCATCCCTGTTCTTCACTAGGAATTACTAGTTACGATGTTTGGATGTTTGAGGACTGCCTAGATAGATAGATAGATAGATAGATAGATAGATAGATAGATGTTTGTAAGTCGAGGCCTGCCTAGACAGACAGACAGATAAATAGATGAGATAGATATTATATCCTAGATTTGGAAGGACCTCCAAAGGCCACCCAGTCCAGCCCCCTTCTGCCAGGTTGGAAGGCACCATTAGGAAAGATTCCTCTCACTTCCTGTTGTCTCAGCCCCATTGTTCTTAGTTAGGAGTTGTTTGTAAATCAGCCTGTACATAAGAGGTCTGAATTGGGGAGCAACGGGAGGGGAAGGCCCTGGGGTTGCTTCTCATCTACAAATGGGTGCCTCTCCCTCCATGCAGCCGACCTGGCCAGCTTAAACCGGGTCCGCCTCCGGAGCAACAGCACTGGTGCCAAGCACTCCACCCCGAGGGCCTCGGAGGCTGAAAGCGGGAGGCGGATGGGGGCCCCCAAGGAGAGCCCCGCGAAGCATCAGCATCAGCAGCGCCTGGCCTCGGGCGGGAGGGTGCCCAAGTCGGCCTCCGTCTCGGCCCTTTCACTCATCATCAGTTCAGGTCAGTTCTGAAAGACACCCTTCCATTGTGGTTTTCTTCTCCTCTAGACACAGAACTTATTTAGCAATACAGGTCTTCCTTTATTCCCTAGCAAAAGGGTGTCAGCCTGATCTGGGTTCTGATCCATACAATCCCATGGAAAGGAGTAGATGGGTTCATTTTGCGTTCTTTCAAAAAAGATTGATATCATGAGGATAGTTTTCAATGCAGCTGAATATCTACAACAAGTGCAGTAAGAACAGCAAGGAGTGCCAACGTTCTTAGGTGCAGATAAAGCCTTTGATAACCTCTCTTGGTTTAAAAAAAATAGATGGACTACTTACTATCGACAATAGACTGCAGAGAAAACTTTAGAAATGGAATAAAGACAGTTTACTCAGGACAAAGTGTAATAATAATAGTAATGATAATAATAATAATAATCTTTATTTATATCCTTCCACCATCTCCCGAAGGGACTCAGGGCAGCCCACAAAAGCACTCAATAGTGCAAATATATAAAATACATCAAAGTACATAAGCAAAATAGCACAATAACAACAAAGCCCATATAAACAAATTACACCATAAACATCATATGAAATCCGTACCGACTTAAAAGATTCAATAAATGAAGACTTTTTGCAAAAAAAGCAATTGTTTTCTAAATTCAATCGCACACTTGCAAAGATTTTCCCTGTGCTTTATTGATAGTCAAAGCGAACGCAAGGTGTATTGGAAATTGGGATTGTTAATACTTGAACACTATGTCGGGGGGTATGAGTGGTATGCCAATAGCTAAACCCGGCCACACTTTGCTTTGGCTCAGATTGATATGAAATGAATGTGACAGTAAATTAAAGTATTGTTGCGAACATAGATTCACCAAGAGAACACATCATTCAATTCAATACCCTGCCTTTCGTTGCTGTGTCTATGTTGAATGAAAGGAAAGGAAAGAAAACGAGGTTTTTAACAGAAATCCTTTTTATTGTAAAGCTAGTGGATTGACAACATTTTTGGTTTGTCAATTTTCTGCATAAATGTAAAGATCTGACGGTTTGCCGATTCTGGAGCATGCGACGTATAAGTGCCCATGAGAGAAGGAATTGTTCTCAAACCACAGACTTGCAAATATTTCCCCTGTGCTTTATTGATAGTCATAGCGAACACAAGGCGTATTGGAAGTTGAAGTTGATAGTACTTGAATGCCATATAGGTCGGTATGAGTGGTATGCCAATAGCAACCAATCACAGCTCAGCTTTCATTTCTTATACTGCTGTGGTGGAATGACAGCTGCGCTGCAATTGCTTTGTTTTTCTGTACTGCTGTGGTAAAAGGAAAAATGCTCAGTGATTGGTTGTTATTTCTTTTACTGCTGAGTTAAAAGGAAAGCTGTGCAGTGATTGGTTGCTGGAGCTCAGTATTCATTTCTTATACTGCTGCGGTAAAATATAAGCTAAGCTGTGAGTGGTTGCTTTGGGCATCAGACATTCCACCTTGTCTATTCCCGGACAGCTTGTTTTACACAAAATACACGTGTGTATTTGAAGGCAATGTTGTGACCAAATTTCATTTTACTCTAAAAACACATGCGTATTGGAATGAAACGTTGTGTCGAAATGGCAAGTTAATCAACCCACTATTTTTCAAGTTTTGTGAGCACAAACATGCAGACTGAGATTTTATATATAAAGATTTGCATTGGGGATGGCTTTGAATTTCGTTGTACGATGTACAAAGACGATAAAGTTGTTCTATTCCATTCAATATCTATGATTCGTTCTTCCTTTGCAGATGATTTTGGTGGGAGCGCCCTGGTGAGCCCCATCTCCCCCCGTTCGCTCTCCTCCAACCCTTCCTCCCGGGATTCCTCCCCGAGCCGGGACCCTTTGTTGGGGGGTGCGGGCTTGCGGCCTCCCATCGTCATCCACAGCCAAGGCAAGAAGTATGGCTTCACACTCCGTGCCATCCGGGTCTACATGGGCGACAGCGACATCTACGCTGTCCACCACATGGTTTGGGTGAGCAGCAATAGAAATAACAACGACAATATTGTACCTTCCCTCAATCTATCATTTTGGCATAGTCAGGGGGAGCCCCAATTCCCCATGGCTTTAAAAAATCTATATGTTTATTATTATATTTTCAGCCATATATGTGCCCTTAGAAAGGGTGGCTCCAAAATCTCTAAGGGGATTTAGTATTTAATAGTGCCCCTATTTGTTTCATTTGAAATTCATAGTACCATAGCATCATATGTAGTGTGTATGTGTATATCTATCTTCGGTATGTATATGTCTGTGTGTGTGTGTTTTATATATGTGTGTGTGTGTGTGCGTTCGCGCGCATGTGTTTATATGTGTGATTATGTTTATATGTGTGTGTATACATATTTATGTGTATGTGTTTATAATATGTGTATGTGTATGTGTATATATGCATGTATATGTGTGTATGTGTGTGTCTAGATACATATGTGTTATGTATATATGTGCATGTGTGTATATATATATATATGTGTGCGTATACATGTGTGCATATATGTGTGTATATGTATGTACATGTGCCTATATATGTGTGTATGTGTATATACACACATGTGTGTGCATGTATGTATATGTGTGTGTATATGTGTGTGGTTATGTTTATATATGTGTGTATACATATGTATGTGTATGTGTTTATATATGTGTGTATGTATGTGTATATATATGCTGGTATCTAAATATGTGTGTATGTATGTATATATGCATGTATATGTGTGTATGTGTATATATATGTGTGTGTCTGTGATATGTTATGTATATACGTGCATGTGTGTATATGTGTGTGTATGTGTATATACACACAGGTGTGTGTGTGTGCATGTATGTATATGTGTGTGTGTATATATATACACACACATACACATATTTTTGGTATATATAAAATGAATGTGTATATATCCCTCATGGCTTGGAATTTGAATTTAGTAGACATACCCTTCATTACTACCCAGTTCCCAGTCTAGCTAACAGGAGTATGATTTGGTCAGATTGTATTAGCTTCTTTATGAGAATCCCATGGTCAACTGTTCTTTCTCTCTTTGCCCTCGCAGAGCGTAGAAGAAGGCAGTCCAGCCCAGGAGGCCGGCCTGCGAGCTGGAGACCTCATCACCCATGTGAACGGGGAATCGGTGCTGGGCCTGGTGCACATGGACGTGGTGGAGCTGTTGCTGAAGGTGGGCCATGGAGTGTGGCCCCAAAGGCCTTTCTCCCAAAGGGCATAAACAAAGAGAACCAGCTCAGAGTTCATGTTGGAGGGGGTCCAAATGCCATCCATTTTGCACTAGACTAGGCCCGTCTAGTAAACTCACAGAATCAATTCCATCAATAGAAGCACAGATGCATAGTGTCCGCCTTATATAGCTCTAGTCTTTCTTTACTTCCCAATCAAAGACTAGACACAAGGAGATTAAAAATTACAGGAGTTTACATTCCGTAGAACTTTTTTGAATCGTGGGTTTTTATAGTCCCAAATTGACGCAATTGTGCACGTACGCATGCGCAAACTCACGAAATCGGACTTTCTTTTTTCCTGTTATTTTCCCCTTTCAAAAACTATTTGTTGAAATTAATGACATACCATTGATTAAGCTACAAAAATGTCCAAAGATAGCACTTCTATTAAAATTTGGAGATAGAAGATTAAAATGGCAAAAGAAAATAATAATACTATGTAACTATGGGGTGTTTTTTTTGTTCCTTGGTTATCAATGTACGGTAATTATTTTCTAATTGGTTCTGTTACAAAAACATGGGTCAAATTGGGTTGTTGGGTTGTTGGGCCATGACCCAGAAGAATTCTGCCCTGATGTTTCGCCTGCATCTATGGCAGGCATCCTCAGAGGTTGTGAGGTTGTTGGAAACTAGGAAAATGGGGTTTGTATACCTGTGGAATAATGTCCAGGGTGGGAGAAAGAACTCTTGTCAGTTGGAGGTAGGTGTGAATGTTTCAATAGGCCACCTTGATTAGCATTTAATGGCCTGAAGTTTCAAGGTCTGGCTTCTTACTGCCTGGGGTAATCCTTTGTTGCGGGGTGATTAGCTGGTCCTGATTGTTTCTTGTCTGGAGTTCCCCTGTTTTTTAACGTTGTTCTTTATTTACTGTCCTGATTTTAAGAGTTTTTTTTAATACTGGTAGCCAGGTTTTGTTCATTTTCATGGTTTCTTCCTTTCTGTTGAAACTACCCACATGCTTCTTGTGAATTCCAGTGGCTTTCCTGTGTAGCCTGACATGTGGTTCCCTTGATGTATGGCAGGGGTCGGGAACCTTTTTGACTTAGAGAGCCATGAAAGCAAAATATTTGGAAATTTATTTCAGTGAGAGCCATGTGATATATATAATACTAGCTGTACCCGACACGCGTTGCTGTGCCCTATTTAGGAGATGCGAGAAAGTCTGAGTATGTAAGGGTTGGAATTGATGTTATGGTCTTGGTGGGGTCATGGCTGTGTCGTTGTGGGTTGTTCTGGTGGGTGGGATGTTGAAGTCCTGTGGAGTTGTCGGTGTGTGGTGTTGCTGGCGTTCTGCATAGCTTGTGGATATACAATGTTTTTTGTCTTTCCGTCTGCTGTGTTGATGTAGAGGTTGATGCTTGTGTGGGTGGGGTACCTTGGAAATGAGTGGAGGTACTTGAAATCCCATCATCCATGGTGTGCCCTCCTCTAAACTGCAGTTGGATGGAGTGTGGGTCATGGGGGCACTGTGTGCCAAGTTGGGTCTTTATCGTTCTTGGTTCTGGGCCACAGTGGTCTGTGGGGAATGAAGGGTTTGAAAGTGCTACAAATCCCATAATCCATGGAGGTACATCAAATCCCATCATCCATGGTCCACCCTCCTCCAAACTGCAGTAGAATGTAGCGTGGGTCATAGGGGCTCTGTGTGCCAAGGTAGGTTACTGTCAATTCAGGCCATACACAATGTCCCATGAGCTGAGGCCTAGTCGGGAAAATCAAGTTAATGAAGCCTTACTGTCAATTCAGAGCTTAAACAGCATCCCATTAAGTGAGGCCTAGTCAGGGAAATCAAGTTAATGAAGCCTTACTGTCAATTTTGGGTGTGCTCTGTGATTTGTAGGGGTTTAAATTTTCTGTTGGAAGTGAATTGGGTGTTTGTGTTGGCGACTGCCTCAGGCCTTTGCCTTATCCTCTTCTGCCAGTTTATTATGGGTCAGAATGTTCGTGTTGGCTGGCCAATAGAGGCGTTATGCAAATACTCCCTCATTGGCAACCAATCATGTTGTCAGAATGTAGAGGCCGGGAGATTAGTTGGCAGCCGCAAATGACGCTGGGAAATGTAGTTTTTTTTGTATCGTTGTTTTGGAGGCCTTCTAGGTTTTTTTTGGGGGGGGGGGAGTTTCTTGGCTAAAAACCTTCCTTGCCTGAGGCCTATTTTTGTTGCCAAGTTTGGTGTCTCTGCCTTGTAAGATTTCTCTGCCTAGGATGGTCGTTCCATGACGGGATCTCCTTTATATAATAGATATTGTAAGACTGAATTCAACTAAATGTGAGTATATACGTACATACTATGAGAAAAGGATTCCCCCGGCAGAATGACAGGACACTTCAGACCTGGCTCTGTAAAGGGCACGCTCAGGACTCTGGGAAGGAAGAGAAGATGGAAGGAAGGGGGAAGGAAAGAAAGAAAGACAGAGGAAATAAAGGAGGGAGGGGGAGAGGAAGAAAGAAAAGAAGAATGAACTACGGAAAAGGAAGAAAAGAAAAGCAGGAGAGAGACTAGGGGAAAAGAAAGAAAGAAATGGGAAGGGAGGAAAGGGTGTGGAAAAGAAAGGAAAGGGAGTGAGAAAAAAGAAAATAATGAAGGGAAAAGAAGAAAAGAAACAAGGGGAGGGAGAGAAGTGAAAAGAAAGGAAGGAGAAGGAAAGGAAGACTTGGGGGGAAAGAATAGAAGAGGGAGGAAGGATGAGGGAGGGAGAATGGAAGAAAGAAGAAGGGAGATAGGAGAAAGAAAGGGTGAAGGGGAGAAAGGAAGGAAGAGGAAGGGAGGGAGAATGGAGGAAAGAAGGAAGGGGAGAGAGGGAGGGGAAAGGAAGGAGAGAAGGAGAAGGAAAGGATGAAGGGGGAGAAAGAAAGGAAGAGGGAGAATGGAGGAAAGAAGGAAGGAGAGAAGGAGAAGGAAAGGGTGAAGGGGGAGAAAGAAAGGAAAGAAGAGGGGGAATGGAGGAAAGAAGGAAAGCGTGCATGCTGGGAAACCAAGGCCTGGGCTGGTCTGGAGAGCCAGATGCAATAATGAAAAGAGCCACATCTGGCTCCCGAGCCATAGGTTCCCTACCCCTGATGTATGGCAAGAACCCTTTTCCTCTGGGTGGATTTTCGTCTTTACTCTCGTGGCTTGTTCTCGGTCTTGCAGCTCTTCTGTTGTCTGAGGTAGAGTCTCCATTGGCCTGTAAAGCCCAGTTTAGGTGGTTCGGTTCATCTTGGAGGAGGTGGGGTTCGCAGATTCTTTTTGCACCATCTGCCAAGGCTTTAATGATGCTTCTTTTTTTACTTGGGTGATGGTTGGAGTTTTTATGTAGGTACCTATCTGTGTGTGTAGGTTTTCTGTCAACTGTGTGACCCAATTGTCAATCTGGTTTGCGGTTGAATAGTCATAATTTTTGTTACTGCTCTTAAGATTAGTTATCAGGCATGTAGCCAGGGGGGCTAAGGGGGCTTCAGCCCCGAAATTCTCAGGGTGATCCGCGAGAAGGCCTTACTGGTACATTATTTAAACTGTTATGTGCACTTATATCATGATCTGATCACCATGCTCATTATATCCCACATTAATGGGGTTATTGGGATAACAATACAAAAGGTTTGCTAGGGTAGACCCTCTTCCACCCAGTCTCGGCCCCCGAACCAAACTCACCCCGAATCAAAATCCTGGCTATGGCCCTGTTAGTTACAGTCAAAAAATGGAAAGAAAATTATGAATTGGTAAAAAGAGGCGTGGGAACACCACCATAAACAATTACACTGGCTTGTGAAATAAAATGCAAAAAAGGGATGAACGAAAAGAAATGATTTTGACGCAATATGAGGGGGGCAATTCTTAGAGTGTAAATGAGAATAAGGACTTGGTACATACAAATCTTGCGTCACTCTTGCTGTGTGCGGCAAGGCTCAACATAGTCAGAATATTGGGGTGGATGCCGACTAGATAATGTATCGGCCAAGAATTGGCAAAATATGATATGGGCTATTGCGTTATCAGAAAAGTGAACCAATCAATCAAGATTAGCAAAAGGAGAAACCAAACATCTATTTGAAAACACATGAAAGCCATTCGTTCAATACATATCCTGTTTCCCAAAAAATAAGCCATACCCATACAATAAGCCATAGCAGGATTTCTAAGCATTTGCCCAATATAAGCCATACTCCGAAAATAAGACATAGTGATAGGCGTGGCTATGCAGCGTACAAGGTCAGCTCCCCCTGTCATGTCCCATTCATTCTGTGCATACTGCAAGCTGAGACATAGAGCAGTGTTTCACAACCTTCCTAATGTCGCGACCCCTTAATACAGTTCCTCATGTTGTGGTGACCCCCAACCATAACATTACTTTTGTTGCGACTTCATAACTGTCATCTTGCTACTGTTATGAATCATCATGCAAATATCTGATTTGCAGGATGTGTTTTCATTCCCTGAACCAAATTTGGCTCAAAAACCCAATACGCCCAAATTTGAATACTGGTGGGGTTTGTGGGGGTTGAGGGGGTTGATATTGTCATTTGGGAGTTGTAGTTGCTGGGATTTATAGTTCACCTACAATCAAAGAGCATTCTGAACTCCACCAGCGATGGGAAGATTGATTTTGTCATTTGGGAGTTGTAGTTGCTGGGATTTATAGTTCACCTACAATCAAAGAGCATTCTGAACTCCACCAGCGATGGGAAGATTGATTTTGTCATTTGGGAGTTGTAGTTGCTGGGATTTATAGTTCACCTACAATCAAAGAGCATTCTGAACTCCACCAACAATGGAATTGAACCAAACTTGACACACAGAACGCCCATGACCACTAGAAAATACTGGAATGGTCTGGTGGGCATTGACATTGAGCTTTGGAGTTGTAGTTCATCTACAGGGAGCACTGTGGACTCAAACAATGATGGATCTGGACCAAACTTGGCACAAATACTCAATATGCCCAAATGTGAATACTGGTGGAGTTTGGGGAAAATAGACTTTGACATTTGGGAGTTGTAGTTGCTGGGATTTATAGTTCAAGTAAAATCAAAGAGCATTCTGCACCCCACCAGCAAGAGAATTAGAACCCCCATGACCAACAGAAAATACTGTGCTCTCATATGGTTTTTGGTGAACCCCTCTGACACCCACCTTGCAACGTCTGCTATTTATTTATTTATTTATCTATCTATCTATCGGGTGAACCAAGGGTACAGTTGTTCTTCAAAGTTTATCTAAATGTCCACCAGTCGCATGTGCCTCTGATGTTGTGGACTCTGCACCTCATGGTGCCAGAGCATAATCTGTTCAGAACCTTCCAAGTTGCCCAGTCTTCTGTGTGCCCAGGAGGGAGTCTCTCATTCAGTGTCAGTCATGGATTGAGGTGCTGGGTTTTAGCCTGCCACTTTTGGACTCTTGCTTGCTGAGGTGTTACTGGGAATATCTCTGTCGATCTCAGGAAGCTATTTCTTGATTTAAGGTGTTGGCATGCTGGCTGATATCCAAACAGGGGATGTGCCGGAGATGTAACTGCCTTGGTCCGGGGGACAAGAGAGACGGCTGATTCTCTCACTCCAGAAACAACTTGCAGCATGCAACCGAAGCAGTCTGCTACTGAGTCCAGAGAGATCATCCCATAAATGTAGATTGCCGTACCATACTTAATAAAAATAAGACATTCCCTCAAAATAGTTCATAGTGTGTCTTCCTGAGGAAAAATAAATATAAGACAGTGTCTTATTTTGGGGGGGGAAACGGTATTCTAAAGTAATGGTAAATTTTAAATCACCAAATGACCAAGAAAAGTTATGAATGAGCAATTAGAAAAATATCCTAAAAACAAGAATTATATGTCATGGTTAAAATTGGAATAACTAAAAGCGAGAGCATGGACAGAGCTGTATTTGTACAAAGTTATGTGTACGATGGGAGCAGGCGTACTGGCTATCTAGAGCAGTGTTTCCCAACCAGTGTGCCGGGGCACACTAGTGTGCCGTGAGCGGCCATCAGGTGTGCCGAGGGAAATTGGAACCTCCGGGGGGAGAGTCTAGTGTGTTGAAGTATAACAACCCTAAGAAACCTACCTCGATAAAGGCACAAAATTACAAACACCCCCTCCTGACCCGTTGTTTACTTGGTCTCTCCCTCTCCATGCACTGGGAAGGCCTGCCTCCCTTTCCCCAAGTAGAGACCTCCTCTTGCCTCCTGGGGGTTCTGTGTGGGAAGTTTGGCCTAATTCTATCATTGGTGGGGTTCAGAATGCTCTTTGATTGTAGGTGAACTATAAATCCCAGCACCTACAACTCCCAAATGTCAACGTCTATTTCCCCTGAACTCCATCTGCATTCATATTTGGGCATATTGAGTATTCATGCCAAGTTTGGTCCTGATCCAACATTGTTTGAGTCCACAGTGCTCTCTGGATATAGGTGAACTACAACTCCAAAACTCAAGGTCAATGCCCACCAAACTCTTATAGTATTTTCTCTTGGTTATGGGAGTTCTGTGTGCCAAGTTTGTGTCTTTCTGCCATTCCTGCCAGGATATCTATCTTGTGTTCATCGAAACAGGTCCAGGTTTCACACTGAGTGTATGAATACATTTTAAAAACATATTAACTATATGTATGACTGTGTTAGAGTGTCATTTTGTGTCATTTTGGTTGGTGGTGTGCCCCAGGATTTTGCAAATGTAAAAAGTGTGCCGCGGCTCAAAAAAGGTTGGCAAACACTGATCTAGAGGGACCCCCCTTTCCCCCCGCATGGAGTTTGACAACAGCGTATCCATTCACTTTGCAATTTCGTGTTTGCCATTTGCCTTGCAGAGTGGGAACAAAGTGGCGCTGAGGACCACTGCTCTGGAAAACACCAGCATCAAAGTGGGTCCGGCCCGGAAGAACAGCTCCAAGACCCGGATGGCCCGGCGGAGCAAGAAGGGCCGGAAACGAGATGGCCAGGACAGGTAGGTAGATCAAAATAGAATAACGACGTGGAACTAATATTAAGAAATAAAAATTGCAGACCTACTTGGGACCTCGAGGGTGACGGCGCATCTTCTTCTTTGCCCCCCGGTAGGAGGAAGTCTCTCTTCCGGAAGATCTCCCGGCAGCCCTCCTCCTCCGCCGCTGCCTCTGCCTCGGTGCTCCACACCAGCCGCAGCTATTCCTCGGGGCTCCACCACTCCCTCTCCTCCGGCGAGAGCCTCCCAGGGTCCCCCACCCACAGCCTCTCACCCGGGCCCACACCCCCCTGCCGAAGTCCCGCCCCAGATGCCCCCCCCCAGGTAAACCAGTGCCCATCATCACACTCTCTCTCTCTTTTTCTCTTTCTGTCATCTATGTCTGCCTGTCATCTCTCGCTTTCTCTCATCTATTATCTTAGGTGATCCCTCGTTGCCCAAGGATTAATGTTAATTGTATTTTAATGTATTTTAATGCTGAATGTTTTTGGTTTTTATATTGTATTTTACTGTGTGGGCATCGAATTGTGCCTTTTGTTAGGCTGCTCTGAGTCCCCCCCTCGGGGGTTGATAAGAGCGGGGTAGAAATGTTGGGAATAAATAAATAAATAAAGGATGATGGTCCTCCAAGTGTTGTGTCTTGGCGGTGGGTCTGTAGGTGGAGCCCTAATCTGGATCCGGATGTTCTCCCGCAGTGAAGACATGGGTTTCTAGGTGGAACATGGTCCCAATCAGGGTTGGCTTCACGCTCCTTCCTCTTGGCACGTTTCTCCCTTTCGCCCTCCATGTGTACCTCTTCTAATTCTGCAGCATTTCTGGTCACAGCTGACCTCCAGCTAGAGCGCTCAAGGGCCAGGGCGTCCCAGTTCTTGGTGTCTATGCCACAGTTTTTAAGCTTGGCTTTGAGCCCAACTTTAAATCTCTTTTCCTGTTCACCAACATTACATTTCCCGTTCTTGAGTTGGGAGTATAGTCACTGCTTTGGGAGACGTTGATCAGGCATTCAGACGATGTGGCATTCAGGCCAGCGGAATTTATGGCATAGGAGCATCACTTCAATGCTGGTGGTCTTTGCTTCTTCTAACATGCTGACATTTGTCTGCCTGTCTTCCCAAGAGATTTGCAGGATTTTTTGGAGGCAACGCTGATGGAATTGTTCCAGGAGTTGCGTGTGATGTCTGTAGATGTTTCCCAGGTGTAAAGTAGGGTTGGGAGGTCAATCTATCTATCTATGTATATAATAAAAGTCAGTGTTTGCGGTCGAGCGACGGGAGGAATATGTGCCAGCGTTTTGATTGGCTGCCACTCCGGGATTATTTGCATAAATGGCTCTGACTGGCCAGCCACCCAACATTCCAACACTCCTAGGCAGCACAGAGAGGAAGGAAAGGGCCTGAGGCAGACAGAAATGGCTGAAGTTGAAGTTAGCCAGTTGACAGTTTTTTTCTGTTGGAAATGGAATGTTCAGTACCTTCACCAACACTGCAGCCCCTATATATAGAGGGAAAATGAAAGGCCTCAGGCAGTCAGCCACTACGGCCCACAGGAATGAGGGATCAGGACCAAACTTGCCAAACAGGGGCCCAATGGCCCACTTCACAACCTGGTGTGGTTTAGGGCAGGGTGGGCCACGGATGATGGGATTTGCAGTACCTTCACCTCATTCACTTCCCAAACAACACTGTAGCCCTTATACATCACAGACCACGCCCAAAATTGACAGCAAGGCTTCCTTAACTTGATTTGCCTGACTAGGCCTCAGCTCATGGGATATTGTTAGGCTTCCTCAACTTGATTTTCCTGACTAGGCTTCCAACAATGACAGAACAAGACCAAACTTGGCACACAACCCCCAAGATGCACCCTACATCCTGGTGCAGTTTGCGGGGGATGGACCATGGATGATGGGACTTGCAGTACTTTAATTCACTTCCTTAGAGCACTGTGGCCCACACCAATGACGAACTATGGCACACAATGCCTTCCTCAAATAACCCGGGCACCTCCGGGTCCCCAAGCTAGTAATTTTATAAACAAGCACCTTGGTATCCCTACGGATGTCCTGATCCTCAAACATTATCTGCTTCATTCGGAAAATTGCACTCACAGAGATCAGGCGGTGTTGTATTTCAATGTCAATGTTGACTTTTGTGGAGAGGTCGCTGCCAAGGAAACAGAAATGGTCAACATGTTCTACTGTTACACCACGAAGCTGTATTTCTGGCATTGGAGAGGGATTGGCTCTTGCCTGCTGGAAGAGGACTTTGATTTTCTCGACGTAGCAATATATCTATCTTATCCATCACCTACTGCTATCATCTATCAATCATCTATTTCTTCCTCTCTATCTCATTTACCATATATATCATCTATCTATCTAGCTAGCTATCTATCTATCTATCTATCTATCTATCTGTGTCTTTCTCTCTTTCTCTATTATCTATGCCTGTCTATCATCTTTCATTTATCAATATATCTACCTTATCTATTTTATCATCTATCAATCATCTCTTTCTCCATATATATCTATATCATTTCTCTCTGTATATATCATCTATCTATTTGTTGTGTCTTTCTATCGCCTTTTTCTGTCCGTCTTCTCTCTCTCTCTCTCTCTCTCTCTCTCATCGTTCATCTATCAATATATCTACCTTATTTATCCTCTATTTTTATCATCTGTCAATCTGTATCCATCCATTTAATATCTATCTGTCTCCATATCTATTGGGGTGTGCAAGTTTTTGTTAGTCCTTGTAAGGCATATCGAATTTGTTAAATTCGTACTTACAACATGAGATCCGACACGCGCCAAAGACTTAAGAATCAAAATTTACCAATACTTTTTCGTGTTAATTTTGTAAACCTCGGAAGCCCCCCCAAAGTCAGTTTCATGTTCAGTGCAAGGAAACAGAGCAAAGGCAAAAATTTAAATTTCGTTACTCTCATCATAGTCACAAAATTTTCACTAACAACACTTTGGAAACACTTTAGAAACAAAACATCGGCGCCCTCCAGTTTTGCAATTATTTTTGAAACAATTTTATATCAATTGCACATGCCTAATATCTATCTCTCTATCAATACTCTCTCATCTACCTGTTGCTGTTGCTGTTGTTGTTGCTGTTGTTGCTGCTGTTGTTGTTGTTGCTGCTGCTGCTGTTGTTGTTGCTGTTGCTGTTGCTGTTGTTGTTGTGTGTCTTCTCCAACTCACAGCAACCTTATCAGAGGATTTCCTAGGATGAAAAGTGTGTAACTGGCTTTGGTGTCAATAGAATTAAACATGCTGTGGGGGCAGGGTATACAATACAGCCATTTTTCTCACCTCTTTTTTTTTCCCTCTGCAGATGCGTCCTCCTCACCACAGAGTACCTCCCCGGTGTCCAGCACCCCGACCTCCCCTGCGGGCCACATCCGGCCCAGCTCCCTCCATGGCCTGGGGCCCAAGCTGAGTGGGCAGCGATACAAGGTGGGCCGCCGCAAGTCCACCAGCAGCATCCCCCCCTCCCCACTGGCCTGCACCCCCTCCTCCTCTTCCTCCTCCTCCTCCACGGCTCCTCATCCCCCCTCCCCACAACGCTCCCCTTCCCCACTCCCCTTCCCCAAAGCCCCCCCGACCTTCCAGGGCAAGACTCTCTCCCCCCCTGTTGTTGCCCGCCAAGCCGCCCGGCCCCGCTCAGCTGAGGGCTCCCGCTCCCCGCTCCTGAAGAGAGTCCAATCAGCCGAGAAGATCCCTGCCAGCCGGAAGACAACCCATGTGCCGGGGGATGAAGACCCTGTCGAAAGCCCCGAGGGGGGATCCCGCCTCCGGGACTGGTCTGGCGGAAGCTTTGGGTCTGATCACCAGGAGGTGGTGGTCATGCGACGGCTGAACCTCTCGGAGCGCCGGGACTCCTTCAAGAAGCAGGAGGCTGTCCAGGAGGTCAGTTTCGATGAGCCTGAGGTGGCTGGAGGAGAGCCCCCCACAGAGAAGCGGACCCCAACGAGACGGCCGGGCCTCCACACGGCTCCCTGGGTGGCGGAGGGGCCCGGCCGCACGCCCGTGCCTCACATCGCGGTCCAAGGGGCCGATCCTCCGGCATCAGCGGCATCGTGGGAGTGCCAAACAGATCCTCCAGCCTCGTCAGCCTCATGGGAATGCCAAGCATCGTACCCGCTCCGACTGGAGGCCCGAGTCTACATCGAGCAAGCCGATGGGAGCATGGCCGTGGAGTACACCAGCGTCTCCTCCTCCCAGCGCCGTGAGTCTCTGCCAGACCCCCAAGATGACCCCCAGATTGGCCATAAAGAGGAGGAGGAGCCACCGGAACTGTTGCCATAGATAAGAGGATGCCTCCTTAAATGTGGGTCCCCCCTTTCTCCTTCCCCTGGCCAGTTTTGACCTGTGTGCCCGTTATCCCTCCCTCGGGAGCAATTTTCCCTTTATTTACCCCACGGGGAAGGAAATAAGGATCTGATACGTTCCTTTTAACTGGACTTTCCCTTTATTACCCTACCAAGAAGGAATGAAGGGTCTGCTGCATTTC
Source organism: Anolis apletophallus (assembly GCA_030556195.1). NCBI lineage: Eukaryota > Metazoa > Chordata > Lepidosauria > Squamata > Anolidae > Anolis > Anolis apletophallus. The sequence goes on along the minus strand of JARBWK010000011.1, from coordinate 58,916,777 downwards.
TCGTAACGAAACCTTTTCCCTTTTATTACCCTATGACGAAGAAAATAAGGATCTGATACTTTTCTCTTTTAACTGGACATTTTCCCTTTAGTAGCCTTTGAAGAAAGAAACTCTCAACTGGACCTTTCCCTTTATTTACCCTACGAAGAAGGAAAGAAGAGTCTGATGTATTTCTGTCAACTGGACCTTTCCCCTTTCCCCTACAAAGAAGGAAATTAAGGCCTCTTCTACATTGCCATATAATCCAGATTTATCAAAGCATCTTATCCAAATTATGATATGCTTTGAACTGAATACTATGAGTCTACACTACCCATATAATCCAGTTTAAAGCAGATCATCTGGATTTTATATGGCAGCATAGCTAGGAGGCCTATGGGTCTGATTCATTTCTCTCAACTGGATCTTTTTCCCCTTGTTATTTGTTTACGAAGATGAAAATAAGGGTCTGATGCATTTTTTTTAACTGGACCTTTTCCCCTTTATTTATCTTTGGCTCTCTTTCTCTATCCGCCCCACTTCTTGATTCCTAAAATTCAGTCCTGCAACCCTGTATTATTTTAAATAATTTTTAAGGACCAAAAAATGCCCTATAATAGTAATTATTTTTTTTTAAAAAAAGTAATGGGTTCTTTAAGCAACTGCAGATAGATCTGTTGATGGAGATGGGCCAAAACAGGACCAACACTGAAGGTTGTTTTGGACGTTCTCTACATCTCTACATTTCTCTGGGCAAAAAGTCATCATCCCCAGTTGTGTTGGACTCCAATACCTATTGCACCCCCAAGTAAGAAGGCTTAGACCAAATGATCTCCCCTTGGGAAGAGCATTTTGTGGAGGGACTACAACTCCCAGCACTGCAGATTGAGGGCCACCCCATGTTTCCAAAGGTTTGGATGCTTGACACCTTCTGTTTCGGGACTGTTATTGGGAGGAAGTCATCCCTGTAGCTTTTGTACCACTTTTATTCTTACCGTTGTTGCTGTTGTTGTTGTTGTTTGAACATATTTTGATGCCAGAAAAGGGGGATAATTATAACTATTAATACACTATGTAAAAAAATGCAAATTTTATTTTCTGTTCCTGGTTTAAAAGTGTTATTTCCTGTTAAACTGTGCAATCCTTACTTTGAAAGTAATTGTTCTACTCCAGAAACTTTGTTTTTGTGGCACAAACCATGTTAAATGCATTCCGACTCGAGATAATTCATTGAAAAACTATCGCAAAACGTGCTGATGCAGAATGATGCCCTTCCCACAAAGACATTATTTTTGCAGTTTTTAAAGTTTAATAAACTTTAATAAACTTGAACCGTTGTATTGTCGAAGGCTTTCATGGTCAGAATCAATGGGTTGTTGTGAGTTTTCCACGCTGTATGGCCATGACCCAGAAGCATTCTGTCCTGACGTTTCGCCTGCATCTATGTCAGGCATCCTCAGAGGCTGTGAGCTCTTTTGGAAACTAGGAAAATGGGGTTTGTATACCTGTGGAATAATGTCCAGGGTGGGAGAAAGAACTCTTGTCTGTTTGAGGTAGGTGTGAATGTTTCAATAGGCCACTATGGTTAGCATTTAATGGCCTGCAGTTTCAAGGTCTGGCTTCTTACTGCCTGGGGTAATCCTTTGTTGCGGGGTGATTAGCTGGTCCTGATTGTTTCTTGTCTGGAATTCTCCTGTTTTTGAGTGTTGTTGTTTATTTACTGTCCTGATTTTAGAGTTTTTTTTAATACAGGTATCCAGATTTTGTTCATTTTCATGGATTCTTCCTTTCTGTTGAAATTGTCCACATGCTTGTGGATTTCAGTGGCTTCCCTGTGTAGCCTGACATGATGGTTATGAGAGTGGTCCAGCATTTCTGTATTCTCAAATAATATTCTGTGTCCAGGTTGGTTGATCAGGTGCTTTGCTATGGGTGACTTCTCTGGCTGAAGTAGTCTGCAGTGCCGTTTATATTCCTTGATTCGTGCCTGGGCAATTCTGCTGCGTTGGGTGGTCCCTATGTTGACTTGTCACTGCTGCATGGTATAAGGTAGACTCCTGCAGAGGTGAGAGGATCCCTCTTGTCCTTTGCTGAACGTACCTCAAAGAGACAAGAGTTCTTTCTCCCACCCTGGACATTATTCCAGATATATAAACCCCACTTGCCTGGTTTCCAACAGACCTCACAACCTCTGAGGATGCCTGCCATATAGGGTTGCCAACTGTCCCTTATTCTAAGGCAGTGTTTCTCAACCAGTGTGCCGGGGCACACTAGTGTGCCGTGAACAATCATCAGGTGTGCCGTGGGAAATTGGAACCTCCAGGAGGGGAGGGGGGAGAGTCTAGTGTGTTGAAGTATAAAAACCCTAAGAAACCTACCTCGATAAAGGCACAAAATTACAAACACCCCCCTCTCCACCCGTTGTCTACTTGGTCTCTCCCTCCCCGTGCATTGGGAAGGCCCGCCTCCCTTTCCTCAAGTAGAGACCTCCTCTTGCCTCCTGGGGGTTCTGTGTGGGATGTTTGGCCCAGTTCTATCATTGGTGGGGTTCAGAATGCTCTTTGATTGTAGGAGAACTATAAATCCCAGGCAACTACAACTCCCAAATGTCAAGGTCTATTTCCCCTGAACTCCATCTGCGTTCATATTTGGGCATATTGAGTATTCGTGCCAAGTTTGGTCCTGATCCAACATTGTTTGAGTCCACAGTGCTCTCTGGATATAGGTGAACTACAACTCCAAAACTCAAGGCCAATGCCCACCAAATTCTTATAGCATTTCTCTCTTGGTTACGGGAGTTCTGTGTGGGAAGTTTGTGTCTTTCTGCCATTCCTGCCAGGATATCTATGTTGAGTTCATCGAAACAGGCCCAGGTTTCACACTGAGTGTATAAATACATTTAAAAACATATTAACTATATGTATGACTGTGTTAGAGTGTCATTTTGTGTCATTTTGGTTGGTGGTGTGCCCCAGGATTTTGTAAATGTAAAAAGTGTGCCGCGGCTCAAAAAAGGTTGGGAAACACTGTTCTAAGGGACGTCCCTTATTTTCAGCTCCTGTATTGATGGGACAAGTGGCACCATGAGGAGAGGCTGGGCCAGTACATATACACGCATACTTCCATCTTCCTCCTCCTCCATCCTGCTACCCCTTTTGGCTCCTCCCGTGTCCTCTCACCTCCCCGTGCACGGCCGGGAATTGTAGTCCAAGGCTGCCTCCTCTTGATTGATAGGCGCGTGCGGCCCTTTTGGGCGGGATTCCATTTCCCAAGAGCCTTTGCTCCCGCTGGGAGGAGGAGGAGGAGGAAAAGGAAGAGGGAGAAGGGGGCCTGCCAGTCTTCATGGCGCCGCTGGTGAGCGGTCTGAGGGAGCTGCAGGTGCGGCGCGGGGAGATGCAGGTCCGCATGGAGCTGCTGATCATGGAGACCCAGAGCCAGGTCTGCCGCGCCCTTGCCCACCTCAAGGCTGCCTTCACCATTGACCGCTGGGAGAGGAAGGAAGGTGACCCCCTGCCAGGCACGCAAATCACAGCCACACCGGGGCTGAGAGGCTTTTGAGCCAGACGGGCCTCTGTCGGGTGGGCTTGAGTTGTGCCTTCTTGCAGAATGGCCCAAGTAGATGATATTGCCCTGAATGCATGCGAAAGAAGGATTCTGTTAGACACCAGTCTAAAGGTCAGTCAACAGTGTGATGCCGCAGCTGAAAAAGCCAAGGCTGCATCAAAAGGAGTGTAGTTAGGGTTGCCTAACGTTTGATTTTCAAATTTTTATGAAGTGTCCCTTATTTTTGTGAAAAATCCTGTATTTTTAGGTAAATGTCCCTTATTTCTTACATCAAAAAGTAGCCACCCTACTGCCATAGATGCAAGCAAAATGTCAGGAGAGAATGCTTCTGGAACATGACCATACAGCCCAGAAAACTCAAATCAACCCAACTTGAACCATGTTTTTGTAATAGAACCAATTAGAAAATAATTACATTGATAACCCAGGAACACCCCCCCCCCCCATAGTTGCATAGTGTTATTATTGTTGTTATTGGCTTTTGGGGCAAACAAATTGGGGCAGTTGTGAATTCCAGCTGAATTGGAGCCCATCTTTCTAAGGAATCCAAAAAGGGGATTGAATGGCTATTTTGCATTGGGCCTGGCAGATGCAAAGCCTCCTTTATGAGCCAATTCCATGCTGAAATATGTATATATTGTCCACTCAGAGCTGAATCTTGAAAAAAGAAAAGAAAAGAAGCTATTTGCAAGGGACTGACAAGGCACAGAGGAACCCCAAAAAGGAAAGGGGGATATTTTGTGCCTCTCATTTGCAGGATATGCTTTGCAGAAAGGTGAAAAAGGCCAAATAAATGGAGATGGCGGTGGAGCAGGACCCCCACCTCTCACTTTCTCTCTTGGATTGCACTTCTTTGCGGAGTCTTTCTTTCTTGCAAAGTGGGTTTTTGGACAGAAAAGGGAGACGAAGCACGGAACCAAGAGAGGAGAACAAGTGATGTCCATTGACCCCGAGACTTTTAAGAAATACAAAACGGGTCGGAAGGGAAACAAAAATATATATCAGTAAGATATATTGCCAACGAGACATGTGCGTGAAGTTCGTTTCTAACATTTTTTTGTGTGTTTTCTGTTTCTTCGAAAGCACAAAACGGGAAGCCCCCTCGACACACGAAAATCTGCTCCACACAAAAGCCTGCTTTTGTGTGAACCTGAATTTGTGTCCTTGCCTTGGAAAGAGAGAGCACATGTGGCAGGGTGTGCAGGCAGGCAGGCCCAGAGCTCGGATGCAGGCGCTCTCTGGGCCTGCCTGCATGCTCTGCCACACATGCACTCTCAGAGTGTGGCGGGGCGTGTTTGGCAGGAGCTGCATGCACACCCTGCCGGGATGTGCATGCAGACCCAGAACTTGGCTGCAGATGTGCTCCGGGCCTGCATGCACACCCCGCCACTCATGCACTCCCAGAGGGCGCCTGCAGCTGCGTAAGAGGTGCTTGGTTGCAGGGGCTGGCAAGCGTGTGCACACTTTCCGGGCCTGCCTGCACACCTTGCCACACATGCCCTTTCTTTCCAAGGAGAGTGCGTGTGTGGGGGTGTGTGCAGGCAGGCCCGGAAAGCTTGTGCACCGGCCAGTGCCTACAGCCGAGTGCCTCTTCTCCTAAGAGTAGAAACAGCAGGTGCCAGGTAAGAAAAATACATGCCGGGAAGGGGACCCAGTTAGTGGTAAGCCCTCCTCCCTCTCATATTGGTCTGATTTTGGGGCCCCAAAATGAAAGAACTGAATACAACCCTCCCAATTTCGGGAGGCTTACAAAAAATGGATCGGGGCCCCCAATGATAGTCAGGACATGAAACAGGACAAGGTTTCCCTTGAATGCACATGCCTATTGTCAACTTCCACTGATGCAAAACAAGCCGTCAAAATACAATTAAACGGTAGCAAACCTTGAAGAAAGTTAGAGTTCAGATTCAAACTCACCAATAAAAAAAACATACACTTTACCAAACTCCAACACATTTCCATCCACTCATAATTGGATCTATGAAAGAGGACTTCATCCCTGTACTGAGGGATGCGGGGACGATTAAATGGTTCAAAACAGTAGCAAACCTTGAAGAAAGTTAGAGAATTCAGATTCATACTACTCGATAAAAAGACACATTTATCCAAACTCCGTCACATTTCCATCGACTCATATTCGGCTCTATGAGACATTACTTCATCCCTGTACTGAGCACACATGCGAGGAAGATTAAATGGCTCAAACTGGTAGCAAACATTGATGAAAGAGTTCAGTTTCAAACTACCCGACAAAAAGATACACTTATCGAACTCAGTCACTTTTCCATCCACTTATAGTCGACTCTATGACTTCATCCCTGTACTGAGTACACATGCGGGGATGATTAAATGGTTCAAACTGGTAGCAAACCTTGGAGAAAGTTAGAGAGTTCAGATTCAAACTCCCAGATAAAAACTTACACTTTATTGATTCAAACATCCCCAGATAAAGAGGGTTCACATGCGGGGATGATTAAATGGTTCAAACTGGTAGCAAACCTTGGAGAAAGTTAGAGAATTCAGATTCAAACTCCCAGATAAAGAGGGTTCCGTTAGCAAGCTTGATTCACAAGTGTTTGGCTACCAGTGTTGAGAAACTCCAGAATCAAGACCGTTACTAGGGAATGCCACCCAGACACAGGAGGCCTCCAGGCAGCAAGGACCAGTGAACGCCACCCAGGCTAAGGATGTCTCCAGGCAGTAAACAATTCAAAGGAAACAAAGTTCACGGTACTTCCATGCAGGTGCCCTCACTTTGGACTACTCACATTCTAATGGGTGGATCCCACTCAAACACTTGCAAATCAAGCTTGCTGATGGCACCCTTTACACTTGTAGAACAGACAATGGTTCTTTCTCCTACTCTGGACATCATCCCATTGTTCCATATATAATTAACTTGGGTACCAAGCGCTGCCAGAGTTATTTGAAAAAGTCGTTTTTTTTACTTGTACAGAATGCATAAGGTTCTGGGTTGGCTACAACTGACATCATGCCAGGTTAACCCCGAGAAACTCCATCAGTACTTAAAGTTTGTTATTATTTTTAAAACATTATTATTATTATTATTTGCAATGCTTCTACCCCGCCCTTCTCACACACACACACCCGGGGGGGGGACGGGGGACTCAGGGCGGCCAACAAGGCAGCAACTTTAAACTTTATTTATAGCCCGCCACCATGGGGACTCGGGGTGGCTTACATGAGGCCAGGCCCGAACAGCAATTACAATAAAATAAAAATCAAAACATCAACAATAAACACAATAAAAATACATACATACAAACAAACAATAGCAATCTAAAATCACAAATGACAGGGCGGGCCACATGCACGAATATAAAATGTTAAAAACTCAGGGTGGGATAAGTGGAGTAGCTTCTTTGCGAAGGAGAGCACATGTAAACATGGGGGGGGAATGGACTTCAAGAACCGGGGCATTGAGGAGAGCAATGGTAAAAATTAAATAACTACTTTCTGATGGCACAGTGGAAAAGCCAGGTTTCAAGGTGTTTTTTAAAGGTCTCCAGAGTGGAGGCTTTCCTAATCTCCAGGCAAGGAGTTCCAGAGTTGGGGGGGGGGGGGCACAGAGGAGAAGGCCCTCTCCATTGTGCCCACCAGATGAGTCTGTGAGACTGGCAGGGGCGACAGGAGGGCCTCCCCCGAGGAGCGGAGGGTTCGAGCTGGTTCATGAAGGAAGATCTGGTCACGAAGGTAGGCGGGTCCCGAACCGTTTAGGGCTTTATAGGTGATCACCTGCACCTTGAATTGGGACCGGAAAATAAAATATTATTGGGTTATTATGCAAGTACTCAATGTACGGAAGACCTCAGCTGCTTGACTGAGCAGTACCAAACCGTATGACTTAGGTAACCTCCCTTAGAAAGGCATTGCATAAAGCAGAGTGCTTAAAAAGCCAAAGACATGCACAGCAGGCGTTAGAGCAAAGGTACACAAAAAGTAACAGGTGGGGTCTGAAAGCTTTATCTCTACTGATCAAACAGCCACCCCCATCTAAAAGCATGCATGGAAATAATACTCAGAAACGCCAGAATAACGTAATAAAAAACTGTTTATTCACGTAACTTGCATGAAGGAAAATCATACAGGCAAATCTTTGGTTGCAGGTATACATCCAAAATACAGCAAGAAAAATACATGAGGCCTAAGATGAAAAAAGTGGCCCCACGTAGCATGCAAACTACATTGCTCAAAAAGGTGGCTCCATGAAAAAAAGCAGGTCCGCGAGGAGCAACAGGATACCACAAAGGACAAATGGACGGACAAGAGACAAAGCATTGCCTCTTCTTTTTATAAGTTTGTGGGATCAAAGAGCATGCCTAAGGGCCTTGCCAACCGTTTTCAATTACGAATGTTCCCCCAAACCCCCAAACCCCACATACAAAGTTTATGAGGACCATAAACTTGACGAGCACTCATTTCAAATGTTTGCATGCAAGTTTACTAGTTCATCCAACAGTTATGTTGGGCAAGTTTGCTCTAGATGCATCATTGGTGGGGTTCAGTGTGCTCTCTGGCTGTAGGGTGAACTAGAACTCCCACTATGGTGAGTCAGGTCCATCATCAGTGGAGGTCACGGTTTCCCTGGTTGTAGCTGAACTACAACTCCCAGAAAGGACGGTAAGTAAGATGGTAATCAGGGAATTTATAGTTTTGTCAGGGACACCAGGCTGGAATAATATAATAAGAGTTGAGTTTTGGCCTATCTGCAGAAGGACTAACAACCACAACAAGGACCCTTGTGGATATCACAGACCTTTTTGCGGTCCTGCAGATCCACTGTTTTTCATGTATGTTTTCCCCCCCTCCCTGTGTGCGTCGCCTTGGGTGGTGCCTAGATCAGGGCTGTCCAACTTCTACCGGCCCAGTGGCCAGAATTCCGGTCACTGATGACCTGGGGGGCCGAAGGGTCTGCCTCCGCCCCCGGCTCCGCCCCTCCCCAGCTCCTCCCCGGCCCACCCCCGGCTCCAATTTACTTACAATTCCTAGTTACATTATTAATTATAAAATAAATACTTGAGAACGGCACTGTTACTGACTAATTTGAATTTGCTTTCTGCAACCGAACTTGCCTATCTCAGATTGGCCTTCATAGTCATCAACGCACTTGTGAAGAGTCTTCCTGAATCTTAATATTAACATAAGGGGAGAGGGAGGGAATGGAACACATGGGGGGCATAAATAAACAATTCCATATATTTAATATTAACATAAGGGGAGCCCCCTGATTCAGCCTACCTTCCCAAACGTGCAGGATCCAGGAGAAGCCGATCCACGAGACAGGCCACGACCGAAGAAGGTCTGTGTGGGCCGCAGGGATTCAGTAGCCGAGATTTCGGCAACAGGAGGGGTATCGCGAGACTACGCGAGCCACACGGGATTTCGCTCTCAACGCAGGCATGATACTTGCTCCGAAACCCGGAAGTGGGTAAATTTTATTATTATTTATTTTATTTTTCTATTTTTATCTTTTATTAAAATGCTGAGGGGGCCGCAGGAAAGGGGCTGGGGGCTGTGTACGGCCCACGGGCCGCTTGTTGGACGGGCCCGGCCTAGATGGTGCCTGCTGACCCCAGTGGCCTCTTTTTGTGTCACCCTAAAACTCAGGCCTTTCTGATCAATTTTTATGAATTCGATTATTTTTTATGAATGAATCTCTCTTTTTATTAATGGACTTTGGCTGATCGGTGCCCTTATGAACCCCATGCTTCCCTCATGAACTCCTGGTGACTAGGAACTCTTCTTGCCCCGACCCGCAGAACCTCACATGCTCATGCGCCTTTCTCCTTAGTGTGTCAGGGTCCCCCAAGTCCTTTGACTGCACAGGACCCAAGGGAACAAGGAAAAGCCCCTCTTTCCTCCCTCAGGAGCAGCCTGACTTTTGCGTGAAGACGGGTCCCCAGGCTGCTCCCTGGGCCCCAATCTCCATGTGTTCCCCATATCTCCGCTTGAAGACGAGTCCCCCTAACTCTCATGGATCCTAATGTGTACCTATCTATAAGTGTATTGATGACTTTATATAATTCCTATGTATGTCTATATAAAATAAGAGGCAAGGTGACCTTTTTATGAACTCTGGCCAGCACTTCCCGACCCAGGTGCCACCAGCTGCCCTGGGTCTAGATTTTGTTGAATGGACTTCCAAACATTTCACCATACAGACAATAGACTGATGGTTCTCTTCTCACAAGCCTTGGAGGGCCACTTGGGAATTGGGTTTCCTTTTGGACCCTTTAATCACTCTTCACAAAGGATATTTCCCCTCTGCGAGGAGAAGGGGATGTCGCAGCTTCTGATGTAATTTTGTTGTCTAGATTTTGTACTTGATTCAATTGTATTGTATCTTTGGGCTTGGCCTCATGTTAGCCACCCCGAGTCCCCTTCGGGGAGATGGTGGTGGGGTATAACTAAAGATTATTAGTATTAATATTAACATTATTTTGTTGACGATGCTGCCCTTGTCGCCCACACAGAAGCAGCCCTGGAGCGCCTAACATCCTGCTTTGCAACAGCTGCAGAGCTGTTTGGGCTGGAAGTCAGCCTGAAGAAAACGGAAGTTCTCTACCAGCCCGCACCACAGGAAAAACACCATAATCCCCACGTCAGCATAGATAAATCTGTGCTTAAGTCCGTTCAGCAGTTCATCTACCTGGGAAGCATCATCTCTTCAGACGCCAAGATTGATAAAGAGATAGCTCACAGATTAGCAAAGGCATATAGTGCATTCAGAAGGCTTCACAAAAGAGTCTGGAGCAACAAGCACCTGAGGCAAAGCACCAAAATCAGTGTGTACAGAGCTATCGTACTGTCTATTCTCCTCTATGGGTCTGAAACATGGGTCACTTATCGCCAACACCTACGACTCCTCGAACGCTTTCATCAGTGCTGTCTTCGCACAATCCTAAATATACACTGGACCAACTATGTGACTAATGTTGCTGTCCTTGAGCAAGCAGGGATCACCAACATTGAGGCCATGCTATTGAGAACACAGCTGCGCTGGGCAGGGCACGTCTCTAGGATGGAGAACCTCCGCCTTCCAAAGATACTATTATTTATTATTTTATTATTTCTTGGGACTTATATGCCGCTAACTCCATACGGCTCGCAGCGGCTTACAAAGTCTAGAAATACAATACAAAGTAAAAACAAACAGAACAATACAACCAGAGAATACATGGATAGAGATACAATCTACAGGGTGGGACATCACGGGGTGACGAACAGACAGTGAGGAAGGGGGGACCAGGCTCATGCCAAGGGGCAGAGCCATCTGGTGGAGCTATCAAGGCGACCATCAAATGAGGGGAGCCGGGGGGGGTCCCACAGATTGAGGAACGACCTCAGCGACTCCAGGTCTAAGGAGTGGCAGTCACTGTGGTGGCAGTTGCTGCGAGTCTGTAGGCCCTGTCTCGTCGTCAGCGGCCTGTCTGACATCCTGGGCTGGGGGTGTGCCGGTAAAGGCGCCACACCCCTGCGGGCAGAGTTCCTAAACGTCCTGGGGCGAGGCCCTCCAGGGGGCACCCTCTGAGAGACAGCCACCGCGGGGGGAGGGGGTATTACCGAGCGGGACACCCTCCGGCCCCGCCCCTTACCCCGTCCTCGTCTCCGTCGCGCCTCATCTGGTGTCCGTTCAGTTTAGGTGGCTCGCCGAGGCCCGGATCGGCCACAATCACGGGGGCCACCGGCAGCCGCCCCGCACGTCGTCTATGGTGAACTCACCACGGGTCAGCGCAAGAGAGGCGCCCTCAAATAAGAGATATAAAGATTCCCTGAAACAACACCTCAGGCTTGGCCAGATTGATCACCAACAATGGTCCACGCTGGCCTCACATCGGGAGGCATGGAGATGCACTATCCATAATGCTGTGGCCTCTTTCGAGAAGACACGCCGAACGAGTCTCACAGAGAAACCACAACGCAGAAAGGACTGCAACTTGGAAACAATATCACGCAAGGAAACTTTCTGCTGTGCTTTCTGCAACCGGACTTGCCTATCTTAGATTGGCCTTTTTAGCCATCAACGCCCTTGTAAAAAGCGTGGGATGAGTCCTTCCTAAGAATCTTCATTCGCGAAGTAATGCCAGAGATTGTATGTATTTTATTCTGATGTAATTTTGTTGTCTGTATTTTGTATTTGATTCAATTGTATTGTATCTTTGGGTTTGACCTCATGTTAGCCGCCCCGAGTCCCCTTTGGGGAGATGGCGGGGTATGAATAAAGATTATTATTATTTTATTATTATGTCAATAACCAGGTCGGGCTTGAGGGCTCTCAGCAATCGCCCAGATCGTCTATCAACAAGGCCCAGGAGTCATAATGCAACCATTAAAACAAATATTCTTCTTTGTCTGTACTGTAGCCACGCCTCCTCTCACACCATTGGCTCAACAGCTGAAGCAGGGCCTGGGCTCTCATTGGTTGAACCACACGAGCCCCCAGCCGCTCCTCCTCGGCCTGCTGACATGGGGGGGGGGGGGGTGACCAATCACAGCGAAGCTGGCTCAGGAGGCGGGCGCAGGAAATTCAAACTGGAAAATGTATAAAATGTATGATTTGCTGTATCCATGTATGCCAGCTTATTCAGATTACTGCAGCCGTCATCCTTTTCCAGATGGAACAGAAATAAATACCTTGGCGGCTTCTGCTTCAACTTGGTGAGATTTTTTCTGGAATATTGGCTTCTTTTTCTCACCAGGCTAAACCCACAGTGGCTTGGATCTCACTATCCACAGCCATTCTAAATTGCTCGACAACAGTAGTAGTAATATTACTACTATGGCTAGTAATAATAATATTAGTAATAATGCTAATAATAATGCTGTTATTATAGTAGTCGTTGTCAGTAGTAGTTAGAAACAACGCAGAAAGAACCGCAACTTGGAAACAAGGAGACTTTCTGCTGTGCTTTCTGCAACCGAACTTGCCTATCTCAGATTGGCCTTTTTAGTCATCTGCGCGCTTGTAAAAAGTGTGGGATGAGTCCTTCCTAAGAATCTTTGTTCGCAAAGTAATGCCGAGAGATTATTATTAGTAGTAATTAATAATAATAATAAAAAATTTAAGCCATTCTGTTAAGGGATTCCTATCGAGAGAGAGGCTTGCTTTATTTATATCTTTATTCCTGCAATTCAAAGAGAGAATTGGGGGGGGGGGGAGGAGAGACTGTGATGACGTCACGGCAAGGGGCGGAGCCTCTCTCGAGCAATCTTTGGGCTTTTCCGCCGCCTACCGGCAGCATTCGACTGCTTCCGCGTACGTGCAGCTTAGTCAGGCCCGCCTCGGCTATTTCCGCCTTATGCTCGGCCTTATCCGGAACAGCTCTTCTCCTCCCTCCCCCCCTCCGGTGGTTCACCGGCTAGTTGTGGTAATCCAGCTCCTCTCGTTTCTGACGTCACGCTAGCCACCGAAGCACTTCGCCTGCTTCCGCCAGAGTCGGAGAAAGAGTTCGGCTCTTTCCGTCAAGGCTCGGGCATTTCCGCCTTTTTCCCCGGGGTTCGGGCTTGCAGCTCTTTGCAAAGGGAGGATTTTTGCAAAAGGAGGAGGTCGGGATCGCTCGGCGGCCGAAAGGTGGGTCGGATCCGGACCGGAAGTGGGGGGAGAGGGGAGGGGGACGAAAGGGGCTCTTTTAACATATTGCAATTCACATATTATTGCTAATTGAGGAATGGGGGGCAGGAAAGGGCCTCCCATTGCAAACACCCATTGACTCCTTCCCAATGCAAACAATAGAGGGCTCCTTTGCGTCTATCTAGCTAGAGGGCTTTCCTTTGCTGAGGATCCCTATATATATACACACACATACACACACACACATATACATACACTATTGATGCAAGAGGGGGAAACATGCTTGTCCCACAACACCAGCCTCCCATTGTGCCCCAGAGGAAATATAGTAATAATAATAATACAATATATCGTAGTGAATACTACTACTATTAGTAATAATACTAATACTAATAGTATCATTACTTTTGGTTCAAGAGGTGGACCCATGCTTGTCCCACAACACCAGCCTCTCGTTGTGCCCCAGAGGAAATATAATAATAATAATAATAATAATGCAATATGTAGTAGTGAATACTACTACTATTAGTAATAATACTAATAATATCATTATTACCTTTGGTTCAAGGGGGGGACCCATGCTTTTCCCACAACACCAGCCTCCCATTGTGCCCCAGAAGAAATATAATAATAATACAATATATCGTAGTGAATACTACTATTAGTAATGGTACTAATAATATTATTACTTTTGGTTCAAGGGGAGGGGACCCCCTTGTTGTGCTTGTTCCACAACATCAGCCTCCCATTGTGCCCCAGAGGAAATATAATAATAATACAACAATATGTTGCAGTGAATACTACTACTAATATTAGTAATAATACTAATAATAATAATATCATTACTACTTCTGGTTCAAGAGGGGAATTCATGCTCGTCCCACAACACCAGCCTCCCATTGTGACCCAGAGGAAATATAATAATAATACAATATTATCGTAGTGAATACTACTATTAGTAATAATACTAATAATATCATTACTTTTGGTTCAAGAGGTGGACCCATGCTTGTCCCACAACACTAGCCTCCCATTGTGCCCCAGAGGAAATATAATAATAATACAATATTATCGTAGTGAATACTACTATTAGTAATAATACTAATAATATCATTACTTTTGGTTCAAGAGTGGGACCCATGCTTGTCCCACAACACCAGCCTCCCATTGTGCCCCAGATGAAATATAATAATAATACAATATGTAGTAGTGAATACTACTACTATTAGTAATAATACTAATAATAATAATATTATTACTTCTGGTTCAAAAAGGGGACCCATGCTTGTCTCACAACACCAGCCTCCCATTGTTCCCCAGAGGAAATATAATAATAATAATACATCAAGCATATAGATCTCATTTGCTGTGACATAATGGCTGTGACAAAATAATAATAATATATTACTATGACTATTATTAGTAATAATAATATCATTATTACTACTACTGGTTAAAGAGGGGGACGCCTGCTTGCCCCACAACACCAGCCTCCCATTGTGCACCAGAGGAAATAATGATATAATAATAATAAAACAATAGGACTACCACTATTATTAGTCGTAATAATATTATTATTATTATTACTACTACTGGTTCAAGAGAGGAACCCCTGCCTGCCCCACAACACCAGCCTCCCATTGTGCACCAGAGGAAATAATGATATAATAATAATAAAACAATAGAACTACCACTAATATTAGTCGTAATAATAATATTATTATTATTACTACTACTGGTTCAAGAGAGGAACCCCTGCCTGCCCCATAACACCAGCCTCCCATTGTGTGCCCGAGGAAATAGAATATAATAATAATAATACAACAATATGACTACTACAACTACTATTAGAGAAAGAGACAGGAATTGGGGGGGGGGGGTGTCTTTCCATCCTTTAGGATGTGACCCTGAAGATACCTGCCCAGAAATTTCCTAAGGGTCAACCCCACACTACTCAAATCTCAAGTCCTCAATGAGGAATTTTTCTTCTCTCTTCTCTACTCTCATTCTGATTGGTTGTTTAAAATGGATACTTTTCTATGGCAAGCCTATTTGAATCTGCCTTCTGCCTTCTTACGCTTTAGTATGGAGAGTATGTGCTGTGTGCTTTGAGATCTCTCTCTGCTTGTGTCTCAGGAGAGATGTCGTGATTGAGGTTTTCCCACTCTTGAAACCTTAGAAGAGATGGATGTCAGAGTAGCTCAGACCCACTTCTTGGTTATGAAGAAACGCAGTTATTTCTTGTTGTAAATTAACCTTTTGTGAGATTGGACTCTGCATCTTTGCTGCCTAAGCTCCGAATTCTTTACAGAAACATCACACGGCACCTTCACACTCTGCTTGTTCAACTTTGGTATCCTGTTTGTTTTTGTATGCTCTGTTTTATTTTAGAGTCCTCTTCTCTAACACAGGGCTGTCCAACTTCTACCGGCCCAGAGGCCTGAATTCCGGTCACTGATGACCTGGGGGGCCGTAGGGTCCGCCCCCGGCTCCGCCCTCTCCCCGGCCCCCTTATTTTAATTTAATATTAAATATATTTAATTCCATCCTGCCCTCTCCCCTTATTTTTATTTAATATTAAATATATTTAATTCCATCCTCCCCTCCCCCCTTATTTTAATGTATCCCATCTCCCCTTATTTCATCTTTAAATATATTTAATTTTATATTTAATACATGAGGGGAGATGGGGGGAGGGAATGAGGAGCCCCCTGAGGAGCCCCCTGCTTCGGCCTACCTTTTCCAAACGCGCAGGATCCAGGAGTACCTGGACGACGAGAGAGGCGACGACCGACTGAGTCGAAGAAGGTCCTAATCGCGTCTGTGGGCCTCGGCGATCCAGTAGTAGAGTAGCCGAAGACTATCGCGAGAATACGCAATCCACACGGGATTTCGCTGTCAACGCCGGCGTGATCTCGCGTTGACCGCGAAATCCCGTGTGGATTGCGTATTCTCGCGATACTTGCTCCAAACCCGGAAGTAGGTTTTTTTTTTTAAAAAAAATATCTATTTTATTTTTCAATTTTTGTTTTTTATTAAAAAGCTTAGGGGGCCGTAGGGAAGGGGCTGGGGGGCCGCATACGGTCCCCCGGGGCGGCAGTTGGGCAGCCCTGCTCTAACACATGCAGGCTCCGGAAATGAGGTGGGAAGAAGGACGTGATGCAAGTGATGACCCCTCCTCTCTCTTTCCTTTCCAGGGAACGGACCCCCTGAAAAGCATCCCGCCTCTCCGAAAAAGATTATGCTGGTCACGTTCTCCCTCTGCTCCATCGTCTGGTTGAGCCGGGGCTTCAAGTTGCGGGAGCGGGGCTGCACTTAATCATAATATCATAGCAGATACTTCTCCGGGGGCCATGGGCAGTGCCGAAGGGTTTCAGTACCGGGCCCTGTACCCGTACCGCAAGGAGCGGGAGGAGGACATCGACTTGCTCCCAGGGGACGTGCTGGTGGTCAGCAAGGGGGCCCTGCAGGCCCTGGGGAGCTTCCGGGACGGGGATGAGGCCTTCCCGCACCGCGTCGGGTGGATCCCGGGCGTCAATGAGCGCAGCCGGCAGAAGGGGGACTTCCCCGGCACCTATGTGGAATACCTGGGGACTGTCCAGATTGCCCTCCCAGCCCAGCGGCCCCGGATGCCCCGGCCGCTGCCCGCCGCTCCTGGCCCGGAGGCAGGTCAAGGTAGGCGGGTCAAGGGGAACACTCTCAGCCGCATGTGGGGGAAGAAAGTGACAGGGCTTGCATTTATTAATACCTATGTAGAATTACCAAAACAAAGCACATTCCAATCAGAGTGGCAGAGTGGGTGAAGGTGGTGGTTAATGCCTCCCTTCAGGAAAGCATCATTCCAGCCAGCTTAAAACAAGCTGTTATAAAACCGCCGTTGAAGAAACCATCACTGGACCCCACTCAATTCGTCAACTATCGGCCAGTTTCCAATCTCCCCTTTTTGGGCAAAGTCCTGGAATTCTTGGTAGACACTGATTATCTGGATCCGGCACAGTCTGGCTTTAGGCCGGGACATGGTACTGAGACAGCCTTGGTCGCCTTAGTGGATGATCTACGCCGGGAACTCGACAGGGGGAGTGTGTGTCTGTTGGTTCTGCTGGACCTCTCAGCGGCCTTCGATACCTTCGACCACGGTATTCTTCTGAGACGCCTTGCAGGAATGGGCCTTGGAGGTACTGCTTTGCAGTGGCTCCAGTCCTTCCTTGAGGGTCGGTCCCAGAAGGTGTTGCTAGGGGACTCCTGCTCGGCCCCACGGTCATTATACTGTGGGGTCCCGCAGGGTTCAGTACTGTCCCCTATGTTGTTCAACATATACATGAAGCCGTTGGGGGAGATCATCTGGAGTTTCGGGGTGCGGTGTCATCTGTACGCAGATGATGTCCAACTCTGTCACTCCTTCCCACCTGATACTAAGGAGGCTGTTTAGGTCCTGAACTGGTGCTTGGCCGCTGTAATGGACTGGATGAGGGCGAACAAATTGAAACTAAATCCAGACAAGACAGAGATCCTCCTGGTCAGTTGCAAGGCCGAACAGGGCATAGGGTTACAGCCTGTGCTTGACAGGGTTACACTCCCCCTGAAGGTGTAGGTTCGTGGTCTGGGAGTGATCCTGGACTCGTCGCTGAGCCTGGAGCCCCAGGTCTCGGCGGTGGCCGGGAGAGCTTTTGCACAGTTAAAGCTTGTGCGCCAGCTGCGCTGTACCTTGGGAAGTCTGACTTGGCCATGGTGGTCCACGCTCTGGTTACATCCCGAATAGACTACTGCAACGCCTCTGAAGACTGCTCGGAAGCTGCAATTAGTCCAATGTTCCGCAGCCAGATTACTAACAGGAGCGGGGTACAGGGAGCACACAACTCCCTTGCTGCGCCAGTTCCACTGGCTGCCAATTAGCTTCCGGGCACAATTCAAAGTGCTGGTTTTAACCTACAAAACCCTATACGGTTCTAGCCCAGTTTACCTGTCCGAACGGATTCTCCCCTATGAACCATCAAGGATATTAAGATCCTCCGGAGAGGCCCTGCTCTCAGTCCCGCCAGCTTCGCAAGTGCGGCTGGTGGGGACGAGAGACAGGGCCTTCTCTGTGGTGGCCCCTCGGCTGTGGAACTCTCTCCCAAGTGATGCTAGATCTGCCCCCTCTGTTGTCCTTTAGGAGGCTGGTGAAGACCTGGATGTGGAACCAAGCCTTCCCAGAATAGGCTGAGATTGGCTATTGTCTGAATGTATGACCACGTTTACAGATTGAGTGGAATTGTTTTAATGGCGATATGATTTTATGCTGGGTTTTTATGTATTTTAATATGTTGTTCTAGTTTTTAAATTGTATAGCATTGAATCTTTGCTGTTATGCCGGTCTGAGTCCCTCGATAGAGGTGAGAAGGCCGGGGTACAAAAGTTTTAAATAAATATAAAATAATAATCACTATTGCACCACCCTGTAATACCACATCAGTGTGAGGCCTTAGAGTTTGATATAGAATCAAAGCTCTCTCTGGCTGTAACGTAAACTACAAGTCTCACTATGGTCAGTCCACTCAAACCCCTCCAGTAGGTTGAGTTAGTCATGTGGGTTCTGTGCGCCAAGTGTGGTCCAGATCCATCATTGGTGGAGGTCAACATTTCTCTGGTTGTGGGTGAAAGGACAGCCAGTTCTCCCCAAACCTCTCCAATAATCAAAGTTTGGCATATCAGGTATGTGTACCTAGTTTGGTCCAGATCCATCGGTGTTTGGATTCACAGTGCTCTCTGGATGTAGGTGAACGACAACTCCCGCAAATCAAGGTGAATTTCCCCCCAGGATCTCCAGTATTTTTGCTGGTCATGGGGGCTCTGTGTGCCAAGTTTGGCCCGATCCCATCTTTGATGGAGTTCACAGTGTTCATTGATTGCAGGTGAACTATAAATCTCAGTGCCTACAACTCCAAAATGTCCAGGCCAATTCCCCTCAAAACCCACCAGTAATCAAATGTAGGCATATCGGGTATGCATGCCAAGTTTGATCCAGATCCAGCATTATTTGTGTTCATAGTGCACTCTGGATGTAGGTGAACTACAACTCCCTCCAAAGACATCCAGTATGTTTTCTTGGGGGTTCTGTGTGCCAGCTAGGTTCCATAAACTACATCCTAGAACATCTTCCCAAGAATTCTCCTCAAACCTTTCTAGTATGTTCAGTTGCTGATCAGTTCCTATGTTTGCTGTGTGCCATAGAAAAGAAAGGGTTAAGGGAGAGGCAGTGGGCGGGGTTATGCAAATTCCACACCGATGGAGAGAGTAAGGAACACTGGGATGCCTGTGGTGGAGTTAAAACAGAAAACCTAGGATACAATGGTCCCCAAATGAAAGTTTTCACTTGGGTGGTGGGCAGAATGGTGTTTGTAGAGGACATTGACAGGGCTCTTGGACATGTTTGTGGTGCTCACTATAACCTGCAATGTCATTGGTTATATATGCCTTTGGTGTCTCCTGCATAGAAAGAAAGAAAACAAAAGTGAATAATTTAAGAATGGGCGCAATGCCCAGGTAAATAAAATAAAATTAAAAAGCTGAGCAGCCTCCCCAGGAATAGAACTGGGTTGGGTCCCTTCCTTTATGAAGCCACTCCCCCTTTGCATGACCCTCTTTAATTCTCCTCTTCCTGAATCCCTCAATAGGAATGATGCTTCCGGAGCTGTCGGAGCAGTTTGGGCCGCCCGAAGTGGCTCCGCCTCTGCTGTGCCGGATGGTGGACGGCATCGAGAAGAAGGGTGAGCTGTGGGCGGAAGGAGGGTCTCCACTCCACATTTGGGAGTATGCTTGTTCCAAGAAAGGAGGAAGAAATGATTCAGGGCATCACAATACCCCCCCCCCCCCCCAGCTGAATATTGCCCAGATCTGATCCCCGGCACTTAGAAGGGAACTCAAAGGACGTCTAGTACAGGGGTGCCCATACTTTTTCAGCATGCGAGCTACTTATAATAAAATCAAGTCAGAAAGATCTACCTACCTCCTCAAGGCTGGAGGGGGCGGGGCTTGGGGCGCCTGGCTCCACCCCCTCTGGCTTCTGCCTACCAGCAGCTTCTCCAGGTTTGAGGATGGCAGTGCCAAGCCACCCCTATGCCACCACTGGCTTGGCACTGTCTGCTGCTGGTAGAGCGGAAACCAAAGGAGGGCGGAGCCAGCAGCCCTCTCCTCCAGCTCCCAGCAGCTTCTCCAGGGAGGGCAGTGCCAGTGGTGGCAAGCCAGTGGTGGCATAGCTAGCACAAGGCTGGCCCCTCCCTCGGGCTGTGGAGCTCCCCGCAGCTTCTCCAGGCTTGAGGAGGGCAGTGCCAAGCCAGTGGTGGCTGCACAAGGCTGGCTTGGCCCTGCCCTCCTCAAGGCTGAAGCAGCTGCTGGGGTGCCAAAGGGGACGGGGCTTGGCGCGACCTGGCTCCGCCCCCCTCTGAGAAGCACCCCATCCGGCTGTGATCGACCTCCTTCGGTCCTGCAATCAACTTCCTGGGCAGCCCTGGTCTAGTATATATGTGTATGTGTATTAGGGTTGTGCAATTCGGGTAAACAGTGATCTGTTTTGGTGTCCCATGGGGGGGGGGGATCTGTTTTTGGGGAGCTTCCCAAATACAAGAGGACAGAAATTCCATTTTTGATCCTGGAAGCCGAAAGATTAAGAGCTCGATTAAAAGCATGAAGATACCACCCTTTCTTGCATCATTTGTCCTTATATCCATCATTAAGAACTGGATTAAAAGGACCAGAGTGAAGATACCACCCTTTCTGGCATCGTTTGTCCTCAGTGAAGCTGAGCTACTTATTTCAATGGGAGCCACACCGCCTCAAGAAGCATTTAAATATAAATTACCTCCCCAAATCTATGGCGGCTTTAGAAATGGTTTTTCAAAACGGATCTGTGTCCAAACCTAATGTGTTTATATGTATGGGCATGTGTACCCCAACCCACTAACCCGCCCTCTTGCTGTTTTTCTCCTTTCTCATTGCTTGCCTTTGACTTCCGCAGGGCTGGAGAACAAGATGCTCTACAGAACATCTGGCTCCGAACTCAGACAGGCGCTTCGAATTGGTAGGAACCGAACCCTTGAAATCCCCATGTGACCCCTTGACACCCTTATGAGACCCATAACATCCCCATGAGACCTCTTTACACCCCATGTGACCCTTTGACACCCCTATGAGACCCCCCCTTGACACCACCGAGACCCCTTGACACTCCTATGAGATCCCTTGACACCATATGTGACCCCTTGACACCAATGTGACCCTTGACACCCCTATGTGATTCCTTGACACTCCATATGACCCTTTGACACCCCCATTTTACCCCTCTACACCCCCATGAGTTCTAGCAGCCACAACAAAGCCACCACTCTCTGTATTTTGCATGCCAGGGAAATGCTTCATTGGGCACAAAGGAGCCCTATGCAACCCCAGTGATGGGGAATTGCACACTTGAGTTCGTTATGGCTAATTAACCACCCTTGGGTTTCCATGCAAAGGCCGATGGAGTATATAAATTTGCATCGAACTATTGCTTTGGGGCGCTTACCCTCCATTGTTCGGATGTACTCCCTCATCTGTAGGCGTCTGAGAGGGGACCATGCTTGGATGGGGAAAGATGGCAACAAACCCGCTTTCTTGTCTCTCTTCCCCCCTCAGACTGGGCGGCAGTGGTGGCTGGTGACCTGGAGGCCTCGGACCCTCTTTCCCTCGGCGATGCTCTCAAAGGCTTCTTTCAGGACCTCCCGACCCCCGTGGTGCCGACCTGCACCCAGGTGGGGATCCTGCGGTTGCTGCAAGGTGAGGAAATGGGCTTTTTATGTGGCTGGGAGAGCGCCATATCGAGATCCGTTGGCTGTCAGGCTTGTGATGAGGACGAAGATGAAGGGCTGCTTCGCTCAGCATCTGAGTCACGGGTGAGCAGAGAGCCTAAGCAGCCTGATACTGCTGCAAAGCAGGACCAGGAGCCTCAGGGAAGCCGGGACAGAGTTAGGGCAGGCTTGGGAGCTCCAGGTAGTAGACCAGGAGTTAAGAATTCCAGCTATCAAGGCTGCAATTAAGGACTGATGCCATCCAATGGAGGAGAGCTAATCGGTTGGGTCAGAGGAGGGCCAACAGGGGAGAGTGCTTGGGAAAGTGGCATAAAGAGCTGGAGGCTGGAGGTGGTAGTTGTTGGGAGCAACGTTGTGGAACTGTTACAACCTGAATCTGTGTCCGTGAACTCTTGGATTGAACCTTGACTTTGTGCAAAAGCACAATGATAAATAAAGCTTTTCTATTCTATCCAGTCAAGTCAACAAAATTACGTAACTTCCCCCTCACACACCACAAAACAACACCCCCATCCCTCCACACACACTCCCACCACCACACAGCCCACAATACCACATCAGTGCAAAACCACAGAGTTCAACATAGCCACAGCTCTAGGATAAAAGCTATCCTTCAGTCTGTTTGTCTTTGCTTTTGTCACCCTGTACCTTCTGCTAGATGGGAATAATTTTTAAAAATGCCAAGTGACATGGATCCCCAAGAATGCCCTGAGCTTTCTTAAGGTTGCGGGAATTTTAAAGTTCTTCCAAAGAGGGGAGAAAGAGGGCAGCCAATTATTCTCTGTGCAGAAGTGGTGACTCTTTTGGAGCACCTTCCTATCTGCTACTGTGCAGCTATCAAGCCATGCGCAGGCTATGGCTTGAGTTGGTGAGAATAAGCAGTTTTGACCCTTGGAAAGAAACTCTGGACTCTTTGTGTGCTTTGCCCTTGTTGGACTGCTTGCTGTTTATGACTTCGGACTGTCTTTGACTACGAGTCAGCAAGTGGCTGCTTTAACAGAGATTCTGTGTACAGGTCTTTGACACAGGCATTCACAACATCTTCCGATCTTCATTTGCCCGATGTCTCCTAGGCTGGGGTGGGGGGCGCTTCTTCCTTCCCTCTTGGTGATTTTGACCCCCTCCTTGCTCCCCTGTAGATGCAGCCCCGTCACCGGACCTGTGCCGCCAGCAGCTCCTCTCGGCCCTGGAGGCCCTGCCCCATCCGCACCTCCTCACCCTCCGGTTCCTTCTACAGCACTTGACCAAGGTGGCTGCCCATGCCCAGAGCAACGGGCTCTGTCCCCGGGCTTTGGGGGAGATCTTCGGGCCCCTGCTGCTACGGGGTGCTCCCTCTGCCAGGTGGGTCAGAGGTCTGTCTGTTTATTTGGGGAGGGGGAGCATGCGACTGAAAAGAAGACCCAGGTTGGGTGTCTATGAGATCTTCAGTTTTCCCCAAACTCCCAATGAGAATGTGAGGCTTTGTCATGCCCCCCACAAAGGGTTTATTGTTTTCTTTTCTTAAGCCTTAATTGTCCCCTTTGCTCAGTTTGTTTTTGTGTAGCTTTCTGTGGACGGGACCCTTAATTAGACCCTGTCCTTTTAAGAAACCCTCTAGAGGTGGAGATTGCAGTCTTACCCAGTAACTCTTTTGCAGTTAGTCTAAGTCAGTGGTTCCCAATCTTTTTTTGACGTTGGGACCACTTTCACCAGGGACCACTTGACGAGGATCCACTTGACCAAGGGCCACTCTCCAACATTAGTACCACGGACCATTATGACTAGGGACCACTTTGAGCGGGAACCACTTTGACCAGGAACCACTCTCCAACATTAGGACCAGGAACCATTTTGACCAGGGACCACTCCAACATTAGTACCAGGGACCACTTGACCAGGAACCACTTTGACCAGGAACCACTCTCCAACATTAGTACGAGGGACCACTTGACCAGGAACTACTTGACCAGGGACCACTCTCCAACATTAGTACCAGGGATCACTATGACCAGGGGCCACTCTCCAACATTAGTACGAGGGACCACTTGACCAGGAACTACTTGACCAGGGACCACTCTCCAACATTAGTACCAGGGATCACTATGACCAGGGGCCACTCTCCAACATTAGTACCAGGGACCACTTGACCAGGAACCATTTTGACCAGGGACCACTCTCCAACATTAGTACCAGGGATCACTATGACCAGGGGCCACTCTCCAACATTAGTACCAGGGACCACTTGACCAGGAACCATTTTGACCAGGGACCACTCTCCAACATTAGTACCAGGGATCACTATGACCAGGGGCCACTCTCCAACATTAGTACGAGGGACCACTTGACCAGGAACTACTTGACCAGGGACCACTCTCCAACATTAGTACCAGGATCATCACTATGACCAGGGCCACTCTCCAACATTAGTACCAGGGACCACTTGACCAGGAACTACTTGACCAGGAACCACTTGACCAGGGACCACTCTCCAACATTAGTACCAGGGATCACTATGACCAGGGGCCACTCTCCAACATTAGTACGAGGGACCACTTGACCAGGAACTACTTGACCAGGGACCACTCTCCAACATTAGTACCAGGGATCACTATGACCAGGGGCCACTCTCCAACATTAGTACCAGGGACCACTTGACCAGGAACTACTTGACCAGGGACCACTCTCCAACATTAGTACCAGGGATCACTATGACCAGGGGCCACTCTCCAACATTAGTACGAGGGACCACTTGACCAGGAACTACCAGGAACCATTTTGACCAGGGACCACTCTCCAACATTAGTACCAGGGATCACTATGACCAGGGGCCACTCTCCAACATTAGTACCAGGGACCACTTGACCAGGAACCATTTTGACCAGGGACCACTCTCCAACATTAGTACCAGGGATCACTATGACCAGGGGCCACTCTCCAACATTAGTACCAGGGACCACTTGACCAGGAACCATTTTGACCAGGGACCACTCTCCAACATTCGTACCAGGGACCACTATGACCAGGGACCACTCTCCAACATTACTATGACCAGGGACCACTTTGACAAGGGACAACTTGACCAGGGACCACTCTCCAACATTCGTACCAGGGACCACTATGACCAGGGACCACTCTCCAACATTACTATGACCAGGGACCACTTTGACAAGGGACAACTTGACCAGGCACCACTTTCCAACATTAGTATCAGGGACCACTTTGACCAGGGACAACTTGACCAGGAAACACTTTGACTAGGGACCACTCTCCAACATCAGTATGAGGGACCACTTGACAAGGAACCACTTTGACCAGGGACCACTCCCGCTGCAATAGTGTAGTAACTGTTAGGCTGTGGAACATATTTTATTTTTTGGGGAACACACAGGTTGGGAACCACTAGTCTAGGGAGCCTAGAGGCTGCAACATCTTCCACATCTAAGGTTTAGGAAACTCCAGCCTATGTTTTAAGAAATTCAGCCTAAGGTTGAGGAAACTCAAAGTTTAAAAGACAAAGCCAAATGAAGGGCATGGAAAAGAGGCCAGAAAATACTATTTATTCAAAAGTAACCAAGAGAATTCCCAGTTAAGTTCTGAGTTCTGTTCCATCAAATTATTTGTTCGTTAGTCAGCCCTGGGAGGAGTTAGGGGACAGCTTTCAGACAATTACATTTTTTGTTTATTGTTTACATTTTTAATTGTGAATTTCCAACTCTCTGAGGATTGGGGGCACCTGAAAGTTAGTTCAGGGGACAGAACATACACTTTTACTACATCGCCCGAAGGTAGGTATAGGGGTATAGTACAAGTATGGTTGTTATTGGGCTCCCTTTTCCACGCAGTGCGGAGGCGGCCACCGACTTCTCTGCAATCTTCCTGCAAACCCTTCTGCAAAACAAAGACTCAGAGCCTGACCTGCCCCCTCCAGGTAGGAACAGGAGCACGGGGGTCCTGGAAGACCCCCGTAAGGTTGGAGTGGCATGGAGGGCCGTGATGAGGGAGAAAAAATGGGCGATTCCCAAAAGAAAAGAGGGTCATTGTCTGCAGCTGCCCCTCTCTTTTCCAGCTCTACCTCCCAAGCCCCCTAAACCGAAGCCTGTGGCGGGACCCCTCCCCAACGGCGGCAATGGGACCCCCCTCCAGGACGCTGAGTGGTACTGGGGCGACATTTCCAGGTAAGAAGAGGAGGGCTATTGGCCACAAGAGGGTTGCAAATTGCTTTTGGAAACAGGGATCTTCACCCTGAGGGATCAGGCCTTTATTCGTCCATACCCCAGTGTCCCAGAAGTGACCCATTTTGGTCTCAACTGCAGGGAGGAAGTGAATGAGAAACTTCGGGACACACCGGACGGCACGTTCCTGGTGCGAGATGCCTCCAGCAAGATCCAAGGCGAATACACCTTGACACTTAGGTAAGGTCTTCAATACCCTTTGTACACTGAAGTTGGAAGGCTTTATTCAAAAGCAATGCATTAGGGAACGCAACAAAATTCCAACTGCCAGTTTGTTTCCCTCACGCCTCCTATCCTTCACACTGACCCCTCCCCTTCATTGCTCCTGTTTCCATCACAACCCTCACCCTTGTTTCAAGCATACACCAGTCAGATCTAAGGCATGGCCCAATTTCCTATCTTCACACAAAACCAGGAAATGAGGCCATGACACTTAATTCTTGATTTTATATAAGGTATTATATCATTTTGCCTTGAGTTCCAATCATTGAGAAAGTAGGGCTATCAATACAGGGGAGGGGAGGCATTTGCCATTGAGTGTGACACCTCTCCTCCGCCGTCTCTACAGGAAAGGTGGCAACAACAAGCTGATCAAGATTTTCCATCGAGAGGGCAAGTACGGCTTCTCAGAGCCCCTGACTTTTGGCTCGGTGGTGGAGCTGATCAACCACTACCGGCATGAGTCGCTGGCCCAGTACAACGCCAAACTGGACACTCGCCTCCTGTACCCCATATCCAAGTACCAGCAGGTGAGGTGGCCCCGTGAGCAGAGCAGGAACAAGCCCAAGCCAGGGGGAAGCTTTTATTAGCATTGCTTGCTGTGCAGCAAGACAAAAAGCATATCTCTTAACTGTTTTTGACATCCTCCTCCCAATGCCAGTGCAGGGAAGAGGAGGAAAGGCTTATTGGGCTGGCACAAAAAAAGCCTGTGCAGTGGGACCTTCACTTAAGAGTGTCCCAACTTAAGAGCATTTAGAGTTAAGAGCCATTGTTTCACTTTGACATACGAGCAACATTTTTTAGTTAACAGCAAGCGCTAGAATGAGAGTCCAAGGCTTTAGGGCAGGGATCAGGAACCTTTTTGACGCAGAGAGCCATGAAAGCAAAATATTTGGAAATTTATTTCAGTGAGAGCCATATAATATATATAATATATATCCGTATCACTCTGCTATTGCAGTCCAAGTGGTACCAAACTGTGTTAATTCCCCAGTGCAGATGCCGCCTCCTGCCTTGGAGGACTTGGAGCAGGCCTTTCCCAACGCGTGGTGGCCTTGACCCCTTTGTGGGCCTCGCGGAATTCCAGCTCCCATTCGCCCCGCCCGCTCTCTTCCCGTCAAAGCCGCCCATGGCCACTCATTACCTGGCAATCCCAGCCACCATGCCAGACCCGGAAGCCCCTTGACCCTCGCTTCCTCTGCCTCTGCACCAATGAAAACGCAACAATCCAGGAGGCGGGGCTCACAGGACTTTGACCAATAGGAGGCCACGCACTCAGGCGGGAGGTGGAGAACGCATAAGCAAGACAGAAGCCAACCAAATTGGGGAAGAGGCGGGGGTCCCGAGGGAATGTGTGCCATGATATTTACACTCCGTCAGAAAACGGCTTGTCACCTTTAGTTCTGGATCAGTGACAGGCTCATGTGAACTCCGTTCCTCTCTGCCTTCCCACGGAGCCTGGGAACCAGATGCAATCATCACAAGAGCCACACCTGGCTCGCGAGCCATAGGTTCCCGACCCTTGCTTTAGGGCTTCAAGGGAGCAACCTCCAGGCCTCGTGTTCTTGTCTACTCTGGGAGATTGCTGTCTGCTTTTTTTCTTTTCCACTTTGAGGAAATTCAGGTTGATTTTGTGTGGTTCTTATTCACAGTCTGTTTGGCTTCATGAAGAGAGAGAGAGCAAGGGGAGGAGAAAAGTGGGGCAAAACTGGTGCCAGGGAAAGTAGTTGAACTCTACTACTACTACTGGTGGTGCAGCAGGTTAAACCGCTAAGATGCTGAACTTGCTGACTGCAAGGTTGGCGGTTTGAATCTGGGGAGCAGGGTGAGCTCCCGCTGTTAGGCCCAGCTTCTGCCAACCAGCAGTTCGAAAACAGGCAAATGTGAGTAGATCAATAGGCGGGAAGCTAACGACACTTCATGCAGTTATGCTGGCCACATGACCTTGGAGGCTTCTACAGACAACGCTGGCTCTTTGGGTTAGTAATAGAGATGAGCACTACCACCCAGAGTCGGACACGACTAGACTTAATGTCAGGGGAAACCTTTACCTACTACTACTATTAATGTATATATTACCCGCTTCTCCCTGCCTTTCCGAACCTTCTCCCCTCCTGATAGGACCAAGTGGTGAAGGAGGACAGCGTGGAGGCGGTTGGGGAGCAACTGAAGGCCTACCACCAGCAGTACCAGGATAAGAGCCGCGAGTATGACTTACTCTACGAGGAATACACCCGCACCTCTCAGGTGAGCCCACCTCGTGTCAATTGCCACATTGTGAAAGCTTGCTTAAGTTTTGTAAATGGAAAGCCGCCCTGAGTCCCTTTGGGGAGAGAGGTGCGGCTTAGAAATATTATTATTAGGGTTATCTAGAAAGTAAGGTGAGAAGAAGTAATAATAATAATACTATTATACTAGTATTATGAGGATTATACCGAAAAGTAAGGTTCCAAGGTACGTAGCTCTCACGGGGAATTTTCTCTGGGGAAGTTGGTCTCACTGCCATGTAGCGGGAAGCCAGTGGAAGCGAACGAGCAGTGCCAGTCACCAGTACCTTATCAACTGGCATTGTGGTGAATGTTAGAGATGAGCGTCCTCATTCCGTTTCCCTCCAAGTCCGAAGTTTGCGCTGCAGTACGCTACCTAAATGCTCACGGCACGAACGCTGCTGCAATTCATTGCGCAAACATTTCAGTTTATGGAGAGGACATAATGTCAAGACAGCATGTGACAAAATGGTGTCACAATGCAGGGTCTCGGCCCAGCCCCTTAATCACACACACAGAGACGGTAATCAGCTAACTATTTATTGAATAATAAGAAACAGGTGAAAAGGTAAATTGTCCATAAAAAGTATCAAAAAGTTCAATCCAAAATAGGTAAAGAGTCCGTAGGTAAAATCCAAAGGCAACCGTGGCAAGGCACCGCAAAACTATGCGGATCAAGGACTTGGTTCGTGGCAAAGAACAAGGCAAAGTTCAGGAACAACTCCAAGGAACTACTTGGCAAGGCTCGAGCCGGCAACTTGGCTCCCTGGAACTCCGCTCGCTTCACTCCTCTTAGAATAGAAGTGGCCGAGCTACTGAGGATCCATTCCCACGGATCCTATACTTAATCCCCTTGGTGAGGCCCCCGACGCTGTAGGCTTCTGCGCCAATTTGTGCTACGGGATCTCGCGCCTCTCTGGCGCTCTAGGCTACGGTGCCAATCCCTCCTGCTGGACTCAATGCTCCATCTCCTATCAAAGCTTCGTCCTTGCCTCCCAGCACCTGGGTCGCTATCTTCATGAGAGCTGAACTCCCTTTCAGCTTCCATGGGCTCATCCTCCACTGTTTCCCTGATCCTCTCCTGCGACCCGTAACCACCTGGTTTCTCATAATGATCAGAATCATCACTCTCAGGGTCAGCCTGAACTTCCCAGCTAGCATAGCCGTCAGGCCATTCATCATCCCAGGCCAAGCTCTCTGTGGGAGAGGAAGGCCCAGCTAACTCATCAGCCCCTTCCTCCATATCCTCATCAACTGCAGCTGGCCCTAATGCAAGTGGGACCCCCAGTGCTGCCCCCTGCCCCCCAGGCACGAAAGGGAACTGGGTTGCTACAAATGGGTACACAAAATATTGTGAGACCATGAAGAAACTTTGCAGAGCTATCCAAAACAAATGTCATGGTGGGCATCTGTCTCCTTCATGACAATGCGTGTCTGTCCGCACACCGCTCATGCAACACAAGAGTGGTTGACATCCTTTGGTGGGAATGTTTGAAGCCTCCCTCTCACAGCCCCAATCTCGCACCCAGTGACACTCATATGCTCACTAAATTGAAGGAACACCTGGGTGTAAAACACTTTTCTGACAACAAGGAGGTGAAAACAAGAACTGGCTGAAAAGGCAGAGGGTGATGAACTGGCTAGACAAAAATGACAGATCCTCAAACCCTCTCTGCTTCATTCAAAAAAATGCACTCGCATAGCTCAGACAGTGTTGTATTTCAATGTCAGTGTTGACTTTTGTGGAGAGATGCTGCCAATGTAGCGGAAATGGACATTTTCTAATATTACACCATTAAGCTGTATTTCTGGCATCACAGAGGGATTGGCTGTTGCCTTTTGCTGGAAGAGCACTTTGGTTTTCTCAATATTCAATGTAATACCTATGCTACAATCCTGTGGAATTTTTATTTAAATTCATTTTTTGTATTTAAAAAAATCTTTTAACCTTACTTTCTGAATAACTCTTCTTGTTGTTGTTGTTGTTGTTGTTAGCCTAGTCAGATTGATAGCCCTTCTGTGGTCAAGTTTGTACAATCTAAACCAGGGCTGCCCAGGAAGTCGATCGCAATCGACCAGTCGATCCCGGGACTGAAGGAGGTCGATCCCAGCCGGATGGGGTGCTTCTCAGAGGGGGTGGAGCCAGGCTGCACCAAGCCCCGCCCCCTCCCCGGCTTCAGCACTCCCAGCAGCTGCTTCGGCCTTGAGGAGGGCAGGGCCAAGCCAGCCTTGTGCTAGCTATGCCACCACTGGCTTGGCATTGCCATCCTCAAGACTGGAGAAGCTGCTGGGAGCTCCAAAGCCAGAGGGGAGGGGGCGGGGCTTGGCGTGGCCTGGCTCCACCCCCTCTGGCTTCTGCTCTACCAGCAGGTTCTCCAGGCTTGAGGATGGCAATGCCAAGCCAGCCTTGTGCTAGCTATGTCACTACTGGCTTGGCATTGCCATCCTCAAGCCTGGAGAAGCTGCTGGGAGCTCCAAAGCCAGAGGGGAGGGGCGGGGCTTGGCGCGGCCTGGCTCCGCCCCTGTTGCTTCTGCTCTACCAGCAGCTTCTCCATGCTTGAGGATGGCAATGCCAAGCCAGCCTTGTGCTAGCTATGTCACCAGTGGCTTGGCATTGCCATTCTCAAGCCTGGAGAAGCTGCTGGGAGCTCCAAAGCCAGAGGGGAGGGGGTGGGGCTTGGCGCAGCCTGACTCCGCCCCTCCTGGCTCCTGCCCCCTCCCTTCTCCAGCCTTGAGGAGGTAGGTAGATCTTTTGGTTTTAATATAAGTAGCTCACATGCTGAAAAAGTGTGGGCACCCCTGATCTAAACCATTTGGAAGATTTGGGGTTCTTGATAGCCTTCCTGTCAACTGCTTGTCCGTCTGCAGGAACTACAGATGAAGCGGACAGCTATCGAGGCCTTCAACGAAACCATCAAGATCTTCGAGGAGCAATGCCAGACCCAAGAGAAGTGCAGCCAGGATTACATGGAGCGCTTCCGGAGGGAGGGCAACGACAAGGAGCTGCAACGGTGAGAAAAACAACAACCTCGAATTGTTTGGAGAGACCACGAGTGTCACCCCATGCAAATCCCCTGCCGTTCGGGAACGCAGGATCAAAGCATCCTTCCCCAAGGCAGCGTTGGAGAGAAAGGGAACCTGATGGGACCAGGAAATGTAAAGTGAGGTTTGCACAGAAGAAGACGTCTAAGAATGGGGTAAAAGGAGTGAGACAGAAGGAGAAAGAGTGAAGGAATTTGGGGGAAGATAGCATTGCCAGCATAAGAGAAACACGGGATGTTTGGGAACAAAGAGAGATGCTGAAGGATAGAATTGAGAGAGATAAAGCTGAGAGAGAGAAACACAGGAAAGAAGGAGAAAAAAGAATGTTGATTGTGTGTGTGTATCAATCTGAGACTATAAAGCCCACCATGCAGAAACAAACAAAGCACTGTCTTCACTTGATTGTAGACCACCCTTTAGCTCAGTGTTTCTCAACCTTCCCAATGCCACGACCCCTTAATCCGCTTCCTCATGTTGTGGTGACCCCCAACCATAACAAAATTGAATACTGAAGGGGTTGGGGAAGATTGATTTTGTCATTTGGGAGTTGTAGTTGCTGGGATTTATAATTCACCTACAATCAAAGAGCATTCTGAACTGCACCAATGATGGAATTGAAACAAACTTGGCATTGAACCAAACTTGGTTTGGTGGGCATTGACCTTGAGTTTTGGAGTTGTAGTTTGCCTACATCCAGAGAGTACTGAGGACTCAAACAATTATGGATCAAACTTGTCACGAATGCTCAATATTCCCAAATATGAATACGAGTGGAATTTGGGGGAAATAGACCTTGACATTTGGGAGTTGTAGTTGCTGAGATTTATAGTGCACCTACAATCAAAGAGCATTCTGAACTCCACCAATGATGGAATTGGGCCTAACTTCCTACATAGAACTCCCATGACCAACAGAAAATACTGTGTTTTTTATGGTCTTTGGCAAACCCTTTGGCACTCCCTGGCGACCCCCCCCCCCCCCCGGGGTCCCGACCCCCAGGTTGGGAAATGCTATCTTAGCTCTTCTGCGGAATTAAACTATTGTATTTTTAATCTCGTTTCTAGTCTTTGATTGGGAAGTAAAAGACTAGAGATACTGGGTCATTGTGCATCAACAGACCTCAAGTAACGGCTCCCCTGTTCTCCTCCCAAGGATCCTGATGAATTCGGAAAAGCTGAAATCCCGGATCGCAGAGATCCATGACAGCAAGATGAAGCTGGAGCAAGACCTGAAGCAACAAGCGAGTGAAAACCGGGAGATCGACAAGCGAATGAACAGCCTGAAGCCGGACCTGCTCCAGCTGCGCAAACTCCGGGACCAATATCTGGTGTAAGTGGACTCCCCCTTCTGGAAACGAAAGCAAAGTTTCCATCCCCATTGCTTCTGTTGGGATCCCCACTGCTTACTTTTCTGTCCCAGGCAATTGGGTGAAAGTACATACTACAGTAGAGTCTCACTTATCCGACATAAACTGGCTGGCAGAACGTCGGATAAACGAAAATGTTGAACAATACTGTTACCTATCCTACACGGCGCTAGACGCCTACAATACTAACAACAGGGACTCAAAGGTTTAAGGCAAGGCAACGCCTCGGGGCTAGAGCGGCCCAAAGGGAAGTGCCCGGATGCATGGAAATCACAGAGGGAGGGAGGATGCTTCTGCTTCCGGTCCTGCCTCTTTTCCCCTTTCCTCCCTCCTCTGCCTTTTTCACTTATTGGGAATGGAGAGAGAGAGTTGGGGTGCACTTCTTTAATTGAAGGAGAAATGCTGCAGGAAAAGGGAGGTGTCGGATAAGACGGAATGTCGGATAAGCGAGACTGCTGTATTATATTTTTTATTTCGTGTCAAAGCATTGCATAAAATAAGTTTAAAGCTGATAAAATAAAGTTATCAAAAGCAGCTAAATAGTTTTAGATCAACAAAACGGGCAACAGCGACCGCAATGTCTGTAGCTTTAAACAGTTCTTCCTCTGTATATGAGGCAGGGCACTGTGGACAAGCATACCGATGTAGAGTTGTTTGTTCTGCTCCACAATGGCAGAAGGTGGAGGATTCTTCTAGGACGGGGGGAACAGGGTTCAAGCTTTTGGCCTTCCCAGGTAACTTTCAATTTCCTATTGGCTTAATGGTTCCATAGGTGGAAAGCACACACTTGTGTCTTGGCAGGGTTAGGCTTCAGATGGTTATCTTTGTAGTCACTGGAGAGAGCTTTCAGGTCATTCGGAAGTTGGTTTTCAACTGGTTCAAGTGTTGTGTTTTCTCAAGCTTTGAGTAATGTTAAATAATATAATAGCAAAGCATTGCTTTACTATTATATTATCCTTACACAAAGTTTGAAGAAAAAAACTAACTGTTTTTAGTCTATCACTAACACAACTTGAGGATTCTGGAAACCTATAAATTGTGAGCAGGAGGTCTCCTGGGAATCTGGACTCTTTAACTTTCTTCAAGGTTTTCTACCTGTTTGAACCATTTAAATGTTCCCGCACGTGTGCTCAGTATGGGGATGAAGGCCTCTCTCATAGAGCTGACTATGAGTGGATGGAAATATGACAGAATTCAGTAAAGTGTATGTTTTATCTGGGAGTTTGAATCTGAACTCTCTTACTTTCTTCAATGTCTGCAACAGGTTTTAACCATTTAATTGTCCCCGCATGTGTACTCAATATGGGGATGAATCCATTTTTTTCCTTCTGACCCATTTTTTTTCGTAATAGTTTCAGGGTCAATAGATGTCCCCTGTTCCCCTTTCCTGGTTGCATACTTTAGTCCGTAACTTGTTCAGCTCCCGCCGGGCACGGCTGGATCTACGGAAGTTGGATCTATTTCCCTTTCCGATCTTTTCCAGGTGGCTGACACAGAAGGGAACACGGCAAAAAAAGATCAACGAATGGCTCGGGATCAAGAATGAAACTGAGGAGTATGTGGCTCTCTTTTGAGGATTCTGTAAAATTGGGATGGTGGTGAAGGGGTTCTGGGTGGTGTCTTTGGAGTAACAAGTCCCTCCATCCCTCGGCTTCTGCGAGATGTAGTCCAAGAGAGCAAACCTTTCATTCTAACCTCCTTCTCACTCAAAGGCTGATTGTGTTTCTGTGCCCTCCTTCCTATGCGTAGCCAATACTCCATGATGGAGGATGAGGAAGAGCTGCCCCACCACGATGAACGCACGTGGTATGTAGGCAAGATCCACCGCACTCAGGCAGAGGAGATGCTGGCCGGCAAGCGAGATGGGACCTTCCTGATCCGGGAGAGCAGCCAGCGCGGGTGCTATGCATGCTCCGTCGTGTGAGTTCTCCCCCTTGCCCAACACATTTCATTATTTGAAACATTTTCCAGGCGTTTTGGAATTGAGCTCCCAAAATCCCCTGCTGCCTTTACCTCTGTTCGTGTTGTCTGTCCTTGTTAATTGTATAATCGGCATTGAATGTTTGCCGTATGTGTCTTCTGTAAAATGTTCTGAGTCCCCTTTGGGATGAGAAGGGCGGGGTATAAATAGTGTAAATAATGTAAATAAGTAATAATAAATTAGCTAGATTAGAGAGAAAGGGATTAGATAGATGTAGAAATTACGAAGAGATTAGATCAATGGTTCTCAACCTCTGGGTCCTCAGATGTTTTGGCCTTCAACTCTCAGAAACTAGGATTTCTGGAAGTTGTAGGCCAAAACACCTTGGAACCCAGAGGTTGAGAACTACTCGATTAGATAGATGTATGAATTAGATAAGTATATTAGAGAGAGAAAGGATAGATAAATAGATGTATAGATTACATAAGTGACGCCGGTCTGTGCTCTGTGCCCTCTCTCCTCTTGCAGGGTGGATGGCGACACCAAGCACTGCGTGATTTACAAGACGGCCACGGGCTTTGGCTTTGCGGAGCCTTACAACCTCTACGCCTCACTGCAGGAGCTGGTCTTGCACTACCGGCACACCTCACTCATCCAGCACAACGATTCCCTCAACGTCACCTTAGCCCACCCTATCCTGGCCCAGCATACCCCCAGGTGAAGGGAATCTCCCCGAGACACAAACGCCAAGGCCAGTCCCTTTGCGATCCCCAACCCTCCGAGTCCTTTCGCAGTCACCAACCTTCCAAGTCCTTTTGCAGTCGCCAACTTTCCGAGTCCCTTTGCGGTCACCAACTTTCCGAGTCACTTTGCAGTCAACAACCTTTCAAGTCCTTTCGCAGTCAACAACCTTCCAGGTTCCTTTGTGGTCAACAACCTTCCGAGTCCCTTTGCGGTCAACAACCTTCCAAGTCCTTTCTTGGTTGCCAGTTGCCATGGCAGTCCCACAAGACACCTGTTTCCCCCTTGTGGCCAGTTGTCAGGGGTTGACTTCTTTTCGCAAGGCTCTTGTCCTCCCCTTTCTGTCGGGGTGCTTCCCCTCAATCCATCCTTTCAGGTTTATCTATCTGCAAAAGACATAGCCACCTCCTCCCACCTCAGTCCCATGCAGCAGCCATTTTAATCCTTAAATATGCAAAATTTGGGGTGAAGAGGGCAACCCCGCACATGGTACACTAGCCAAGGTGCACTCTTTCTCGCTCTGCTTTCCTCAGTCCAGGCATCCCATTTATTTCAGTGCTGCCTCTTGTGTGGAGACCCATCAAATGCAGGGGAAGAAGGGCAACCTTTCTTCCCGTTCCCTACAAAGCCATAATAGGACACTTTCTGCCCCTCAAGTGACCCCAGTTCCTGTCGCCTGGGCATTTTAATTTCTCCCAGAATGCAACATCTCCCCAAAACAAGGGCTGCTGGACACCCCCACAATTGCCATTTTGGAACATATCACCCTCCATGTCTTGTTCTTTGCATTGTTTCAGGCCTTCCTTTCGAATCCCCCCAGGATCCCTTTGAAACCCCAGAACCAAAGTAGACCCCCCCCCCACAGTATGCCTGTTCCATCTGGGGTCCCCTTGCCTCCAAAGTGACCCCTTCAGAAATATGCAATAACATCTCCCTCATCCTCCCCTTCCTCATTCCCACCAGCATCAGGTTTTTTTCCAAGAAGTAATCCTGTTTACTTTCCCTCGTCGTCAAATGCCAGTATTTCATGTTGGGGTTTGTTACTGTAAGAGAGGCGCGTACTTGCGCAAATGTTTAAAGAGAAGAAGAAGAGTTTTGTATGGTACTTCTAAAGGGGAAAATATAATTAAAATGAAATGTGTTCCCGCAGAATTTCCAGCAGTGTTGGTCAGTCATTGTATTTTTAAGACCCCGATCTCTGAGGGGCTAGAAAAAGGGAAGCAAAAACACAGCTGGGTTGGAAGGTCACGCAGAGGGACTTCCCTTGTTTTTCTGCAGTGCCCCCACACCTGTTACAGGACTGGATCTCCAATCACAACAATAACAATATTGAATGTATTGTCTAAGGCAGTGTTTTTCAACCTTTTTTGAGCACATTTTTTACATTTACAAAATCCTGGGGCATACCACCAACCAAAATGACACTCTAACACAGTAATACATACAGTTAATATGTTTTTAAATGTATTTATACACTCAGTGTGAAACCTGGGCCTGTTTCGATGAACACAATACAGATATCCTGGCAGGAATGGCAGAAAGATACACACGAAGGTCTTGCTCAACAGCTGTCAGTCTCTCTGTGTTCTTATGCATCAATAAGGAAGGGAGGGAGGGAAGAGAAAAGGAAGAATGGAACCAAAGAGCAAAGAAATGGAGGAAAGAAACAGGTAGAGAAGGAAGAAAGAAAAAGGGAAAGAAGGAAAAGAAAAAGAGGGAGGGAAGGTTGGCCACAGCAACACGTGGCAGGTACAGTTGTAGGCCAAAACACCTGGAGGGAGGGCCCAACTTGGCCCACGCCTGCCTTAAGTGAGCAAACCCTGTTAGTTTTCATCCCTGCTTAAAGGTGTCTCAACCCTGTGTCCCGAACGGCCCTTGACCCGCCTTGGCTGAGTGCGAGGGAATCAAGGGGCATGGTAGTTTAACACCATCCTGAGCCTCCCCAAACTACAAGATCCTGGGATTCCCCAGCCTTGAGCCCTGGAAGACCAAGGGGTGCCTCTCTGCATGAATGCTACGGTGTCGATCCGCCCCCAGGCAGCTGGGGGACCCGGGGAAGTCCCATCCCAGGATCTTCTCTCCGCGCGGCTCTTTCCGCCTGACGCAGTCCCCGCCTTTTGGCTCAAACCCTTCCGAGGCCGAGGAAGGAGCGGAGGGGAGGAGGAAGCCCAAGAAGGCAAGTGGTGAGTCCGGCGGCACAAGGCTTCCCAAAAGGAGACTGTGTTTGCGGGACTCGGGAAAGGGATCGAGCCCCAGCTAAGGCTTCCAGGTAGGACAGGAGGGCGCTCTCTTCTAGCTCCAATTTCCCACGGCACACCGGTTGGGAAACACTGGTCTAAGGCTTTCATGGATGGAATCTGTGTTGTGTGTTTTCCGGGCTGTCTGGCCATGTTCCAGAATCATTCTCTCTTGACGTTTCGCCCACATCTATGACAGATCCTCAGAGGTTTTGAGGTCTGTTGGAAACTAGGAAAATCGGGTTTATGTATATGTGGAATGTCCAGGGTGGCAGAAAGAACTCTTGTCTGTCTGAGGTACGTGTGAATGTTGCAATTGGCCATCTTGATTAGCCTTTAATGGCTTAGCAGTTATCAAGGGGTGACTTCTTACTGCCTGGTGGAATCCTTTGTTGAGAGGTGATTAGCTGGCCCTGATTGTTTCTTGCCTGGAGTTAACCTGTTTTTTTAGTGTTGTTCTTTATTTACTATCCTGACTTTAGAGTTTTTTTAAATACTGGTAGCCAGATTTTGTTGATTTCCATGGTTTCCTCCTTTCTGTTGAAATTGTCCACATGCTTGTGGATTTCAGTGGCTTCTCTGTGTAGCCTAACACGGTGGTTGTGAGAGTGGTCCAGCATTTCTGTGTTCTCAAATAACATACTGTGTCCAAGTTAGTTCATCAGGTGCTCTGCAATGGCTGACTTCTCTGGTTGGGTTGGTCTGCAGTGCCTTTCTCGTTCCTTGATTCGTGTTTGGGCAATGCTGCTGCCGTTGGGTGGTCCCTATGTAGATTTCTCCATAGTTGCATGGTATACGGTAGACTCCTGCAGAGGTGAGAGGACGCAGCATATTCTTTGAGAACACAGAAATGCTGGACCACTAACAACTACCATGACGGACTACACAGAGAAGCCTGGCTCCCACCCACAGCAGTTCCTGGACCACTTATACAGCAGGGATGGTATTGCAGCTTCTGGCCACCAGGGGGAGCATGCTTCCAAACAAAAACTTTGCTAGGTCTTACTTTTGGGACAGGCCTTATATTTAGCAATTCAGCAAAACCTCTACTAGGTCTTATTTTTGGGGAAATAGGGTATGTCACCCCGGATAGACTAGCAAAATGCTACAGAAATGTGAACGTAAACTGTTGGAAATGTGAAAGGAAAAAAGTCACCTTCGACATATGGTGGAGTTGTGAGATGGCAAAAAACTTTTGGAGATAGATTCATGTAGCAATTCAGAAGATTTTACAGATAAAATTACAATTTAAACCAGAATCTTATTTTTATTAGGTATAATTATAGATACAAAATTGAAGCCCCCAGTGGCGCAGTGAGCTGCTGAACTTGCTTAGCAAACGGTTACAGGTTCAAATCCAAGAAGCTGGGTGAGCTCCCACTGTTAGCCCCAGCTTCTGCCAACTAGGCTTGTTTGATTAAAAAAAGAGGTTCAAACCCCGTTTTGGATGTAGGGGGCACTGGTGGTTCAGATCTAAAGTCAATTCTGATTTTCACCAAAAAAAAAAGTTCAAAACTTCCGGGTTCCCAAATTGCTTCAAAAAGGAATTTGATGCGAATTTAATCTGAATTACGAAGATTCTGACGACCTAACCATGCCTACTGCCAACCTAGCAGTTCGAAAACATGCAAACGTGAGTAGATCAATAGGTATCATTCCGGTGGGAAGGTAATGGTGCTCAATGCAGTCATGCCAGCCACATGACCTTGAAGGTGTCTATGGACAACACCAGCTCTTAAGCTTAAAAATGGAGGTGAGCACCAAGCCTCAGAACCAGACACAACTGGACTAAATGTCAGGGAAAACCTTTACCTTAGATATAAAATTAGGAAAAAAAACCAAAGAAATTATCTTTTAATTATTTGACAAAGGCAGCCAGAATGGTTTATGCATGACATTGGAGAGTAAGCAAAATCTATCTATACAAAAAGAGAAAAAGATGTATGTTTGTGTATATGGAGGAAGTGTCCACTTACACAGACAGCCTGGGGCCTCCACAAGCAGGCTATAATTCCAAGTGCTGAGAAGCCTCCAAAGGCACTCCCTCATCTGACATTGCAGGTTACAGTGAGCGCCATTAACATGTAGCTCAAACACTGCCAATGTCCTCCCCAAACACTATGGCTCACCACCCAAGTAATGCTTTCATTTGGGGAGACTTCCATCCTACATTGGATGTGTTCCCTCTCCCCCAGGCAGGCATCCCAGCGTTCCTTGTGTGGAATTTGCATGAGCCCGCCTACTGCCTCTCCCTTAACCCTTTCCTATGGCACACAGCAAAAACAGAGGAATTCATCAGCAACTGAACAGACTGGAAGGGTTTGGGAGACTGACACAATAGGTATCCAGAGCACACTGAACCCAACAACACACGTCCTGGTGCAGTTTGGGGGAGATGGACCACAGATTATGGGATTTGTAGTACTTTCAAACACTGGTTCTCACAGACCACTGTGGCCACCAAAAATGACCAATACAGACCACACTTGGCAGACACAACCCCCATGACCCACTCTACCTCCTGGTGCAGTTTTGAGGAGGGCGGACCAGGGATGATGGGACTTGAACTACCTCTACTCGCTTCCCAAGTCCGCTGTAACCCTCTTCCAATTTCTGATCGAGACCAAGCTTGGCACACATAACCCCCATTACTGCCTTCACGTCCTGGTGAGGTTCGGGGGAGGACTGACAATGGGCGATAGGATTTGTAGTACTTTCACACCCTTCTGTTCCCACAGACCACTGCGGCCTCCAACAAACATCAATAAAGACCACATTTGGCATGCAGAGCCCCAGTGACCCACTCTACATCCTACTGCAGTTTGGAGGAGGGCAGACCATGGAGGATGGGCCTTGCAGTACCTTCCCTCACTTTCCAAAACTCCTGCAAACCTAATCCAATGACTGATCAAGACCAAACCTGGCACACAGAGCCCTCATGACCCACTCTACATCCTGGTTCAGTTTTGTGTGAGACGGACCACGGGTGATGGGACTTCAAGTACCTTCACTCACTTCCTAAAAACAATGCAACCCTCATCCATTCACCAATAAAGATCAAACTTGGCACACAGAGCCTCCATGACCCACTCTACATCCTGCTCCACTTTGGATGAGGGTACACCATGGGTGATGGGACTTGCAGTGCCTTCACTAACTTCCTCAGACCACTGTGAGCTACATAAATAATTGCTACAGACCAACTAATACGTTTCTCAAATAACCCGGGCACCGCCGGGTCCCCAAGCTAGTTATTAAATAATAACAGTTTACATGATATTAAAGATCAAACTGCAAAGACTATGCACAAGCCAGTCAAAGACTTCGGCCTGCACTTAAAAACAATCAGCACTGACAAAATTGCCATCTGTCAGCTTCAAAAGGCCACCTTACTCAGATCTGCACACATTATTTACCGATACATCACACAATCCTAGATACTTGAGAAGTGTCCGACATGTGATCCAATACAAAAGCCAGCATTGTGATTTTTTTTGCTGTGTACTAATCTTGTTGTTTATAATAATAATAATAATTAACATGATATGAGGATTTAAAGATTGAATTGCAAAGACTGGCACAAGCCCGTCAAGGAGGTCCCGGTGGTGTTTGGCACACTGGGTGCAATATCTCAAGACCTTGGCTTGCACTTACACACAATCTGTGCTGACAAAATTACCATCTGTCATCTGCAAAAGGCCACCCTAATCGGACCTGCACACATTATTTGCCGATACATCACACAATCCTAGGCACTTGGGAAGTGTCCAGCATGGGATTCAATACAATAGCCAGCATAGTGATCTTGTTTATTGTGGACTAATCTTGTTGTGTTTATAATAATACCTTGGATCTGCACGCATCATTCAAAAAGAGTCCTAGACGTTTGGAAAGTGTTCAACTTGTGATTTTGTGATACGAAATTCCGCATATAGATCTCGTTTGCTGTGACATATTGTGGTTTTGTGTCAGAATAATAATAATAATAGTTTACAACAGTGTTTCCCAACCTTTTTTGAGCCGCGGCACACCTTTTACATGTACAAAATCCTGGGGCACACCACCAACCAAAATGACACAAAATGACACTCTAACACAGTAATACATATAGACAGTTAATATGTTTTTAAATGTATTTATACACTCAGTGTGAAACCTGGGCCTGTTTCGATGAACACAACATAGATATCCTGGCAGGAATGGCAGAAAGACACAAACCTCCCACACAGAACTCCCATAACCAAGAGAAAATGCTATAAGAGTTTGGTGGGCATTGACCTTGGGTTTTGGAGTTGTAGTTCACCTATATCCAATGAACACTGTGGACTCAAACAATGCTGGATCAGGACCAAACTTGGCATGAATACTCAATATGCCCAAATGTGAACACAGATGGAGTTTGGGGAAAATAGACCTTGACATTTGGGAGTTACAGTTTTTAACTTAAATGAATGCGTATGATGTTTAATGTAATTGTATTTTAATGTATTTTAATGTCGAATGTTTCTGGGGTTTTATATTGTGTTTTACTGTGTGGGCATCGAATAGTGCCTTTTTATAAGCCGCTCTGAGCCCCCCCCCCCCCTTGGGGGTTGAGAAGAGCAAGGTAAAATGCTGGAAATAAATAAATAAATACAGTTTCTGGGATTTATAGTTCACACACAATCAAAGAGCATCCTGAACTCTCGCAACAATGGAATTGAACCCAACTTGGCATATTGAACTCTCATGACCAACAGAAAGTACTGAAAGGGTTTGCTTGGGAATTGACCTTGAGTTTGGAAGTTGTAGTTCACCTACATCCAGGGAGCACTGTGGACTCAAATAATGATGGATCTGGATCACACTTGGCATGAATACTCAATATGCCCAACTATGAACACACATGGAGTGCCTTTATCAAGGTAGGTTTCTTAGGGTTTTTATACTTCAACACACTAGACTCTCCCCCCTCCCCTCCTGGAGGTTCCAATTTCCCACGGCACACCTGATGATTGCTCACGGCACACTAGTGTGCCCCGGCACACTGGTTGAGAAACACTGGCTTACAAGATATGAGGATTTAAATATCAAACTGCAAAGACTGGCACAAGCCAGTCAAGGTGGTCCCAGGCGTGATGGGCACACTGCGTGCAGTGGCTCAGACCTTGGCCTGCACGTAAAAACAATGGGCACTGACAAAATTACCACCTGCCAGCTGCAAAAGGCCACCCTACTCGGATCTGCACGCATTATTTGCTGTTCATCACACAGTCCTAGACACCTGGGGAGTATGCGATGTGTGACCAAATACAAAAGTCAGCAGAGTGAGCTTGTTTGCTGTGTACTAATCTTGTTATGTATCAAATAATAATTATAATAAAAATAATGTTTATGTATATCCCTTCCCCTCTCACCAAAGGGACTGGATGGCCTCTGAAGATCTCTTCCAACTCTCTATTATTATTTATTTTATTTATTTATTATTCAGTTTTATATTCCGCTCCTCCCTGCAGGCTCGGGGCGGATCACAATAGCAATAAAATACACAATAAAACATACAATAAAATTCAGTAAAACACACAATACATAGCCAGTAGCCGACAGATCACAGATCTTAGATCGTAACTCGGACGCTAATATGCATCTTCATTCAGGTTAGCCGAACGCTAGTCTGAAGAGGGCAGTCTTACAGGCCCTTCGAAAAGGGAAATCGCCCGAGCATGGCTAGGCAACGAGTTCCAAATCATGGGAGCCACAGCTGAAAAGGCCCGCTGTCTTGTACTGGACAAGTGGCAGGAGCGGGGTGATGGAATGACCAGCAGGTTCTGCTCTTCCGAGCGCAGTGATCTCGGGGGAATGTACGGGGTACGGCGGTCCCTTAGATACTCAGGCCCTAGACCGTGCAAGGCCTTAAAGGTTAACACCAACACCTTGAAGGCAATCCGGTACTCAATAGGCAGCCAGTGCAGTTGCCGCAGAATGGGCGTGATGTGCTCTCTCACCGGTGCTCCCACCAGCAAGCGAGCAGCAGCATTCTGCACTAGCTTGAGTTTCCGGATTGTCGACAAGGGAAGGCCCACGTAGAGGGCGTTACAGTAGTCCAGCCTCGAGATGACCGTCGCCTGGATCACCGTGGCCAGATCATCCCTGGACAGGTAGGGTGCCAGTCGCCTGGCCTGGCGAAGATGGTAAAACGCCGTTTTGCTGACCACGGAGACCTGAGTCTCCATGGTCAGCAAAGGGTCCAATTGGACACCTAAGCTCTTTACGAGGGATGACGGGCTGAGCTGCTCGCCATCCAGAGTAGGCAACCGGCACTCATCCAGCCCAGGGCGACCAGGCCACAAGATCTCCGTCTTCGACGGATTCACCTGATGGTGATGATGATGCAGAGACTGGATGGCCATCTATCGGGTGCTTTGTGCTTATCTTGCTTGGCATAAAGAAGGGGGTTGGACTGGATTGCCCTCTAGAGGTCTCTTCCAAATCTAAGATTCTATAGGTGGCTTTAACAGGGAGTTTGGCAACCCTTCCGATCTCCCTTGCTATCTGCCACTGCAATTTGCAAACCATACACAATAGATGAAATACGTAGGTTAGAACACGCTCTATAGCACAGCAGGAGAAAGCAGCAGTTTACCATTCAGCTGTTAGTTCCTTAAGAGTCTCAGATCATAATACAATCTCTGCTGGGTTCTCTT
The DNA here is from genome assembly GCA_030556195.1 of Anolis apletophallus. Classification (NCBI taxonomy): domain Eukaryota; kingdom Metazoa; phylum Chordata; class Lepidosauria; order Squamata; family Anolidae; genus Anolis; species Anolis apletophallus. The sequence goes on along the minus strand of JARBWK010000011.1, from coordinate 58,872,133 downwards.
CACCAACACAGATCCAGTATGAATGCAGTCCCAGGGCACGTCTTCTCGAACAACGTAGCACCCAGAAACTTAAAACTGACCTCCCGCTCCACTCGATCTCCATTTGTAACCTTAACCCAAACCCTTACTTACTCACTCACTTAGGCGATCCCTCGTAGCCCAAGTATGATGGCCTTCCAAGTAGTGTCTTGCTGGTGGGTCCGTAGGTGACTGTGGAGCCCCGTTCTTAATCTGCATGTTCTTCCACAGTGAGGGCATTGGTTTCCAGGTGGAAGGCAGTCTCGGTCAGGTTTGGCTTCATGCGCCTTCCTCTTGGCACGTTTCTGCCTTTTGTCCCCCATTTGTGCCTCTTCGAATTCCACAGCACTGCTGGTCACAGCTGACCTCCAGATAGACTGTTCAAGAACCAGGGCTTACCTGTTCTCGGTGTCTATGCCACAGTTTTTAAGCCCATCTTTAAATCTCTTTTCCTGTCCACCAACATGACATTTTCTGTTTTGGAGTTGGGAGTAGAGTAACTGCTTTGGGAGGCGGTGATCTTTGGGCATTCGTACAACGTGGCCTTCAGTCCAGTGGAGTTGATGGCGTAGGAGCACCGCTTCAATGCTGGTGGTCTTTGCTTCTTCCAGCACGCTGACCTTTGTCCGCCTGTCTTCTTCCCAAGAGATTTGCAGGATGTTTCAGAGGCAGCACTGATTGAATCGTTCCAGGAGTTGAGTGTGACGTCTGTAGACAGTCCACGTTTCACAGGCATATAGCAGGGTTGGGAGGACAATGGCTTTATAAACAAGCCCCTTGGTCTCCCTACAGATGTCCTGATCCTCAAACACTCTGCTTCATTCGGAAAAATGCTGCACTCGCAGCGCTCAGGCAGTGTTGCATTTCAGTGTCAGTGTTGACTTTTGTGGAGAGATGGCTGCCAAGGAAGCGGAAATGGCCAGCATTTTCTAATGTTAGACCATTAAGCTGTATTTCTGGCATCACAGAGGGATTGGCTGGTGCCTTTTGCTGGAAGAGCACTTTGGTTTTCTCAGTGTTCAATGAGAGGCTGAGCTTCTCATTTGCTTCTGCAAAGGTGTTTAGAGTCAGGCCCAGATTACCCATAAGGCCAACCGAGGCCATGGCCTAGGGGTGCAAGCCGAGGGGGGCGCAGATCACGGACCAAAAAATATATATGTTTTTGTTTGTTTTTTAAAAATCTTTATTTGATTTTGCAGTTAAAAGAACAACAGAAAAACTGAGACATCGTAAAATACAGTGACTAACATTCAACGTACAAGAAAAACCCTCCCCGCCCCCTCCCGCCCCGCCCCCACCCTTTAAAAAAGAAAAAACAAACATAAAACAATGACCTCCGATCCCGGAGAAGTCGACACCATGCTTCTCTTTCTAGGATGGAGCCCATCCTTTCCTTATTTACATACACCCAAAGTGACTCTTTCTAAAAATTCGGCTGAGGTTCCCCTGTCTGGGGGTAGGTAACACAGGCACTGAGAGTTGGAACTATAACACTGACCCTTCATTTATCACAGTTGTATAGGTATTCTGTGATCCTAGACCAGTCAGTTGACTTGATTTTGTTTTCATAGTCCATGGCTTGTGTCAGACGGTCCATCTTCATGATCTCGTGTATTTTTAATTTCCAGTCCTCTAATGATGGGACCTCTTCGTTCTTCCATTGTTTGGCCAGGCAGAGTCTTGCTGCTGTAGAGCAATACACAAACAGCTTCTCCTTATTATAATCCATTCCCATCCCTCTGTCCACCATGCCCAATAAATAGGCCTCCGGTTTACATTCGAACTTGATCTGCAGTGCTCCTTGAATTTCTTTGTGTATGCACCTCCAGAAATTTTTCACCTTCCTGCACCCCCACCATAAATGGAAGAAATTGCCCTCCTCAGTTTTGCATTTCCAACATTTGTTGGAGTAATTTTTATTATACCTGGCTATTTTTCTTGGTGTCAAATACCATCTATGAACCATTTTAATGATATTTTCTTTAAGTTCATAAGCATATGTGAATTTGGAGTGGACCTTCCATACCCTTTCCCACTTATTTAGGGGGATCTGCCGGCCCAGATTTTGTGCCCATTTCACCATGCACACTTTAATTGATTCCTCCTCTGTTTGCCACTCTAGGATTTTCCTGTACAGGGTACTGATCCTTTTCTGTTTTTCCCCATTACCTGTTCCCATAGGTTTGGAATGTCTCAAAGCCCTTGTCTTTATCTTTTTGATAGATGCTTTTAATTTGGGAGTAATAATACCAATTTATGTCCTTGTCTAGTTCCTGCACTTCTTTAAGATCTCTTAGCACCCATTTTCCCCCATTCCTCTTTAGGAGGTCCGCATACCTCAACCATGTATTCTTCCCGTATAGTCTTCGGTGGAATGCCTCCATCGGGGCGGCCCATAACGGGGTCTTTCTGTACAGTCTCTCCCTGTATTTCTGCCACACTCTTAGGATCCCACCCCTAATTACATGGTCTTTGAACTCTTTTTCCACTTTTGCTTTGTCGTATAGCATATAGCCATGCCACCCCACCTCTAGCGCTAAAAGTCTTGTATCCTCCAGCGTTGCCCACTCGCATGCCCAATCCAGGGCAGCTGCTTCATAGTAACTTTTTGGGTCTGGCACGCTCAGTCCCCCTCTAGAGTTCTCATCAATCAAATTGAGCCACTTGATCCTCGCCTTTTTGCCTCTCCAAATAAATTTGGAGAGGTCCTTTTTCCAATTTACTAATATTTTATCATTTTTCAGGATGGGGAGGTTCCTAAACACGAATACCATCCTGGGTAGGATGCACATTTTGATGAGAGAAATTCTTCCCAACATGGAGAGATTGATCGATTTCCATTTTTCCAGTTTCCCTTTCACGTCCTTCCACAGGAAGTCGTAGTTGTTTTTTATCAGGTTAATATTATTTGGGGTGATTTTTACCCCCAGATATTCAATTTTGTTGGTAATCTCTATGCCTGTTTTTGATTGTAGGGCCTCCCTTTCCGCTTTGGGTATGTTTTTTGTTAGCATTTTGGTTTTTGCTTATTTAGTTTGAAACCAGCTACTTCCCCGTATTGCTTCACCGTCTCAAGCCATCCCTCAAGGTTTTCGTCTGGATGTTCCACAATGCATACTAGGTCGTCCGCGAAGGCACGAACTTTAAAAGAACCGTTTTTGGTTTCTAAACATTTTAACTCTTTTTTGGACCGAATTTTCTCCAACAGGATCTCCAATGCAAGAATAAACAACAATGGAGAGAGAGGGCAGCCCTGTCTAGTACCCTTGTTGATTTGGATTGATTTTGATTCTTCCCCATTAACTGTGATTTTGGCCAATTGGCTTGAGTATATAGATTGGATTGCGTTCAGGAAATTGGATCCTATGTCCAATTCCCTTAGTACCATGATAATAAAGTCCCAGTTTATCATATCAAACGCTTTTTCCGCGTCTATGAAGAGGAAGGCTACTTTTTTTTGTGAATTTTTCCTATAATATTCCATGGAATCTAGTATTACCCTAATGTTGTCCCTCGCACTCCTCCCTGGTAAAAATCCGGTCTGGTCGGATTTTATCCACGTATTGAGAAAGGTTTTTGCCCTCTCGGCAAGAATGGCAGTAAAGAGTTTGTAATCTAAATTTAGAATCGAGATTGGCCTGTAATTCCTCATATTGCATGTTGGGAGCCCCTCCTTATGTATTAGTGTTATATTGGCCTCTCTCCATGTATCTGGGATCTCCTGAATCCTTAAAGCATTATTCATTACCACCTGCAAATGAGGTGTGAGCTCCTCTGCCAATGTTTTGTAGTACTTTGCCGTTAGACCGTCTGGTCCCGGGCTTTTGTTGTTTTTAAATTTTTTAATTGCCTTCCTTATCTCCTCCCTTGTAATCTCTTTATTTAAGGACTCTCTTTGTTTATCATCAATCTTTTAGATATCCTGTTCATTTAAATACCTTTGCACGTCCTCCTTCTTGATCTTATCTGCTGCATAGAGTTTTTCATAAAAGTCATGAAACTGGGCTCTAATCTGGTTGTCCTCACTATAAACTCTGTCTCCCTCAGTAATTTGTGTTATCATATTCCTCCATTTCTTCTGTCTAATTTTTGCCGAGAGCCATTTTCCCGGCTTGTTTGCATTTTGGAAATTTTGTTGTTTTAGAAATCTAAGATTTTTTTCAATTTTCCCTAGGTCAGAAAATTCTGTACTACGAGGCAACTGTACTACGAGGCGGCAGCCCTGAGCTGGGTGAAAGATTGGGCAACTCTTAAGAATGACAGCTTACTAAGGCTAGAGGGTTTTGACCTGCGTGGGGGTGGCATGCCTACCTCTGGCATGACATGGCACGGATCGAGAAAAACTTTTCGGATCACTACGTCAGGGCTGCCTTACTAAGAGTATGGAGTAAGTACAAATGTCGGTTTTATCAATCAACCCCGTTGTGGCTCTCTCCAATGGAGGCCCAACAAATGCGTGAAGTCCCACAGAGTAGGTGGTACACGTACCGCCAATTGCTTACAAAAAGAGATGACTGCTGGATCCTCAAATCTCGTGAAGAACTGCAAGACCAGGGGTTCGAGTTGACCTGGTTCCACTATGCCCAAGTTAGAGAATTATTCAAAAAAGACTCGCAAAAGAACTTTACCACCCAAGAAGCGGGGTGGGAGAAAATAATGAAAGCTGAGAAGAAGACGATAAATCTGTTATATAAACAACTCCTCGAATGGGACACGGAGACAGAGCAGATTAAGGATACAATGGTCACATGGGCCAGGGAATTAGGCCACTCAATTCTGCTAAAGGAATGGGAAACAATCTGGACAAAGAAAGTAAAGTACTCTGGGTTTACAAACATTACGGAGAATTGGTTCAAAATGTTTTTTCATTGGTACCATACCCCGGAGAGCTTGGCAAGATGTTATCCATCCCTGAGCGACAAGTGTTGGAAGTGCCACCAAAAAAAGGGTAGCTTTATGCACTGCTGGTGGTCCTGCAGCATTCTCAAAACCTTCTGGAAGAAAATACATCCTCACGTGGAGAAGATGCTGGAGATAAAGCTGGAATTGAAACCGGATTGTTATTTACTCAACATCATGGATGACGTGATTGAAGAGAATAAAGAAAAAATCTTCTTCTTTCTGGCAGCGGCAGCCAGAATGGAGATCGCTAAAAATTGGAAGAGTGGCGACCCTCTGTCAGTAAAAAATTGGTTTCTCAGAATAAGGGAATTGATGGAACTGGACGTGTTGAGGAGTCACGTGGCGGACCAAAAACCCAAAAAGAGAACGGATTGGAAAAGAGTTAGACTGTATCTAAACGAAGTGAACCCGAGAGGCTAAGGGGCAGGCAGCAAGAGCGGTTTTTTTAGACTACACAGGAAGGTGCATGGGATACTGATAAGAAGCCGCTGGAAGGGCTTCATATGTAAGAATCTTCTACAGTCCCGGCAGACTGGACGGGAGTATCATAGTATTTGTCACCCCTCTCTTCCCATTGTAACCCTTCCCACACACCCTTCCCCCCACCTTTTCCCGCGTCCCCTTGTTTTATTTACTGTTGTAAAATTGAAAAAATAAAATTAAAAAAAAAAAAAAAAGAAAATTCTTTTTGTTTTATTTTGGACTCTAATTCTCTTTTTGTTTTTGAATTCTTTGGGTCTCTCTTCAGTTCCCTTTCTAGGCAACTGATCTCTTCCATCAATCTAGATTCTAGTTTGTTAATTTCCCTTCTTCTAATCTTATTTTGTTGAATGAAGTGCCCTCTAATAACTGCCTTGCTGGCATCCCACACTACTTTGTCCGCTACCTCCTTGTTGGCATTTAACTGGAATAATTCTTTTAAAATAGTCTTATACCTGTCAATCTGATCTTCTTTTTTCAGGAGATCATCCTGAAGTCTCCATTTCTTTTGCATTTTTTTCTTGCCTAATTGGAAAATCAGAGGGCAGTGGTCAGAATACAATTTGGTGGTGATTTTTACATTTTTAAGATTCATGGCTACAGATGCAGATGCCAAAACTAGATCAATCCTGGACCAGGATTGAAATCTCCCTGAGAAATAGGTGTAGTCTTTCTCACCCGGGTTTTGCTCCCTCCACACATCCTTCACCCCTAGTTCCTCTAATACCTCTTTTACCTCCTTGGGAAGTTGTCCCTCTCTGGTATCCTTTTTTTTTCCCCTCGAGGATCTATCCAACGAGGCCATCACCCCATTAAAGTCCCCAACCAACATAATTTCGTCAAAATCACAATTTAGTATGTATTTCCTCAGGGATCTAAAAAATTTAACCTTCGGACCATTTGGAGCATATATATTACACAATAGTATTCTACTCGAGTTCCAATCAAAATATACTCCTATACATCTCCCCTCTGTGTCTCTAAGGCAAGGGACGGATTTAAGAACTCGCTCACATAAGTGGCTACCCCTCTTTTTTTGTTTTCCCCAAATGAAGATGTAAACACCTTTCCCAAGTTATTGCGATTAAGTAGGGCTAGATCTTTTTCCCTGATATGGGTCTCTTGTAAATTTATCAAATTGAACTTATTTCTGTATATATGATTAAAGACCCGTTTTCTCTTATTTGGGCTGTATATATGTTGAAACAAATAAAAACGCCGTAGCCGGCCCCTGGGGTCTCTCCCAACTATTGGAGCTTGCGAATGCCAAGGGGGAGTTGGGTGTGTTGGTTGTGGGGAGGGTGCCTGGCTCTGTCCTCGGGTCCAATCCCGAGGTCCTGGCCCTCTTCTCCCTCCCTCCCGGTTCCGGACATGGCCTCCTTTGCAGAGGGAGGGAGCGAATGGCGTGTGGGTGGGCGCCCCGGCCTGGCTGGCCCCCTCCCTCAATCTTTCCTAGGGAGGCTGTCCCTGGGGCCCTTGGCTGTTCCCTTGGCTGGGAAGGAGGCCAGGTGGGGGGGCTCTACTTCTTGAGAGGGAGGGAGAGAGGAAGAGCTTCCTGACTTTGTGTACGTGAGAGAGAGAGAGCTATTGTTGACCAGGGGAACTCTCTGCTTTTGTGCAAATAATGACCCTTACGAGTGTGTGTTCTGAATGGGTTGCGAGGGGGCAGTCCCGGGGGGAGGGTCTTTCTTGCTGGAATCTCCTCCAGGGCTGGTGAGTTGCCCATGTCAGCCAGTCTTTCCTCGTAGCTTCTATCATCAAAACATGTGTGGGGAGAGTGGGTTCAACTGCCGAAACATGGCAGGCCTGCATACTTCGAGCGGTTTGAGTCCACTTGGATGTATCGCCACTGCAGCTTTGCCAGTAACTCAACCGACTCTACTCCTAACTCCGTTTCCTACCATCCCTGCCTACTTGGGCGTTTTCGACCTACTTCCCCGGACTTCTTCCCTATTACCCTGTCTTGATGTTTGAATTATCTTGGACTTGTATATCCTTATCTGGACTCACGACACCATAGGGTAGGAACCCGAGGGTGATGCTGTTAATATTCTGATGATATTCTGATGATGTACTACTAAATTGTATTTGATTATATATATATTGGATAAACTACACGTTTGCTGTTTCTTGTATATATTGTTGCTTGCAACACCCCCCCCCCCCCACACACACACCTTTGTATAGACTGCCCCTTGCCCTGCCAGGCGGGACTCTTCTGCCTTCCTGGCACACCGGCCAGGCATGGACAGACGGACACAGGGACGGAGGACACCCACCCATCCGCCCGCCTGCTTCACCTCGGCTCTCCTGTCCCGGCCCGGCAGCTGGCTCTCGGCTGCCCGGGACACTCCTCCTTCCGCCTGGCCATGGGAAGCGCCTGCCGGAGCCTCCTCATGGCCTTGGCCTTCCTGCTCTGCTGCCCGGTGGGTAAGGAGGGGGCCCAGCCCTTTCCCGGTGGGTGGGGGAGGGGGCATGCGGTAGAGGTTGGCTGAAAGAGGGCGTAATTCCAAAGTGTGGCCTAGGGCGCAAAAAGGTGTTAATCCGGGCCTGTGTAGAGTGGCTTGTAGGTTTCCTTCTGGATGCGCGCACACTACGTTATCATCAGCATGTTGGAGTTCTATAACAGATGTTGTTGTGACTTTGGTTTTGGCTTCATTTGTAACCTTAACCCTAACCCACAATTCTCTGGGCAGGAGTGGTAATTCTTGGTTCCTTAAAAGTCTCCGATAGTAATGCAGTCTCTGCTGGGCCGTCTTCCCCATCACAATGGCATGGCTCCAATCCACCTCCAACTTTTGAAGCTCATGGCTCCAAACCCTTACCTTGGCCCTTGGCTATGGAAACTTGCCCAATGCCTCTTGCGCAAAGGGACCGCAAAGCACCCACAAACCCGCAGGACGGGTTCTCCCCGACTGAGCAAGCCCAGCCTTGGGAAAAATTATTCTTCCTGGAACCTCTCTATCGAAAGAGATGCCAAGGCCAGGCTTGACATAATACTAATACTAAAGCCAATAATAATAATAATAAGAAGTTGGAAGGGACCCCCAAAAAACATCCAATCCAACCCTCTTCTGCATTCTGTAGGAAAAGCACAATCAAAGCACTCCACCCAGCCTTTTGCTTAATAATAATAATAATAATAATAATAATAATAGAAGAATAGAGTTGGAAGGGACCCCCAAAGGATATCCAGTCCAATGTCCTTCTGCCACGTGGGAAAAGCACAATCAAAGCACTCCAGACAGATGGCCACCCAGCCTTTGCTTAATAATAATAGAATAATAGAGTTGGAAGGCACCCCCAAAGAACATCCAGTTCAATCCCCTTCTGCCATTCTGCAGGAAAAGCACAATCAAAGCACCCCTGACAGATGGCCATCCATTCTGCATAATAATAATAATATCTTCTCGCTCACAGAAGAGGAAATCCCCATGATTTCTTTTCAAGGAAGCACCTTGAAGTTGGGATGGTTTCTCTTGGAGTGAGAGCTTTTCCTGGAAATCGCTAACCCACTTCCTAACAACCCCGGGAGACTTGTGATTGGTTGCCCTCACTAGCTGCCACATCATTGTCACGTGAGCGGTGTGTTCTCAGGAGACATGTCCAAAGGGCAAGGCCAAGCGCTTGCAGTGTCTGTTTTGTGGGTCTTGTTGGCGACCCACGGTTTGCTCCATTGTGGACACAGCTGCGGCACCTCTCCGCCAGTCAAGCCCATGAAAAGAGACTTTAGCCTTTTAGGGTCTCAATCGAGAGAGGAAAGTGGGATATAAATATGATTGTTATTATTTGATACACTACAAGACGAGTATACAGCAAGCAAGCTCATTCTGCTGGCTGTTTGTATTGGATCACACAGCGGACCCTTCCCAAGTGTCTAGGACTGTGTGATATATCGGCGAATAATGCATGCAGATCTGAGATGGGTGGCCTTTTGCAGATGACAGATGGTAATTTTGTCAGCGCCAATTGTGTTTAAGTGCAGGCCAAGGTCTTGAGGCACTGCACCCAGTGTGCCGATCACCTCTGGGACCACCTTGACTGGCTTGTGCCAGTCTTTGCAGTTTGATATTTAAATCCTATTATTATTATTATTAGCCCCCAGTGGCACAATGGGTTAAATCCTTATGCTGGCAGGACTGAAGACCGACAGGTCGGAGGTTAAAATCCAGGGAGAGCATGGATGAGCTCCCTCTGTCAGCTCCAGCTCCACATGCAGGGGCATGAGCAAAGCCTCCAAGGATGGTAAAAAATCAAAAAACTTCCAGCCAACTTCCCCTGGGAAATGTCCTTGCAGGCGGCCAATTCTCTCACACCAGAAGCAACTTGCAGTTTCTCAAGTAGCTCCTGACACAGGAAAAAAATTATATTCTGTATGTACCTAAGGCTGGTGATGACACACAAAAGTGACAGAATACATCTAGTGCGAATGAGAAGGAGAAAAGAAGAAGGCCTTTCCAGGTCAAATCAAAGAAAGGAGGAGGGAAGAAGGAAAGAAAAGGGAGGGAGGAGAAGAAGGAGGAAACAAGGGAGGGAAGGAAGAAAAGGAGGGAAGGAAGGAAAGAAAGAAGAAAGAAAGAAAGAGATGGTAGAGAGGAAAAAGTAGGAGGGAGGGGGTGGGAAGGAAGGAAAAGGAGTGAAGGAAGCAAGGAAAAGGAATGAGGGAATGAGGGAAGGAAGGGAGGAAAGAAAAGGGAGAAGAAGGAAAGAAAAGTAAGAAAGGAAAGGAAGGAAAGTAAAGGAAGGAAAAAGAGAGGGAGGAAAGAACAAAAGAAAAGGAATTAAGGAAAATGAAGGGAAGGAAGGAAGGAAAGAAAAGGAGCGAAGGAAGCAAGGAAAAGGAAGGAGGGAATGAGGGAAGGAAGGGAGGAAAGAAAAGGAAGGGAGAAAGGGAGAAGGAAAGAAAAGGAAGGAAGGAAAGTAGAAAGGAAAGGGAGGGAGGAAGGAAAGAACAAAAGAAAAGGAATTAAGGAAAAGGAAGGAAGAAATGGGAGGAATTATGGGAAAGGAAGGAAAGTAAAAGAAGGAATTAAGGAAAATGAAGGAAAAGAAGGAAGGAAGGAAAAGAAAGAAAGAAAAGAGGAAGGAATTAAGGAAAGGGAAGGAAGGAATTAAGGAAAAGGAAGAAAAAGGTCAAAGAAAGAAGGAATTAAGGAAAAAGAAGGAAAGAAAGGGAAGGAAGGAAGGAAAAGAAAGAAAAGAGGAAGAAATTAAGGAAAAAGAAGGAAGGAATTAAGGAAAAGGAAGAAAAGGAAGTAAAAGAGGAAGGAATTAAAGAAAAGGAAGGAAAGAAAGAAAATAAAAGAAAGAAGGAATTATAGAAAAAGAAAGAAGTAAAGGAAGAAATTAAGGAAAAGGAAGGAAAGAAAAAGGAAGGAAAGAAAATGGAGGGAGGAAAAAGAAAGAAAAAGGAGGATGGAATTAAGGAAAGGAAGGAAAGAAAGAGAAGAAAGAAAGAAAAGAAAAGGGAGGAAGGAACTAAGGAAAAAGAAGGAAAAGGAAGCGAAAAAAGAAAGAAAAGGAAAAGAAAGAAGGAAGGAAAGTGAAGGAAGGAAGGAAAAGAAAGAAAAGGAAAAGAAAAAAGGAAGGAAGAAAGAAAAGGAAAAGAAAGAAAGAAGGAAGGAAGGAGAGTGAAGGAAGGAAGGAAGCGAAAAAAGAAAGAAAAGGAAAAGAAAGAAGGAAGGAAAGTGAAGGAAGGAAGGAAAGTGAAGGAAGGAAGCGAAAAAAGAAAGAAAAGAAAGAAAAGGAAAAGAAAGAAGGAAGGAAAGTGAAGGAAGGAAGGAAAGTGAAGGAAAAGAAAGCAAAAAAAGAAAGAAAAGGAAAAGAAGGAAGGAAGGAAAGTGAAGGAAGGAAGGAAGTGAAGGAAGGAAGCGAAAAAAGAAAGAAAAGGAAAAGAAAGAAGGAAAGTGAAGGAAGGAAGGAGTGAAGGAAGAAGGAAAAAGAAAGAAAAAAGAAAGAAGGAAGGAAGAGAAAGGAAGCAATGAAAAAAGGAAGGAAAGGAAGGAAAAGAAGAAGGAAGGAAAAGAAAGAAAGAAAAGAAAAGAAGGAAGGAAGGAAAGTGAAGGAAGGAAGGAAAGAAAGCGAAGGAAAAGAAAGAAAAATGAAGGAAAAGGAAAAAGGAAAAGAAAGAAGGAAGGAAAGTGAAGGAAGGAAGGAGAGTGAAGGAAGGAAGGAAGCGAAAAAAGAAAGAAAAGAAAGCAAAAAAAGAAAGAAAAGGAAAAGAAAGAAGGAAGGAAAGTGAAGGAAGGAAGGAAAGTGAAGGAAGGAAGCGAAAAAAGAAAGAAAAGGAAAAGAAAGAAGGAAGGAAAGTGAAGGAAGGAAGGAAGCGAAAAAAGAAAGAAAAGGAAGCGAAAAAAGAAAGAAAAGGAAAAGAAAGAAGGAAGGAAAGTGAAGGAAGGAAGTGAAGGAAGGAAGGAAGAAAGAAGAAAGAAGAGAAGAGAAGATCAGGGGCAGACCGAGAAGGTAGCTGGCGGGAAGGGAGCCCTGAAGGTCATCTAGCCCATCCCTGCTGGGGAGGGCAAAGGGAGGAGGCGGACCAGAGGGAGAGCAGCTTGCTAAGGGAGAAAGAGGGCGGAGTCAACCCGGCTCCCAAAAGCAGCCCCCTCCCTCCCTGCCTGCCTGCCTGCCTGCCTGCCTCGCTCCTGGGCTTCTTCCCTTGCCAGCAGCAGGACGAGCTCATGGCTCCGGCGAGGCTGTTGTGGGTGTTGGCGGCCAGCGTGTCCCTCTTGGGGGGCGCCGTGTTGGGGGGCCCTCCTTGCCTCCAAGCCCCGCCCCTCTGGTGCCGCCACGGGGACACCGCCCGCACCTGCCAGGTGAGTTGGAACTTGGGAAGGGAAGGGAGGGACCTCCCACGGCAGGCAGGCAGGCGGAGAGAGGCACAGGGAGGGGGAAGCCTAGAGTTGGAAGGGGACCCCCAGGGCCATCCAGTCCTATCCTCTCAGCTAGATAGAGGCAGGGAGAGAGTCCTAGAGCTGGAAGGGACCTCTCAAGGCCATCTTGTCCAACCCCTTTCTGGCATTATGCCCAATCAAAGCAATCCCAACAGGTGGCCATCCAGCCTCAATAATAATAATAATAATAATAATAATAATAATAATAATAATAAATAGAATTGGAAGGGAACTCTAAGGGCAAGAGAGAGAGGTAGATGGGGAGATAAATACAGACACAGAAATGATAGAATAATAGAATCCTAGATTTGGTACAACCCCTCCCCCCATGGGCCAGGCCAGGCATGTAGCCGGGGGGGGCTAAGGGGGCTTCAGCCCCCCCCCCCTGAAATTCTCAGGGTGGTCCGCGAAAAGGCCTTACTGGTACATTATTTAAACTGTTATGTTTATTCATATCATGATCTGATCACCATGCTCATTATATCCCACATTCATGGGGTTATTGGGATAACAATACAAAAGGTTTGCTAGGGTAGACCCTCTTCCACCCAGTCTCAGCCCCCCCAACCAAACTCAGCCCCGGAATCAAAATCCTGGCTACGGCCCTGGCCAGGGCTATAGAGTTATAGATAGACACATAGGTAGGTAATAGGAATCCTAGAAGGGACCCCCAGGGCCACCCAGTTCAGTCCACAAAGATAGATAGGTAGATCTACATAGAGGCACCGAGAGATGGATCCTAGAGTTGGAAGGGCGCCCCAAAGGCCACCCAGTCCCATCCCTTTGGATCAGTGGTTCTCAACCTGTGGGTCCCCAGATGTTTTGGCCTTCAATTCCCAGAAATCCTAACTGCTGGTAAACTGGCTGGGATTTGGGGGAGTTGTAGGGCAAAACACCTGGGGACCCACAGGTTGAAAACCACTGCTTTAGATAAACATGGATTGATGAATGGATGGATTAATGAATAGATAGACAGATCAATGATTATATAGAGAAAGACACAGGTGAATAGATAGGTATTGAAAGAAAGAAGTGTATTGGATGGGTGGGTGGATGAATGGGTGGGTAGACAGACAGACAGACACAGGTAGGTAGGTAAGCAGGCAGGCAGGTAGATATAGACAGATAGGTAGGCAGGTAGAAAAATAGATAGACATGTAGGTAGGTAGGTAGACAGTCAGATAGATAGATAAATAGATAGGTAAGTAGGTAGATAAACAGACAGGTAGGTAGGTAGACAGGTACGTAGCTATAGACAGGTAGGTAGGCAGGTAGAAAGATAGACAGGTAGATAGTAAGTAGGTAGAACAGGGGTCCTCACGCTTTCCAATACGGGAGAGTGTCCCTCTCCTGGTGTTGGGAAGTGCGCAAGATAAGAGAGCTGGTGCAGGGAGCATGGGCCTTGCACCTGCCCTCTTCCCCTGTGCACTTCTCAACACCGGAGCGCACCCCTCTCCTGGCATTGGAGGAGAGTGTTCCTCTCCTGGCGTTGGTAAGTGCACGGAGGAAGGGGGCTGGTGGAGGGAGCGCACACCTTCAATTGTCCCCTGGGCATGCACTCCCTATACCAGGAGAAGTCCTAGAGCTCTTAGGGCCTTTTTGGAATCATTTCTTCCTGCCCTTGGGAAGGGCACAGCGGCCCGGCACATCTGGCGGGCCAGATAAATGCCCCCGAGGGACCGGGTTTGGCCCGTGGGCCGTAGTTTGAGGACCCCTGAGATAGATAGACAGACATACAGGTAGATATGTAGATAGATAGGTAGGTACATAGGTAGATAGATATAGACAGACAGGTAGGTAGGAAGACAGATAGATAGATAAGTAGATAGATAAGCCCCCGTCCCCGCTCTCCGCCATGACTCCGGCCCCTCCCTCGCTGAGGCCGGGCGGAGGAGCATAAGCGGTGGACGGGCTTCAGCCCCGCCCACTGAAGCCCATCCACCACTCATGCTCCTCCTCCTCCGTGCGGCCTCAGCGAGCGAGGGGCCAGAGTCATGGCGGAGAGCGGCGCCGGGGACGGGTGCCGCTCTCCACCATGACGCCCGCCATGACTCAATCAAGCACGAGCAAGCTTCTGTCGCTAAAAAGGGGGCGGGGCCCGAGCGACGTCACCCTTCCCTCCTCCCTCCCTCGATTGGAGGCTGGCTGGGGAAACAGCCGAAGGAGGCGGCGCCCCGGCCCCTTCTTCTTTTTCTTCTTCGCCGCCCGGCCCTTCCTCCCCCCCCCCAAGCAGCAGGAGTTCGGCAGGAGGGGGAGAAAGGTGGGGGAGATGTTTTTCGCGGCACACCAGATGATCCGTCATGGAACAGTAGTGTGCCGCGGCACAGCGGTTGGGAAACACTGCTGTAGAGAACTCAAGGCGGCTTACATTTATAGACAATTATGCAATGCCATGTAAACACACATATATAGTGAAATAAACAGCTATATTAAAACGATAATTAAAAACCAACATATCAAACTTTAAAGCACAATTTAAAATCATGTTATCTGAAATCCTAGTCCATGGCCATTCCAAATTGTCATTGCATTATTCCATAGTTCTCCAGTGGGTTACTAACTGAATGCTTGATCCCACATCCATGTCTTTAGCCTTCTCCTTTAGGTCAGGAGGGAGGGGGCTGATGGAGTTGGAAGAGACCCCCAAAGGCCATAGTCCAACCCCCTTATGCCACTATTAAGGAAAAGAATGATCAAAGCACTCCCAACAAATACCAACCCAGGCTCAATAATAATAATAATAATAATAATAATAATAATGAAAGGTTTCCTCAAAGGCCACCTAGTCCAGCTCCCTTCTGCCTTCAAGCCGAAAAAGCACAATCACAGCCCCCTCCTGACAGATGGCCACCCAGCCTCAATAGTAATAATAATCATCAGCATCATCATTGGAAGAGACCGCATGTGCCATGTGCAGAAAAAGCACAGTCAATGCCCTCCCCACAACCTCAATAATAGCAATAATATTAAGAATATTAATGATAATAAAAATGATAAGAATATTAATGATAATAATTATATTAATAATACTAATAATAATGTAATAATAATAATTGGGAAAGGCCTTCCTGGCAGAAAGAAGGGGGTTGGGCTGGATGGCCTTTGGGAATGCCTTCCAACTGTATTACTATTATTATTATTATTATTATTATTGAACCTGGGTGGTCATCTGTCGGGAGGGCTTTGATTGTGCTTTTCCTGCCTGAGGGCAGAAGGGGGTTGCACTAGATGGCCCTTGGGGATCTGATCTCTTCCTATTCTATTTACTGTTATTGTATTATTATTTGAAACACAACAATATTAGTATACAGCAAACAATATCACTATGCTGGGTGTTGTATTGGATCACACGTCGGACACTTCCCAAGTTTAGACCTGTGTGATGTATTGGTGAATAATGTGTGCAGATCCCAGTAAGGTGGCCTTTTGCAGCTGGCAGGTGGCAATTTTATCAGCGCCGATTGTGTTTAAGTGCAGGCCAAGGTCTTTTGGAACTGCACCCAGTGTGCCAATCACCACTGGGCCCACCGTGACTTCCTGTGCTTTTCCCAACTCTACTGTTTTTATTATACATTTTATATTTTACTGACACAAAAACACAGTATGTCACAGCAAATGAGATATATAGGCTGGATTTAGTATAACAAAATCACAAGTCGAACACTTCCCAAGCATCTAGGACATTTTATATTATTATTATTATTAATAATAATAATAACATAAAATGTCCTAGATGCTTGGGAAGTGTTCGACTTGTGATTTTGTTATACGAAATCCAGCATATATAACTCAACAGGGGGAAAAAACCCTTCATTGGAATTCCCCAGCATTTCTGCAGAATTGCAAGGGAGGCACTGTCTTCATTGCCCAGAAAAGGCTTCTTTCTTTCACTTCTCTTTTTGAAGAAGGAAGCCGGGTTAAAAATAAAGCATGTTCAAGTTGCCTTCTGACTCGGAGCTCTGCAGATGCTTTACCCTATAGAAGAAGGGGAGTTCAGCTCACTTTTGGGGCCAAACAGAGGGGTTTCTATTTTGGAATTGAATCCTAGAGTTGGAAGAAAGAAACCGCAAGGGCCATCCACATCTAACCCCTTGCCAAGCAGGAAAATACAATCTGAGCCCTCTCAACAGATGGCCATGCACTCTTTGCTTCAAAACCCCCAGAGACTGAGACATATGACTCCCAGGCAGCACATTCTGTCAGGATTTGGAAATTGTAAACACGTGTAATTACTGTAGAAAAGTAACAGCTTAAACACAGACGGGACAACTCATGTATTCAAATGTATCAAAACAGATATATTCTTCTTCTTCCATAGGCTAAATTACCATCATACTTTGTGCAAGTCATACATATATACAAATAATCAAGGCAATTTCCTGGTGCGGTACACGTCTAAACCAAATGACAAAGGTACCTTCGGGATGGATATAGAGGGAAAATGTACAGACCGGTTTTCAGGGAAAGTCGTAGGAGGGAAGAACTTAGTCCATCATTCAAAGTTCATATAATCCATAGGTATTATGGTTCCCAATGTCCCGGAACGTGAGCGTCAACAAATCCCCAAAAGTAATCCCAATAGTCCAGGTACTCTAGCGGTAATCTGTAATTCCATAGGCGTGACCGAAATGCACCAAAGTGAAGCCTTGTAAATAGCCACAACAGACGCTTG
Source organism: Anolis apletophallus (assembly GCA_030556195.1). NCBI lineage: Eukaryota > Metazoa > Chordata > Lepidosauria > Squamata > Anolidae > Anolis > Anolis apletophallus. The sequence goes on along the minus strand of JARBWK010000011.1, from coordinate 58,855,171 downwards.
GAGGGCCGCAACGGTTGAGCTGCAGGGCCCGATCCGTTTTGCCCCAATGGGCTTTTTTAAGCGGCAAAATTCAAAGCCAGATGTAGCGGGTCCGCAGGAAAAACAGCGCATTTTTTCACTTCTGCCATGAATTGTTTTCCTCTGACACGCTACATCTGGCTTTGAATTTTGCCGCTTGAAAAAGCTCTATATCCATCCCAAAGGTACCTTTGTCATTTGGTTTAGACGTGTACCGCACCAGGAAATTGCCTTGATTATTTGTATATATGTATGACTTGCACAAAGTATGATGGTAATTTAGCCTATGGAAGAAGAAGAAGATATCTATTTTGATACATTTGAATACAGGATTTGGAAATTACCTGGCATTTAAGTGATAGCAAAGTTAATATCTCTGGACTGACCACCTGCACAAGAGTGGAGCCACTCTAATTAGGGTGTGGTAGTTAATGCAATGGGAGTAGTGTGTGTGTGTGTGTATGTATATATATATATATATATATATATATATATATATATATACACACAGTATGTATTTTAATGTTGAGTCAAATGTTTTTTCATGGTAATGTTTGCATATAATGTATTCATGTCCCGGTATTGAATGTTTGTATGTTGTGCTCCTCCCTGAATTCAGGGTGAGAAGGGTGGAATATAAATGTTTTAAATAGATAGATAGATAGATAGATAGATAGATAGATAACTATATCTTGTACTTATCCAGACAGTATTTTGGATAATTGCTGCTGTGAGTAGAGAGGAAGAAGAGGAAGCTGAAAAGTTTGTATATTTTGTATATATTTTGCATGCTGATGCAACCAAGGAGAAAGAAAAGCCTTCCTGCTCATATGGATAATGGGCCCAGTACAACCAGTACAACCAGTGCAAGGGCTCTAAAAACCAGTATGTGTGGGAGAGGCGAAAAGCAGCTGGGCAGCAATGTACTAATAGAGCCACGTCCACAAGAAAATGAGTTTTATGACTTCACTAGCTGAGGACCCGGCGGTGCCCGGGTTATTTGAGGAAGGCATTGTGTGCCAAGGTTGGTCCATATCAGTTGTTCATTTGGCTCGCAGTGGTTTCGGGAAGTGAAGTCCCATAATCCATGGTCCATCCTCCTCCAAATTGCACCAGGATGTAGGGGGTTCTGTGTGCCAAATTTGGTCTTGATCAGTCATTGGATGAGGGTCACAGCAGTCTCAGGAAGTGAGTGGAGGTACTTCAAGTCCCATCATCCGTGGTCCATCCTCCTGAAAACTGCACCAGGGTATAGAGTGGGTCATGGTGGCTCAATGTGCCAAGTTTGGTCTTGATCAGTCATTGGATGAGAGTCGCAGTGGTATCAGGAAGTGAGTAAAGGTACTGCAAGTCCCATCATCCATAATCCGTCCTCCCCCAAACTGCACCAGAATGTTGAGTTGGCCATGGGGGCACTCTTTGCCAAGTTTTGTCTTTATTGGTAATTGGATGAGTGTCGCTGTGGTCTCGGGGAGTGGAGGTTCTTCAAGTACCATCATCCATGGTCCATCCTACTCGAAGCTGTACCAGCATGTAGTGTGGGTCATGGGAGCTCTGTGTGCCAAGTTTGGTCTTGATCAGTCATTGGATCAGGGTCACAACGGTCTCAGGAAGTGAGTGGAGGTACTTCAAGTCCCATCAGCCATGGTCCACCCTCCTCCAAACTGCAGTAGGATGTAGAGTGGGTCATGGGGATTCTCTGTGCCAAGTTTGGTCTTTATCGGTCTTTGTTGGGGGCCACAGTGGTCTCTGGGAACAGAAGGGTTGGAAAGTACTCCAAGTCCCATCATCCATGTCCATGCGCCCCCAAACCTCACCAGGATGCGAAGGCAGTCATGGGGGTTATGTGTGCCAAGTTTGGTCTTGATCAGTCATTGGATGAGGGTCGCAGTGGTCTCGGGAAGTGAGTGGAGGTACTTCAAGTCCCATCATCCATGCTCTGCTCTTCTCCAAACTGCACCAGGACATAGAGTGGGTCATGGGGGCCCTGTGTGCCAAGTTTGATATTTTTCGGTCTTTGTTGGGGGCCACAGTGGTCTCTGGGAAGCAAAGCGCTTGAAAGTACTACAAATCCTATAATCCGTGGTCCATCTTTCCCAAACTGCACCAGGACATAAAGGGCATCATGGGGGTTATGTGTGCTAAGTTTGGTCCAGGTCCGTCACCCGTGCTGGTCAGAGTAAGTGAGTAAAGGTACTGCAAGTCCCATCCTCCATGGTCCACTCTCCTTCAAACTGCACCAGGATGTAGAGTGGGTCTGGGGGGGATTCTGTGTGCCAACTGTAGTCTTGTTCTGTCATTGTTGGGGGCGTAGTCAGGAAAATCAAGTTGAGGAAGCCTTACTGTCAATTCAGGCTGAGGCCCAGTCAGGAGAATCAAGTTGAGGAAGCCTTACTGTCAATTCAGGCTGAGGCCTAGTCAGGAGAATCAAGTTGAGGAAGCCTTACTGTCAATTCAGGCTGAGGCCTAGTCAGGAGAATCAAGTTGAGGAAGCCTTACTGTCAATTCAGACTGAGGCCTAGTCAGGAGAATCAAGTTGAGGAAGCCTTACTGTCAATTCAGACTGAGGCCTAGTCAGGAGAATCAAGTTGAGGAAGCCTTACTGTCAATTCAGACTGAGGCCTAGTCAGGAGAATCTAGTTGAGGAAGCCTTACTGTCAATTCAGGCTGAGGCCTAGTTTGTAAAATCAGCTAAAGGAAGCCTTTTTGTAAAGAACTCTGTCTGGCACCTTTGAGATTTGGGATGTTGGAATGCTGGCCAACCCATGGTCCATCCTCCCTCAAACTGCACCAATACGTAAAGTGGGTCTTGGGGGTTCTGTGTGCCAAGTTTGGTTTTGTTGTCTCATTGTTGGGGGCTGCAAAGTGTTTTGGACTTAAACTCCCACCATGCCTGACTGCCTCAGGCCTTTTCCTTACCCCCCTCTGGCACTTTAGAGCGTTGGAATGTTCGTGTTGGCTGGCCAATGGGAGACCTTTATGCAAATGATCCCACAGTGCGAGCCAATCAGAAAGCTGCCACATATCTTTCCGGACACATACTAACATACATACATACAAACATTCCGCTTTATTAAGGTATACAGATAGAACCTCTGGCATGGGTTATGGGCCCAGTGCACCCAGTGTAACCAGTGGAGGGACTCTAAAGACCAGGATCCATGGGAGTGGTGAAGTGGCGAAGAGCAGTAGAGCAGAATAACTTCTGTAAGAACAGGAGTTTTAGGACTGCGTGGGACCCCCTGACACATCTCATTTCCCAACAGCTCTTAAGTTCTTCACAAAGGTTAAGTGGAAGCTGCTTTCCTGTATTTTGAGAAGGCTGAGACATGAGAGCCATGTTTCAATATGAGAAAGGGTGTCACATTGAGGAGGGAACAATCCTGACTCAATGGAGCAATGTATAGGAATGACAGGAAAGGAGATTCCATCTGAACATTAGGAAGAACTTCCTGATTGTAAGAAGAGCTGTTCAGCAGTGGAACTCTACCTCAGAGTTTGGTGGAAGCTCCTTCCTTAAACAGACTCTAGATGGCCATCTGTCTTGGGGTTTTGATTGTGCTTTTCCTGCATGGCAGAAGGGGGTTGAACTGGATAGCTTGTGTGGTCTTTTCCAACTCCATTTATTGTTATCATTATTATTCTCATCATTATTATTCTCACACCGGGACTATGGCGCAGCTGGCTGGAAGTCAGCTGCATTAAGATCACTACTGACCGGAAGGTCATGAGTTCGAAGCCTGCCCGGGTCGGGGTGAGCTCTCAACCAAATTGCGTAGCTTGTTGTCCACCTTTGCAACCCGAAAGACAGTTTGTTTATTTATTTATTTCAGGAGTTTACCCCGCTCTTCTCAACCCCCGAGGGGGGACTCAGAGCGGCTTACAGTAAGGCGCAATTCGATGCCCACACAGTAACAATATAAGACCCCAGAACACTTCAACAATTAAAATACATTAAAATACAATTACCTAAACATCATACGCATTCATTCCAGATTAAAACAATGTTCTGTCCATAAAAGCATTGGCCCTATTCATCTACTTTCCATTAAAATCCCATCTAAAGTGCTGCCTTGTGCTGACAGTTGCATCTATCAATTAGGAAATGTAGGTACCACTTTGTGGGGAGGTTAATTTAACTGATTTATGAGACCATAGAAATCTCCAGGAAGTATGCAAAGAATGAAGGAATGAAATAGCTCCCCCTGGTGGCCAGAATCTGGAATGTTAAATAGCCTCTGGTGTCTGTATATATGTTGTGTGTCTATGGCATTGAATGTTTGCCTGTATATGTACATTGTAATCTGCCCTGAGTCCCCTGCAGGGTGAGAAGGGCGGAATATAAATGATGTAAATAATAAATAAATAAATAAATATTATTATTACTTATCATTAAGCAGAGTCTGGATGGCCATCTGTCGGGTGTGTGTGTGTGTGCTTTGATTGTACTTTTTCTGTCTGAAGGCAGAAGGAAGTTGGATTAGATGGCTTGTGTGATCTCTTTCAACTCTATTTATTATTATTATTATTATTATTAATTAAGCAGAGGCTGGATGGCCATCTGTCGGGGGGCTTTAATTGTGCTTTTCCTGCATGGCAGAAAGGGGTTGGACTCAATTGCTTGTGGGGTCTCTTCCAACTCTATTATTATTATTATTATTATTATTATTATTTAAGCACAGGCTGGATGGGCATCTGCCGGGAGGGGGGATGCTTTGATTGTGCTTTTCCTGCATGGCAGAAGGAGATTGGACTCAATGGATTTTGTGGTATCTTCCAACTCTATTTAATATTATTATTATTATTATTATTATTATCATCATCTATCATTAGAATGAAGTTGGACTAATGAGCCCTGGGGTTGCTGCTATTGTTGTCAACATCATCCCTATTACTATTACAAAGGCTGGATGGCCATCTGCTGAGGCTGCTTTGATTGTGCTTTTCCTGCATAGCAGAAGGGGGTTGGACTAGATCTTTCAATCCTATAATCAACCCTATGGCTCTTTCAGGTGGAGAAGCACTGTGCCAAGCTTGATCCGGGCCCCTCCGCGGCGCCCCCGGTCTCAGTCAGCCTCTATTACGAGAGCCTCTGCCCAGCCTGCCGAGCCTTCCTGGTCCTGCAGCTCTTCCCCACCTGGCTGATGCTGTCCCACATCATGAACGTCACCTTGGTGCCTTATGGGAATGCACAGGTAAGGACCGATCCCTTGCTGTGGGGAGGGAGAAGGGATCCCTTGGGCGTGACAGCATCTCACTTGTCCTCACATCCTCCCTCTGCTTGCCTTGGCCAGGAGACGAAGGGACCCAGCCGGTGGCAGTTTGAGTGCCAACACGGCCAGGACGAGTGCTTGGGCAACATGATGGAGGTGAGTGCAGCATGAATACTTTTTGAACCTTACAAATGTTCTTCTATTATTCTGCTTTGCAGTGAGACAGAGTATATCAGGCACTTTACAGAGAAAGAAGGTAGGCACGTAGACGATATAACTACCAGGGATGTGCATTTTTTCATTAGTCTTTATAAGACGGAACAAATTATTTATTTATTTACTCTACTTCTATACTGCTCCTCTCAGCCCGAAGGCGACTCGAGGCGGTGTATCCATAGCAAGGACTGCCCAAGATAAATACATCAACAGTTACTAACACAATCATATCATATACAAATTAGCAAATAAAGTTAAAACACAATATCAGCGTCTCATTATTAAGTTGATTTCTAATTGTGTCATCGTCGTTCCTTAGGTCTCAATTTAATAATCATACTACATCTGCAAATGCCCGGTCAAACAGCCAGGTCTTGACCTTCTTGCAAAATGTTAGGAGGGAGCGGGCTGATCTGATGTCACTAGGAAGGGCGTTCCAAAGCTGAGGAGCCACCACTGAAAAGGCCCTGTCTCTCGTCCCCACCCATCGCGCCTACAAAGCAGGCAGGACTGAGAGCAGGGCCTCTCCGGATGATCTTAAACATCTTGAAGGTTCATAGGGAGAGATGCGTTCGGACATGTAAGTTGGACCAGAACCATTTAGGGCAGCGGTTCTCAACCTGGGGGTCGTGACCCCCAGGGGGGTCCTTGGGCCATTTTCGGGGGGTCCCCACGCCCTTCCGAGTTCTGAGTTTTCTATAATTTCTGGGGGTCTCAGTAGTCTATGGAAAAAACAGCTGAATCAGTTGAAGGTACTGCAAGTCCCATCATCCACTGTTTTTGTGATCAATCACTATGCTTTAATTATGTCCAATTTGTAACAATGGAAATACATCCTGCATATCAGATATTTCCATTATGCTTCGTAAGAGTAGCAAAATTACTGTTATGAAGTAGCAACAAAAATATGGTTGGGGGTCACCACATGAGGAACGTTATTTAGGGGTCACGGCATTAGAAAGGTTGAGAACCACTGATTTAGGGCTTTAAAGGCTAAAGCCAGCACTTTGAATTGTGCCCGGTAGCAAACTGGTAGCCAGTGGATCTGGCACAACAGAGGTGTTGTGCGCTCCCTGAGTGCCGCTCCTGTTATCAACCTGGCTGCTGTCCGTTAGACCAGTTGAAGCTTCCGAACAGTCTTCAAAGGCATCCCCACGTAGAGAGCATTGCAGTAATCTATACGGGATGTAACCAGAGCATGGTCTACCGTGGCCAAGTCAGACTTCCCAAGGTACGGGTGCAGTTGGCGCACAAGTTTTAATTGTGCGAATGCTCCCCTGGTCACTGCCGAAACCTGGGGTTCCAGGCTCAGCGATGAGTCCAGGATCACACCCAAACTGCGAACCTGCGTCTTCAGGGGGAGTGTAACCCCATCCAACACAGGCTGTAACCCAGTGCCCTGTTCGGCCTTTCGACTGACCAGGAGTGCTTCTGTCTTGTCTGGATTCCATTTCAATTTGTTCGCCCTCATCCAGTCCGACACAGCGGCCAAGCACCGGTTCAGGACCTGAACAGCCTCCTTAGTAGCAGGTGGGAAGGAGTGACAGAGTTGGACATCATCTGCTTATAGGTGATACGGCACCCCGAAACTCCGGATGACCTCCCCCAGCGTCTTCATGTAGATGTTAAATAACATGGGAGACAATATAGAACCCTGAGGAACCCCACAAGACAATGGATGAGGGGTTGAACAGGTGTCTTCCAACAACACCACCTGAGAATTCAAAAGGCCCTGCCCTAAACTACATTTTCCAGAATTCTGCTCAACATTAGAAAGCCCCAGTCAGGAGAGGAGAGAGATGTGTTCCTCCATTGCAGCAGCGAGCCAGAGTTCCAATGAATGGCTGAATCTGCAAAGAGGAGGACTGACTGATACTTCCAGTTAGTAAATCTCTGTGCTGGTCTTTGAAAAAATATCTCAATGGATGGCCCATGGAGGTCCCTTCCAACTCAATTCAGGTCCAGCCTATCTTTGTGACTGCATCCCCCCCCCCCCCCGCATGAACCAGTGTGGGTGCTAAGATCTGCTGGGGAGACTCTCCTCGCGGTCCCACCACCGTCACAAGCATAGTTGGTGAGTACAAGGAACAGGGCCTTCTCTGTGGTGGCCCTCTGGCTCTGGAACACCCACCCCAAGGAGATTAGGCAAACCTCAAGACTGTCCTCCTTCCATAGGGACCTGAAGACCTGGCTGTTTAAACAAGCTTTTCAGAACACCTAGTCCCTAATTGACCTACGCAATTGTTATGCAGGTTTGCACTTTATTCGTGCCCTCTTCCCATGGTTACAGCGCTGCACTTCTCCCATTCCCAGTTCGATTACTTGCCCCATTGGTAATGAGCGCTGTTTTTAATTGAGTGTGAGTTGTTGTTTCATGGTTATATATAGTTTATTTAATTGTATTATTAAATTGTTTTCATTTTGCATTCTGTTTTAGGCACCTTGTGCCATATGTAAACTGCCCTGATTCCCTTCGGGGAGATGGTAGCAGGATACAATAGTAATAATAGTTGTTGTTGTTGTTGTTCTTCTTCTTATTATTATTATTAGGGGAAGCATATTAATTAGTTTAGAGGGTGGGTGGCCATCTGTCAGGAGAGTTTTGGTGGTGCCCTTATGCCTGGAAGAAGGGAGTTGAACTAGATGGCCCTTGAGGGTCCCCTCCAAATCTAGGATTTTATGAAAATATAGAATTGGTTAATAATGGTTTCTATTGGTTAATATATGAGATACATTCAATGTTGTAACTTTTAAAAAAAGGTTTTGTCAAAAATCAGTAGATGTATGAATATTTATGAATATTTCTGAAAGTTGGGGGAATGATCCCTGTTACCTTGTGTCATTGGAGCTCCCGGTGGCACAGTGGGTTAAACCCTTGTGCTGGCAGGACTGCTGCTCAAAAGGTTGGCAGTTCACAACCAGGGAGCAGGGTGAGCTCCTGTCTGTCAGCTCTAACTTCTCATGCGGAGACATGAGATATGCCTCCCACAGGATGGTAAAACATCTGGACGTCCCCTGAGCAACGTCCTTGCAGACGGCCAATTCTCTCACACCAGAAGCAACTTGCAGTTTGTCAAGTCACTCTTCACACACACACACACACCTTGTGTCGTTGTATAGAAAATTCAAAAATATAGCTCTTGTAGTTTTTTTTAAATGTTGTTTATAAAAACATTGAAAATTTCCAAAATAATTGTGGATAAATGGAACACTCTGAACCTTTATGGGCTGATAGTGGTCAATGTGTTCTACCATTGCAGCAAAATTGAGCCCAATAGCTGTAAAACGGAAGGAGAAAGAAGCCCCTGAAGTTTCCCCACTTACACAATTACTAAAACGAAAAAATATTTATAGTAACACATTTTTCACTAACTATATTTTAGAAACACTTTAGAAATGAAATGCCAGTGCCCCCCAATTTTGTAATGATTTTTGAAACAATTTTTTATTGATCGCACATGCCTACATGGGTTACACCAACAAAAGGGATATTACATTTTACTCAGTATTCACACACATTACTCAGCATTTACACACATTCACTCTCCACATGTACATTGCCATCCCTTCTTCCTGCTCTTGGAGAAGAGAACCAAATGTGGGACAGTTCTGCCATTCTGTGAATACACCACCTCTCTCCGTCCCTTGGAGAAAGAGGTGGATGGACCCTGCATTCCCCTGCAATTTGCCACACTTTTGGAAAACAAGATGGTCTCTTATATAGCATTTCTGCTGTTGTTGAAGGGCCACATTGATTAACTTGTTTTCTAGTTAATACATGCTGACTCCATCAGTTCCTGGAAAGATGTTGGTTTTCCTTCATAACGTAAGGAACCATTGTGTTTGATTTCCTTAATGTAAAGAGTCATTGTCTTTGATCATGTAAACATGTTGTTTTCAACAGGTCAGCAATGTCAGCAGTTCTCATCAGCATCTTTTTTTTATCACAGTTCAGCCATTCATGAATTCTTCACTTCCTTTTGCAGTTTTCCAGACTTCATTCGTCTTAGGATGGTGTCTTTAGTCTTTGCAGGACCCCAATCATTCTCCAATCATACAATTTCATTCAATCCACACATCACATTTATCGCAAGTGCTGCACCAAGGCTAGACCAACCAAACAAGACCAAACAATAGTCCTTCTTTGGGTGTCAAAGTGATCCCTATAGCTTTTTGGGGATTACCCTTTGGGTGGGTTGGCCACTTGCTGTTCCGTCTCAGGTGGCATACAACAACAAAATCACAACACAGGCCTATACAATAAGGGGAAGTCACAGATAAAGAAAGCATCACTAAGAGAATAACATCTGAAGAATAACATTCGCAACAGACTCACAAAAGTATGCATTAGAGTTGTTCAGAGGGTATGAGAAGTAGACTTGTTCAGAAGATATGAATAGCTTGCCATTGAGGGCATACAAACACTTGCACAGAGTGAAAAGTCATGTTATTACGGAAATCAAGATCCAAAAGTTTGCTCTTATGGAATAATGACGTGGTAGGGGAACAAGCTGTATTTTCTGCAAGAGTTGGATTTTTATGGAAGTCAAGATCCAAATGTCGTCTCTTATGGAATGAATGATGTGGTAGGGGAACAAGCTGTGTTTGCTGCAAGTGTCAGATTGTTATGGAAGTCAAGTCTGCTCTTGACTCACCTGCAGGCATCTACATTGTAAGCATTAAGAGCCTTTCACGTATTGACCCTGTTCTGTGCAAATATAACAAGTGGCTTTACAGGGTGTCATGACTGTACAACATGCTTGGCTAATCCATGCTCTTTGTCCACCCCATAGACCTGCCTCATCGACTATTTTCAGGATGTGTCCTATGCCTTCCCGGTCATCTTCTGCATGGAGTCCAGCCGTAATGTCACCCAGAACTTACCAACGGTAAGTCCTCCTCGCCTCTGACTCCCCCATCCTTGCAGCAGAATAGCTGCCTGTTAGCGGCTTGCAACCAAAACACCGAAGGGTTCAGCATAGCATCTTCAGTACTGGTCAGTTTCATTGGCTGGTGTGTTGTGTGGTTTCCAGGCTATATGGCCAACTCGTTTAGCAGCATTTTCTCCTTTGTTCGTTTCATCTGCATCTGTGGCTACTGGCATCTTCAGAGTATCTGACAGGAGTCAAGTAAGTGGAGTATACAGTGGGACCTCAACTAAATAGTGTCCCAGCTTAAGAGCATGTTGAGTTACTGCTGTCACTTTGATATATTAGCAGTGTTTTGAGTTAAGAGCCACCACTGCCTTAATCTGCTTTGACATACAAGCAGTGCTTTGAGTTATGAGCAGTCACTCTACATGAGTTTTGCTTTGCCATGCGAGCAGTACTTTGAGTTAAGAGCAAGCAGCAGAGAGAGTGCTAGTTGAGAGTGCAGGGCTTAAAAGGGAGCAGCCTCCGGGCCTTATGCCCTTGTCTGCTTTGGGGGAGAGATTGCTCTCCACTTTGCTCTTCTCCGCTTTGCTCTTCTCCACTTTGAGAGGCTTTGGATTAGTTGATTTTGTGTTATTTTTATTCCTGGTATGGTTAGCTTCTTGAAGGGAAAGAGGGGGGGGGAGAGAGCAAGGGAGGGAGGGAGGCTGGAATGAGTCCATTAGGAAGAAGAAAAGGATGCTTCTGCCTCTTCACTTGGTTCTGCTTTGTGCTTCCTTGCCATAACTTTGTGCTTGTACTATTTCACCATTTGATCTTTCTCTTTTTTTGGGACTGTGCATGCATGCGTTATTTGTTATTTAAAAAGTACATTTTCTTAGAATCATAGAATCATAGAGTTGGAAGAGACAACATGGGCCATATAGTCCAACCCTCTGTCATGCAGGAAAAGCACAATCGAAGCACCCCTGACAGAGGACCATCCAGCCCGTTAAAAAGCCTCCAAAGAAGGAGCTTCTACTCTACTCTGAAGCAGAGAGTTCCACTGCTGAACAGTTCCTATGCAATCAGGAAGTTCTTCCTAATGTTCAACGGAATCTCCTTTGCTGTAATTTGAACCCATGGCTCCATTGAGTCCCAGTCTCCAGGGCAGCAGAAAACAAGTCTGCTCCCTTTTCCTTATGATCTCATTTCACATATTTATACCTGGTTCCTCTCATGAGGACGACACCTTGGGGATCACTGCCAAATCTATTATTTCTTATTATTATTCTTCCTCTTCTTTTTCTTCTTCTGGCTGCATGACCATCTGTCTGGACTGCTTTGATTGTGTTTTCCTGCCTGGCAGAAAGAAGGGGGTTGGGCTAGATGGCCCCTGGGGGTCCCTTCCAACTCTAGGATTTTATGATTCTGTGCCCTTCCAGTGCCTGGACCTGTATTTCCCCGAAGCTTCCCTGGCCAACATCACCTCCTGCATGGACGGAGACCTGGGCAACAAGCTCATGCACCAGAACGCCCAGAGCACCCGAAGCCTCAACCCACCCCACCAGTACGTGCCCTGGATCCTCATCAATGGGGTAAGCAATGTTAAGGCCCGGTGCCGGTGGCTATTCAGCACTGTTTGGCCTGCTTCTGCTTTTTGGTATTGTTCACCAAAAAAACCCCAAACCTATTTGCTTTCTACAGAAACACACAGAAGAACTCCAAGGTCAGGCACAAGACTCACTCTTCAGACTAGTCTGCGACCTCTACAAGGCAAGCATCCCTTTTCTCTTCAGCCGCATGTTGTATGTTCACCTGCCTTCATTTGTGGGGCATACAAACACCCTGCAATATATTATTATTATTATTATTACTACTACTACAAAGGTCAGGTGGTCATCCATTGGGGGTGCTTTGATTGTGCATTAAGACAGAAGGGGGTTGGGCTGGATGTCCCCTGGGGTGTCTGCTGCTATTATTATTATTTTACTGACACAAAAACACAATATGTCACAGCAAACGAGATCTATATGCTGGATTTCATATCACAAAATCACAAGTCGAACACTTCCCAAGCGTCTAGGACTGTGTGAATTATTATTATTATTATTATCATCATCATCACGAAGGCTGGGTGGCCATCTGTTGGGGGTACTTTGATTGTGTTTATACTGCATAGCAGAATAAAGGTGGTTGACTGGATGCCCACTGGGACTGCTCTTACTACTACTACTACTACTATGACTTGATGGCCATCTGTTGGGGTTGCTTTGATTGTGCTTTTCCAGCATTAAGGCAGAAGGGGGTGGGCTGGATGGCTATTATTATTTGTAGTAGTATTATTACAAAGGCCAAGTGGCCATCTGTTAGGGGTGCTTTGTTTGTGTTTATACTACATGGCAGAATAAAGTGGGTTGACTGGATAGCCCTTGGGATTGTGCCTATTACTATTATTACTATTCTTATTGTTATCAAAAAGGCTGGGTGGCCATCTGTTGGGGGTGCTTTGATTGTGCTTTCCCTGCTTGAAGGCACGTGTCTAAAAGGTTCACTTAAAACCTGTTTTTGGCCAGAAAATGCACATCTTCAAATCACTGCATATTCCTGCACTCAAGGAAAATATGTGGCTGTGTTGCGATACCCTGGTGTGGACTGCTGCAGCGCACATGCGCACTTCAAAATCCCAAAACAGCTGATGAGGGCCACAGATGCACAGGTGGCTAAATGGAATCACAAATGGAAAGCATGCAATTCTCATGAAAACTCTCTGCAAGCATTCCTATTTCCCAATGTTTATGAAATTAAACTGAGCTTGAATTTACACAGTGCACATCAGCACTGGAGGCCAGTGACCCCGAAGGGAAACAGGATTCGTGAGGGAAAAAGGAAGGGCAGCAGGAGGTTGAGGAGAGAGAATGACAAGAAATCTACTTGTGCGCATTTCTTGTCAGTGTTTGTGAGGTCCAGCGCATCTTTGTGTGCTTTGGGATGGGTGAATCCCCAACTGTGTTTGTCTCTGTACACTGCCATAAAATCCAGATGATCAAAGCAGATAATCCACATTATTATCTGCTTTGAACTAGGTTATCTGAGTCCACACTGCCGTATAGTCCAGTTCAAAGCAAATCTTCTGGATTTTATAAGGCAGTGTAGATGGGAGGCTATTTTTACCATATCATCCAGCTCAACACTTGTTAATCTGCATTCTGAAACTGCATTGCATGGCAGTGTGTTACATGGGGCCTTTGACTCCATCGTAATGCACATTGAACTGGACTATATTGCAGTATAGTTCCAGCCTTATTGTGTTTTCTTAGGTCATTCGCTGCCCTCCACAAGCACCAAAAATGGACATGTTGCTCCTATTTTCCCTATGCTTTTTCAACCCAAACCGTCCCGTTTCCTGGCTTGCATTCTGTTGCGTTCCATGTTGATGGCTTGCTTTTCTCCTTGCAGGGAGAGCCACCGATCGCTTGTCGGGACCAGAAGGCAGCACCGCCCGCCTGGCCTCGTTCCCAGCAAGATGCCTATTGAAAGGCTGAGGAAAAATCACAGCTGCCTTTATCTCAATTTGCTATGTATAATTATATTAAAATTGCTCAGAGCCTGTCTCCTTTTTTTTGCCAGACAGCCGATAATACATCTCTGGCACTTTTGGTCCTGAATTAGTTACGAGAGCCAGGAGATCTTGATCAGTGAATTTAATGATCAGGTGAACGTCACGGTGAGCTTCCACTGAAATTCCTCAGCGCCATGCCATACCTCAATCCAGCTTCTGTTTTTATAGAAATGTTAAGCTTTCATGTCTTTTGCATTAAATCATTAAATCATTATTTGTTTCATTGCTGTGAGCATGGGTATTCAGGCGCATTGTGTCAGCGCTGGTTATGAAGTAGTTCTAAAGTAGCAACAAAAATAATTTTATGGTTGGGGGTCACCGCAACATGAGCAACTGTATTAAGGGGTCGCAACATTAGGAAGGTGGAGAGACACAGTCTTAGACGATAGGAGAACCCATTTTATACCTCAACAACTTTCTGAAGAGAAATAAACATGTCCTAATAATAATAATAATAATTTATTACTTCATCTTTGCCTCTAATATCTTTCCCTCTAATGAGCAGTTGGGCTTTATTTCCTGGAGGATGGACTGGTTTGAACTTCTTGCGGTCCAAGACACTCTCAGAATTTTCCTCCAGTACCACAATTCAAAAGTGACCCTCTTCCTTCACTCAGGCTTCCTTATGGTCCAGCTCTGACATCCATAGGTTGCTTTAACTATGCGGATCTTTGTTGCCAGTGTGATGTCTCTACTCTTCACTATTTTATCGAGATTGGTCATTGCTCTCCTCCCAAGAAGGAAACGTCTTCTGATTTCCTGGCTTGAGTCTGCGTCTGCAGTACTCTTTGCGCCTAGAAATACAAATACAAAGTCTGTCACTGCCTCCACGTTTTCTCCCTCTATTTGCCAGTTCTCAATCAGTCTGGTTGCCATCATCTTGGGTTTTTTTTAATGTTTCACTGCAAACCAGCTTTTGCACTTTCTTCTTTCACCTTGGTTAGAAGGCTCCTCAGCTCCTCCTCACTTTCAGCCATCAAAGTGGTATCATCTGCATATCTAAGGTTGTTAATGTTTCGTCCAGCCATTTTAACTCCAGCCTTGGATTCATCAAGCCCCGCACATCGCATGATGTGTTCTGCATACAAGTTGAATAGGTTGGGTGGGAGGATCCAGCCCTGCCATACTCCTTTCCCAATCTTGAACTCGTCTGTTGTTCTGTGGTCTGTTCTTACTGTAGCTACTTGGTCATTATACAGATTCCTCAGGCGAGAGACAAGGTGGCTTTGTATCCCCATATCATCAAGAACTTGCCACAATTTATTATGATCCACACAGTCAAAAAGGCTTTTAGTCAATCAAACGGAAATAGATGTTTTTCTGAAACTCCCGGCCTTTCTTCATTATCCAGCGGATATTGGCAATTTGATTTCTCGTCCCTCTGCCTTTTCTAAACACAACTTGTACATCTGGCAACTCTCGCTCCATGTATTGCTGGAGTCTACCTTGCAGGAAATTGAGCCTTATCTTACTGGCATGTGAAATAAGTGCAACTGTATGGAAGTTGGAGCATTCGTTAGCATTTCCCTTTTTGTTATAGGGATATAGGTTGATTTTTCCCCAATCTGATGGCCATTCTTATGTTTTTCATATTTGCTGGCATATGGCATCCATCACCTTGAGAGCACCATCTTTCAAGATTTTAAACAGATCTGCCGGGATCCCGTTGTCTCCTCCTGCCTTGTTATTAGCAATGCTTCGTAAGGCCCATTCAACCTCACTCCTCAGGCTGACTGGTTCTAATTCACTCACCACACCGCCAAAGCTATCCTTGATATTATGATCCTTCCAATACAAATCTTCTGTATAGTCTCACCAACTTCTCTTGAGCTCTTCGGCTTCTGTTAGGTCCCTGCCATCTTTGTTTTTGGTCATGCCCATTTTTGCCTGGAATTTTATCTCCAATGTTTCCAATATACAATGAAGAAAATGCCAGGGAAGAATTGGGCAGTCCCCTTAAGCCCCGCCCCTACTTCCTCCTTCCTTAAAGGCTAGAAAGGGCTGAGAGAGAAGGAGGGAGGGAGAGGCTTCATGGGTCCAGAATGAGAAGGCAGGGAGGGAGGCTGTGAAAGAGAGGGGGGCGCATGGCATCCTGGGAAGGAGGGTGAGGCATTGAGGCATTGTTTCTCGCTGGTTGAAGGCAGGCCCTGCCCCCTTCTTCCCCAAAGGGAGATTGATAGGTAGGTAGATAGATAGGTAAATAGATAGATAGATTGATAGGTAGGTAGATAGGCAGGTAGACAGATAGGTAGACAGATAGATAAATAGGTAGATAGGGAAGTAGACAGACAGGTAGGTCGGTAGATACGTAGGTAGAGAGATAGGTAGGTAAGTAGGTAGACATATAGATAAGTAGGTAGACAGGTAGGTAGGTAGACATGTAGTTAGGCATATAGGTAGGTAGGTGATAGATGGGTAGATAGGCAGGTAGGTAGACAGATAGGTAGACAGGCAGGTAGGTAAACTGATAGGTAAGTAGATAGGCAGGTAGGTAGGCAGATAGATAAATAGGTAGATAGGGAAGTAGACACAGGTAGGTCGGTAGATATGTAGGTAGAGAGATAGGTAAGTAGGTAGACAGACATAGATAGGTAGGTAGACAGACAGGTAGGTAGACATGTAGTTAGGCATATAGGTAGATAGGTGATAGATGGGTAGATAGGCAGGTAGACAGGTAGACAGGCAGGTAGGTAAACTGATAGGTAAGTAGATAGGCAGGTAGGTAGACAGATAGATAAATAGGTAGATAGGGAAGTAGACAGACAGGTAGGTCGGTAGATATGTAGGTAGAGAGATAGGTAAGTAGGTAGACAGACATATAGATAGGTAGACAGACAGACAGGTAGGTAGACATGTAGTTAGGCATATAGGTAGGTAGGTGATAGATGGGTAGATAGGCAGATAGGTAGGCAGGTAGGTAAACTGATAGGTAAGTAGATAGGCAGGTAGGTAGACAGATAGATAAATAGGTAGATAGGGAAGTAGACAGACAGGTAGGTCGGTAGATATGTAGGTAGAGAGATAGGTAGGTAGGTAGACAGACATATAGATAGGTAGGTAGACAGGTAGGTAGGTAGACATGTAGTTAGGCATATAGGTAGGTAGGTGATAGATGGGTAGATAGGCAGGTAGGTAGACAGATAGGTAGACAGGCAGGTAGGTAAACTGATAGGTAAGTAGATAGGCAGGTAGGTAGACAGATAGATAAATAGGTAGATAGGGAAGTAGACAGACAGGTAGGTCGGTAGATACGTAGGTAGAGAGATAGGTAAGTAGGTAGACAGGCATATAGGTAGGTAGGTAGACAGGTAGTTACGCATTTAGGTAGGTAAGTATGTGATAGGTAGATAGACAGGCAAGTAGGTAGGTAGGGAAACTGATAGGTAGGTAGACAGATAGATAACTAGGTAGTTAGGCAGGTAGGTAGGTAGGTGATAGATAGGTTGATAGGTAGACAGGTAGGCAGGCATATAGGTAGGTAAGTAGGTAGGTAGACAGATCAGTAGGTAGGTAAGTAGGAAGGTATAGGTAGACAGGTAAGTAGGTAGGTAAACAGACAGGTAGATAGATACCCTCTCTCTCTGACTCTGCTTCAACCACTGCCTCCTCCTCCTTCGCCTTCTCCCTCTAGCCGGCCTTCGCCCACCCATTGGCTGAGTCCGTGAAGCCCCGCCCGCCGAAGGCTCCCATTGGCTGGCTGCCGCTCTCCAACTTTGATTGACGGAGAGAATGGAAGGAAGGAAGGAAAGAAGGCGGCCTCTGAGAGCTGACAGAGAAGAACGGAAGTCCCTCCTTCTTTTCCCAGAAGCCTTTTCTTCTGCTTCCTTGGAGGGAGGGAGTGAGGGCACCTCCAATTTGGGAGCAAGAAGAGAAGGAAGGAAGGCTTCTTGGGAGGAGGTGAGAGGAGCCTTTAAGGGCTGTGTTTCCGCGACCCCTTCATCCAGTTCCTCATGTTGTGGTGACCCCCAACCAGAACATTATTTCCGTTGCTACTTCATAACTTTGGGGGGGGGGGGGTGATTTTGTCATTTGGGAGTTGTAGTTGCTGGGATTTATAGTTAACCTACAATCCAAGAGCATTCTGAACTCCACCAACGACGGAAGTGAACCAGACTTGGCACACAGAACTCTCACGACCAACAGAAAATACTGGAAGGGTTTGGTGAGCATTGAGCTTGAGTTTGGGAGTTGTAGTTCACCTACAGCCAGAGAGCTCTGTGGACTCAGACAACAATGGATCTGGACCAAACTTGGCACGAATACTCAATAGGCCCAAATGTGAACACTGGTGGAGTTTGGGGAAAATAGACCTTGGGGCTACTCATTTCCAAGGCCTGCTGAGTAGCTACAATAGGGCTGGGCCAGGGCTAGTAAAAGAGGTAGCGTAGGGCTGGGGAAGTAAAGAGCAGAGCAGGGACCTAACCGATGGCCAGGGTAGGGCCTGGGGCGAATCACTTCCAAAAGCCTGCTGGAACCATCAGGTTTCCAGGTCCCTGCAGAAGGAGGATAGTGATGGGGCTTGTCTTATCTCTGGGGGGGGGGGGTGTTCCAAAGGTGGGGGGCCACCACCAAAAAGGCCCTCTCCCTCGTCCCCACAAATTGCACTTGGGAGTGAGAGGAGGGCATCCCCAGTAGATCTAAGAGTCCGCGCCAGTTCATGGGGGGAGGGATGGAATCACATAGATAGGCGGGGCTCAAACCTTTTAGGGCTGGGATTTATAGTTCACCCACAATCAAAGACAATTCTGAATCCCACCAACGATAGAATTGGGCCAAACTTCCCACACAAAACCCCCATGACCAACAGGAAATACTGTGTTTTCTGAAGGTCTTTGGCAACCCCTCTGACACTCCCCTCGTGACCCCCCCAGGGGTCAAGACCCCCAGGTTGAGAAACAGTGCTTTAGGGCAGTGTTTTTCAACCTTTTTTGAGCCGCGGCACATTTTTGACATTTACACAATCCTGGGGCACACCACCAACCAAAATGACACAAAATGACACTCTAACACAGTAATACATATAGTTAATATGTTTTTAAATGTATTTATACACTCACTTAGTTGCTGGGAGTTATAGTTCACCCGCAATCAAAGAGCATCCTGAACTCCGCCAATGATTGAATGGAATCAAACTTCCCACACAGAACTCCCATAACCAAGAGAAAATACTATAAGAGTTTGGTGGGCATTGACCTTGAGTTTTGGAGTTGTAGTTCACCTATATCCAGAGAGCACTGTGGGCTGAAACAATGTTGGATGAGGACCAAACTTGGCATGAATACTCAATATGCCCAAATGTGAACACAAATGGAGTTTGGGGAAAACAGACCTTGACATTTGGGAATTACAGTTTCTGGAGCGGGGGCCTCGAAAGACCAGCAGTCTCCCTCTCACTTAGGCTGCCCCCTCCCTCCCCATCAGGCTTGAATTGGGGTTGTGGGGAGCAGCAGTCTCACTCACCACCTGCACAGCTCCTCGGGGGTCAGAGGAGCGGCTCAGGTGGGCATATCGGGGCTGGCGAAGCAGGAAGGAAGGAAGGCGGTGGCGGCGGGCAGGGAGCCGGAGGGAGGCCAAGAGCGGTTTCACGCACACCGGGGAGGAGGGAGGGCGGGGCCAGCGCTGGACTGAACCATCCGGCATTAGGCCCGGGGAGGGGAGGCAAGAGGAGGTCTCTACTTGGGGAAAGGGAGGTGGCCCTTCCCAATGCATGGAGAGGGAGAGACCAAGTAGACAACGGGGGGGGGGGGGGTGTTCCAATTTCCCACGGCACACCTGATGATCGCTCACGGCACACTGGTTGGGAAACACTGCTTTAGGGGAAGAGGATATCTGCCATATACCCTTCTCCATCTCCAAGGATAGGATGGTGAGAGAGAGGAAGGCCTGAGTTTCCCCACGTCTGTTCTAATGCATTCTACGGGTAAGGAGATGGGGAAAGAAAGAATATGGAAAGAAAACTGAGACATTTTTTAAAATATTTTTATTGTTTTATCATTATCAACACAATATTATACAATGTCTATTTACAGCAGATTCATATTATTCATTTCTAGGTACAATACTTCAATCTTTAGCATCTGCCATTATGTTTTTCTTATACATTTTTGTATCCCTCACCGCTGTGATACCCTCCCCCCTCCCCAAGCCATTGCTTTTACATATCATTCGTCCAAAATTTCATTTCTTCTTGTGGAGGTAACCTTCCTTCTTCCTTTTCTAATCCTTTTTCAATAAATTTTCTCCATACCTCATAAAAATCACTTTGTTTCCATATACCGTATTTTTCGCACCATAAGACGCACTTTTTTTCCTCCCAAAGTGGGAGGAAAAATCAGCCGCGTCTTATGGTGCGGGAGGCGCTGGAGCAGGCGGGGGGGCGCGCTGAGCAGAGGGGGCGGCGGATATACTCACCCATCTGCCTCCTGCTTCCCCCACCTTTGCTTCCCTGGAAAGGCGGAGGGAAGCGGAGGGACGACAGCTGGTTCGCTCGCCATCTGCCTCCTTGCGTCCCCCCCACCTTTTGCTTCCCTCAAGAAAGGGCGGAGGGAAGCAAAGGAGGCGGAGGGAGCGAACCGCTCGCGTCACAGCTGACGCGACGGTTCGCTCTCCCTCCGCCTCCTTTTTGCTTCCCTGCCCTCAAGGAAAGGCGGAGGGAAGCAAAGGAGGCGGAGGGGAGCGAACCGCTCGCGTCACAGCTGACGCGACGCGGCCCGCTCTCCCTCCGCCTCCCTTTGCTTCCCCCGCCCTCAAGGAAAGGGCGGAGGGAAGCAAAAGCAGGCGGAGGGAGAGGCCGCTCGCGTCACAGCTGGCGCGACGCGGTTCGCTCTCCCTCCGCCTCCTTTGCTTCCCCGCCCTCAAGGAAAGGGGCGGAGCAAAAGCAGGCGGAGGCGGAGGCAGAGGGCTCCCTCCGCCTCGAACTCCCGCCTCGCGGCCAGAGCTGGCACCGCTGCCGCCAGAGCTCTCCGCCCTCTGCCTCCTTTTCCTTCCCCCCACCTTTTCTTCCCTCAAGGAAAGGGTGGGGGGAAGGAAAAGGAGGCAGAGGGCGAGCGAACCAGCGAGCCCTCTGAGAAGACGCACCTGCTGATAAGACTAACCTAGATTTTAGAGGGGGAGCGAAAATATTTTTTTTCCTATTTTCCTCCTCTAAAATCTAGGTGCGTCTTATCATCCGGTGCATCTTATGGTGCGAAAAATACGGTACCTCTTTTTACTTTTAATATACATGTTAACTTGTCATTTATTGCCAGTTTCCATACTTCCTTGTACCATTCCTCTATGTGTATATTTATTTCTTTTTCCAATTCCTTGCTATAAGCAGTCTTGCTATTGTTAATAGGTTTGTTATCGCATCTTTATCCTTTTTTTTCCAATTGTATACTATTATATAATGATAATAAAGCTATACTAGGACTTCTTTCTATTTTAATATTCATTATATCTTCTATTTCTTTAAATACTTTCGCCCAAAATTTGCTTACATATTTACATTGCCACCACATATGTATGTATGTTCCTGTTTCTTGGCATCCTCTCCAACAGTTTTTCGAGTAGTTTTTATTTATATTTGCCATTCTTACTGGTGTAAGGTACCATTTCCATATTAATTTATAATAATTTTCTTTAATCCTTATTGATAAATTTTTAAGATGTCTTTGTCTCCACAATTGTTGCCACTCTGTTTCCTTTATTTTTATCCCTAAGTCTTCTTCCCAGACCTCCTTAAGGGTGTTATTTTTGTTTTTCCTTCCTTTATTTCAATTATTATCTTATATATTTTACTAGTTATTCCTTTCAAGTTTTCGTGCTCTTCTACATCCCTCCCATTATTTGTATTATTTGTTCAAATTGGTTAACCTTACTTCCCTTTTTATTGTTTTTTAACCAATTTTTAAACCATTGTTCTAATTGTATACAATGAAACCATGTCAATTTTATTTCTCTAAATTCTTCCATAATCATTTCCTTCTTCGTTCCTACTTTTATCCAATCCCCCATTTTATCTAAAAAATTTTCCCTTAACTTTTTATCCATTATTTGTTTTAAATTCTTTGGAAATTTCTTTTCCATTACAATTGGGGTTATTACTGATCCATCCGTTATTAACATTCTCCTGTATTTATTCCACACTTCTAATATATTACTCAACATTGGATTTCTAATTTCCCTAATTTCTTTCCTCGTGAATTGTTTAAAAATATATTCCATATTTCTTCTTCCACTTTTCCTGAGTAATTTCTTAGCCATTCTACCCCATCTTTTTAAATCATTCCTTCTATAACCAGTCTCAATCTATTCGCTTCATAATATTTTTTAATGTTAGGAGTGCTAAGCCTCCTTCTTTTTGCAATTTATACCATAACTGTTTGTTTAGTCTATTACTTTTACTACCATTGCAATATTAGTTTATCATTTGTTGCCATCTGTTTAGTTCTTCCTCTGTAATTTGAAGTGGCAGCATTCTAAATACGAAGTTTATCTTTGGGAGTATTTTCATTTTTACTAATGCTATCTTTCCAAACCAAGATAGATGTATACTGTCGTACTCTGTTAATTTTTTTTGAACCTCTTTTCTCAATGCTACTACATTTACCTCTTCCATTTCTTTTAAATCTTTTGTTATTATTACTCCAAGGTATTTTAATTTGTTCTTTAATCTAATTCCCATTTTTCTTTGTTCTGTAAAATCTTTTTCTTTCTTTGTATAATTAAATAGCATCATTTCTGACTTATTCCAATTAACTTGTAGACCCGTTGATTCCCCAAATTTCTCTAGATGTTCCTTTACTTTATCCATTTTACCTACTATATTTTCAATAAATAACAATGTATCATCTGCAAATAGGCTCACCTTCTGCTTTTCCTTTATTCCTACCCCTTCTAAGTTTTTATCATTCCTAATGGCATTTGCAAATAGTTCTATCACCATCGCAAAAACAGAATTGGTGATAGAGGGCATCCTTGTCTTGTTCCCCTTGTCACTTTTATTTCTTTTGTCACCCCATCATTTATATTTACAACTGCTGAATTTCTTGAGTAATATTGTTCTAATAAACCTTTTATTCTACTTCCTATTCCAAATTTGTTCATAATCTCGCTTAAAGCCCGCCATTCCACACAATCAAAAGCTTTAAATATATCTAATGATAATATCCCTACTTTTAAATTCTTCTCTTGAACCACACAAATTTTATTTAGTACTTTCCTATCAAGTTTGACATTTGTCTCCCTTTACAAACCCACATTGGTCTTTTTATATATTTATACATACATTTGTTCATTCTATTGGCTATTATAGCAGATAGAATCTTCGCATCTTGGTTAACTAGTGATATGGGCCTATATGACCCTGGGTCTGTTAAATCTCTATCGGGTTTGGTATTAATATTATTAATGACTTCCTCCATGATTCTGGGATATTTTCTCCTTTCATTATTCCATTGTACAGTTCTAATAGTTTTGGAATCAATACATCTCTGAAGCTTTTATAATATTCTGTTCCCAAACCGTCCAGACCTGGAGCCTTCCCAACTTTTAAATTCTTAATAACTTCCTCTATTTCCATCCTCTGAATAGGTTGTTCCAACATTTCTTTGTCATTCTCCTCCAACCTACTCTCCCAATTTTCCTCCACGTATTTTCTAATTTTTCTATGGAGCTGGCTTTTGTTTGGTATAATTCCTTGTAAAACTCTTCAAAAACCTTCAATTTTTCTTTCATAGATCTACATGTTTTACCCGTTTTATCTTTTATCGTGCTTATTATACCTTCCATTTTCTTTTTTGTGTGGATTTGGCTAGCATCTTTGAGTTCTTATTACTAAATTCAAAAAATTCTCTCCTTAAATATATTAAATTTTCTTGTACTTCATCTATTTCCATTTTTTCCAATTCCTCTTTTTTAGCTCTCAGCCTTACATAAATTTGTGTCTCTCTCTTTATTATATACTTTTTTCCAACTCATCTATTTCTTTTTCTAAATTCTTTTTCCTTTCTTCTTGCCTTTTTTTGAGATTAATTGTCTCTTTTATACATAACCCTCTCGCCACCGCTTTCATTGTGTCCCATAATACTCCTTTTGATACTTCCTTCCATTAAAGTCCCAAGTTTCTTGCCATTCGATTTCACTCTATCCACAATCTCTCTATGGTTCAAAA
Source organism: Anolis apletophallus (assembly GCA_030556195.1). Classification (NCBI taxonomy): domain Eukaryota; kingdom Metazoa; phylum Chordata; class Lepidosauria; order Squamata; family Anolidae; genus Anolis; species Anolis apletophallus. The sequence goes on along the minus strand of JARBWK010000011.1, from coordinate 58,831,099 downwards.
TTCTTGTATTCAGTCTCCACCTCCTCATTTTATCATAATCACATTTCAAAGCAATCTCAATTGACACCAGAGCATGATCTGAAATCTTGATGCTTCCAATATCAGCATTTAACAATTTACTTAACATGTTTTTAGAAACAAAAATATAATCTATTCTCGTATAAACTTTATGTACAGCCGAATAGTATGTATATTTTTCCTCTCCCTTTACCATTCTCCACACATCCTTTAAATGCCACTTATTCATCACTCTACTTAAATCCGTTGTTTCACTATTTCTAATTTTTGTCATTTGTGTAGTTTTATCTTTTTTTATCCATATAACAGTTACAATCCCCTCCAAATATTACATATTGTTGGTGATAATTCTCTATCTGACCTAGTACTTTTTCATAAAATTCTTGCTGTTTTACATTTGGTGCATATACATTTACTAATACATATTTATCCTCCCCTATTTCCCCATACATTATTATATATCTACCTTCATCATCTTGCAACACCTTATTTATTACAAAATTACATTTCTTAGCAATTATTATGGCTACACCTCTTGATTTTGATGACCCAAAGGATTTTTCATAACTTCTTATCCAACTCGATTTTAGTTCGTTCGAACCCGGTTTATTCTGGTGAGTTTCCTGTAGGAAGATAACGTCCGCTGCGTCTTTCTTCAGTAGAGTTTCAATCCTCCTTCTTTTAATTACTGTCCCTAAGCCTCTGGTGTTCAATGTTGAGATTCGTAGTTTATTGGACATCGTTATGGTTTACATTAAAAGACTGTTTTGTGGCTTGAACCCTTGTGAACCCTTGTCCCTTAAAATCCCCCCCCTCCCTCCCCCTTCCCCCCCGTTACCCCTGCTCCCCTCGGTCCCCCCTTCCCCCACTTCCATCCTTTGGGACATCTTGTCCCAACCATGGCCCCCGGCCTTCCCAAGTGGGGAGGGGGGGGGCGAAGTCATCCTATGGCCCAGAGTCTCCCTCCCCCCGAGTGCTCATATTTAGAACAAAAAGAATTACATTTTTGGTTGCAGTGATTCTAAATTTCTTCTTACATTTCAATTCCTCCGACAGCGCCGATTAATTCTTCCAATTCTCCTTTTTCCTCTGGTATATTTCCTCCCACAGCTCCTTCCTCCTCTTCTTCCTTTCTGTCTCTGTCTTGTTTTGTTGTTATGCCAAGCTCCTTCAATAATTGAAGTCCTTGCTCCAAAGAGTCGACTCTGTACCTTTTGCCTCTCCATTGAAATTTGAGAAAGATTGGGTATCCCCAGGTATACAATATTCCGGCCTTCATTAGCTGAATCGTAATTGGCTTCATTGAATATCTCCAGTTTTTGGTTTCGGAGCAGTAGTCATTAAATATTTCCAACTTTGTTTCTCCCATCTTCAATTTCTCTGGGTTCTTCCTCAGTATTTTCATCAAAACAGAGACATTTAACAGTGTGATGAAGGTAGGAAAACATCAGTTTCATTACAAAACAGAGTAAGACTCAGCTGTTCTCTGCCACACACTTCCCTGCCTCAATGTGATGAAGTCCTATGTCTCTAACACTAAGGCTGAAATGGGAAAACCGATGCCATTTTGGGAATCGTCAGGTCTAGTATACCAAGAAATAGGTCTCACAATTGTGGCGCCAAATGTGTTTTGGCTGTTATTATTATTATTTATATTTATGTATGCCTTATTTTTCTATCTTGCGCGAGACCCAAAGCAACTCACAACATTAAAAACAATATGATTACAAACTGGCAGGATAGAAATATTAATATTAAATATTAAAACAGAATTAGGGAAGCTGATGAGGAAACACAACCTACAAACAATCTACAGACCCACTAAGAAAATCCAACAAATGGTATGTTCAGCAAAGGAAAAGAGAGATCCTCTCACCTCTGCAGGAGTCTACTGTATACCATGCAGCTGTGGACAAGTCTACATAGGGACTCCCAAACGCAGCAGCGTTGCCCAAACACGAATCAAGGAACATGAAAGGCACTGCAGGCTACTTCAACCAGATGAGTCAGTCATAGCAGAGCATCTGATGAACCAACCAGGACACATATTATTTGAGAACACAGAAATGCTGGACTACTCTAACAATTACCATGTTAGTCTACACAAAGATGCCATTGACATCCACAAGCATGTGAACAATTTCAACAGAAAGGAAGAAACCATGAAAATGAACAAAATCTGGCTACCAGTATTAACAAACTCTAAAATCATAACAGTAATTAAATAACAACTTTCAAAAAGCAAGGGCACTCCAGACAAGAATCCATCAGGTACAGCTAATGACCTCTCAACAAAGGACTCCCCCAGGCAGTAAGAAGCCACATCTTGAAAACTGCTAGGCCATTAAATGCTAATCAAAGGTGGCCAACTGCAATATTCACACCTACCTCAAACAGACAAGAGTTCTTTCTCCCACCCTGGACATTCCACAGATATATAAACCCCATTTTCCTAGTTTCCAACAGATCTCACTGAGGATGCCAGCCATAGATGCAGGTGAAACATCAAGAGAGAATGTTTCTGGAAAATGGCCATACAACCCAAAAAACTTACAGCAACCCAAAACAGAATTAAACATAGAAATATTTACTAGACTAATGCATGTACTTGTCGGGTATGTATATTAGTATTGTATAGAATTACCTCCAGGCTCTGTGTTTCAAACATAACAATATGAGTTTGTATAGCCGTCATCAGCCAATCCTTCTGTGATGCCAGAAATGGTGTAACATTAGAAAATGTTTACCATTTCTGCTCCCTTGGCAGCCACCTCTCCACAAAAGTCAACATTGACACTGAAATACAACACCACCTGAGCTCTGCGAGTGCAGCATTTTTCCAGATGAAGCAAAGAGTGAGGACCAGGACATCCGTAAGGAGACCAAGGGGCTTGTTTATAAAGCCATTGTCCTCCCAACTCTGTTATATGCCTGCGAGACTTGGACCGTCTACAGAGTCACACCCAACTCCTGGAACGATTCCATCAGTGTTGCCTCCAAAATATTCTGCACATTTCTCGGGAAGACAGGTGGACAAATGTCAGCGTGCTGGAAGAAGCAAAGATCACCAGCATTGAAGCGATGCTCCTATGCCATCAACTCCACTGGACTGGCCACATGTCCAATTGCCCGATCACTGTCTCCCAAAGCAATTACAATCCTCCCAACCCAAGAATGGGAAATGTAATGTTGGTGGACAGGAAAAGAGATTTAAATATAGACTTAAAGACAAACTTAAAAACATAGCATAGACACCGAGAACTGGGAAGCCCTGGCCCTTAAGTGCTCAAACTGGAGGTCAGCTGTAACCAGCAGTGCTGTGGAATTCGAATAGGCACGAATGGAGGGAGAAAGGGCGAAACATGCCAAGAGGAAGGCGCGTCAAGCCAACCCTGACCAGGACCACCTTCCACTTGAAACCAATGTCCTCACTGCAGGAGAATAGGGCTCTACAGCCATAAATATCCACTGCCAAGACACTACACTTGGAGGGCCATCATCCTCAGGCTACATGGGATCGCCTAAGCCAATAACTGGGGATACAATTCAAGCCCAAAGGAAGAAAACCAGTGAGCTCAGGTGTGTGAGGAGTTTTCAAATATTCTCTCCTGACCTTTGTTTCCTTCCTATTGAGCTTCTTGTTCAATAGTGAGACTTTACGTGTTACAGATCTGCCTTCAGTTATAATTTAACTGTGGAAGGACAGAGCTGTGCAACACATCAATGTCATTTGGAAATGAAATTACACACAATGTTTTTAAAACATCAGAATCAATATTTTAATGGAGTCCCCAGTGGTGCAGTGGGTTAAACCTGGCAGGACTGAAGACCAACAGGTCGGAGGTTTGAATCTGGGGAGAGCGAGGATCAGCTCCCTCTCTCAGCTCCAGCTCCCCATGCAGGGACATGAGAGAAGCCTCCCACAAGAATGGTAAAAGCATCAAAACATGTCCCCTGGGCAACGTTCTTGCAGACGGCCAATTCTGTCACACCAGAAGCAACTTGCAGTTTCTCAAGTTGCTCCTGACACTAATTTTTTTAAATGTCATCTTGTTAAACTGTTTTAAAGAGCAGTCCATGGGGGGTTTTTTTTGTCTTGTGAAATACCTGTCTTAGTTTTTGGATGGCCCTCTTTGACACTTGTTTCTTTTTCATTCTAGAAGAACTAAAATGCCCCGTAAATAATTGTGTGCTAAAGAAGGCCCCCCAAAATGTTTTGAAGGACCCTGTTGTGGTAAGCAGCTGCTTTCAGGTAGGGCACACTCCTTAATGTTTAGCACAGAAGCGAGGCAGAGTAATACTGAGAAAGTAAGACTTGTTGTGTCCCACAATCTCTTTTTCCCTTTTTGGAAAACAAGGATTTCACAACAGTACGTTTTATTGATTAGCCTATCCCCCAGGCATGGGCAGGCATTACAACTTGAAGGCCACATGGCAGGCCGAAGCAGGGTCGGTGGGCCGGGAGGGAGGGAAGGGGTTCTCCCCAAGCCCCCTCCCTGCCATTTTGTCCCCTTCCTCTTCTCTTTCAGGGGCAGAAAGTGAAGGAAAGACAAGAAAAGTTTAGATCCCAAAAGGGTCCGGATGAGACGGTGGACGGGAGAGAAAAAGTTTATCCATTAGAACAGGGGTGCCCACACTTTTTCAGCATGTGAGCTACTTATAATAAAACCAATTCAGAAAGATCTACCTACCTCCTCAAGGCTGGGGGAGGGAGGGGCGGGCTTGGCACAGCCTGGCTCCGCCCCTCTGGCTTCAGCTCTCCCAGCAGCGTCTCCAGGCTTGAGGATGGCAGTGCCAAGCCAGCCTTGTGCTAGCTATTCCACCACTGGCTTGGCATTGCCATCCTCAAGCCTGGAGAAGCTGCTGGTAGAGCGGAAGCCAGAGGGGGCGGAGCCAGGCCGCGCCAAGCCCCGCCCCCTCCCCTCTGGCTTTGGAGCTCCCAGCAACTTCTCCAGGCTTGAGGATGGCAATGCCAAGCCAGTGGTGACATAGCTAGCACAAGGCTGGCTTGGCATTGCCATCCTCAAGCCTGGAGAAGCTGCTGGTAGAGCAGAAGCCACAGGGGACAGAGCCAGGCCGTGCCAAGCCCCGCCCCCTCCCCTCTGACTTTGGAGCTCCCAGCAGCTTCTCCAGGCTTGACGATGGCAGTGCCAAGTCAGTGGTGGCATAGCTAGCACAAGGCTGGCTTGGCCCTGCCCTCCTCAAGGCCGAAGCAGCTGCTGGGAGTGCCAAAGCCGGGGAGGGGCGGGGTTTGGCACGGCCTGGCTCCGCCCCCTCTGAGAAGCGCCCCATCCGTCTGTGATCGACCTCCTTCGGTCCCGCAATTGATCGACTTCCTGGGCAGCCCTGCATTAGACCCTGTATTGCCTACTCCTGATATAGAATCCTAGAGCTGGAAGAAACCTCCAAGGACCATCCAGTCCAAGTCCCTGCCATGCAAGAAGACACAATCAAAGCACTCCTAATAGACTGCCTTTGCTGAAAAGCCTCTATCACCCTCTGAGGCAGCTTCTGCCACGCTCTACAGCTTTTACTCTCAGGAAGTTCTTCCTAATCTTTTCAGTTAAATCTCTTTCCCTGCCATTTGAACCGTTTGCTCCCTTTTGCCCTGGTCTCTAGAGCAGCAGAAAGTCAGTTTCCACCCTCCTCCTCAATGGGGCACCCTTTGAAATCTTGAAACATGGTTCTCATGTTCCTTCTCTAGCTTATCTTTTCCCAGCTAAATATCCCCCAGGAAAAAAGGTGGAAGGAAAAAGGGAAGGGAGGGAGGAAAGAGAGAAGGAAGGAAAGAAAGAAAAAGGGAGGGAGGAGAAAGGGAGAGGAGGGAGGAACGAGGGAAGGAAGGAAGGACGAAAGGGTGGAAGGGAAGGAAGGATGGAAGAAGAAAGAGGGAGATTAGGGAGGGAAGAAAGGAGGAAGGAAAAAGAAGGAAGGAAATACTAAAGAGAAGGAAGTGAGGGACGGAGGAATGAGGGAAGGAAGGAAGAAGAAAGGGGGAGGGAGGGAAGGAGGAAGGAAAAAGAGAAGGAAAGACTAAAGAGAAGGAAGTGAGGGAGGAGAAAGAAGGAGGGAGGGAAGGGAAGGATGGAAGAAGAAAGAGGGAGAGGAGGAAGGAAAGCGAGAAGGAAGGTAGGAAGGTTAGGATAGGATGGTGAGACAGAGAGAGAGAGAGAGAGAGGGAGGAGGGCCTGAGAAAAGGGGCCGCATCCGGTCCTTGGGCCTGGGTTTGCCCATACCTGTGACCCCCATTAAAACCAAAGTTAAAATAAACAAGCTGTTAACAAGGGGTAAAGATCCTGAATTAGCTCAAATATCTGCAGCACCTCTACAATTTACACCAATTGACTCCAAATATGCAATTATCAGCTTAGTTGCTTTAAATAGAAAAAGGGCCATTTTGGGTTATTTTAGCATTCTGGCTGGCCAATAAAACGTAGTTTTAATATAAGGAACCCAGTGTGTCTTTTGTATAATGTATGCCCCGAGGTATTGGTTTCTCTCTTCCTTAGCTAAGGAAGAGAGAAACCAATACCTCGGGGCATACATTATACAGAGAGTTACAAGGAAAACAAGGAGATTTGGAGGGTGCTTAATATAGTTTTATTCAAGACGGTTACTTCCCAGCTTTGGTAGTTCAGAGTATGGGCTTGGGAGGCTTACAAATCATGTGTTCTGCGTATGACATTAGGCACAGTGGGATAAACTGCTGAGCTGTTAAACTTGTTGACCGATAGGTTGCAGGTTCGAATCCAGGGAGCGGCATGAGATTCCGCTGTCAGCCCCAGCTTCTGCCAACCTAGCAGTTCGAAAACATGCAAATGTGAGTAGATCAATCAGTACCGCTCCAGCGAGAAGGTAACGGCGCTCCATGCAGTCATGCTGGCCACTTGACCTGGAAGGTGTCTATGGACAATGCCTGCTCTTCAGCTTAGAAATGGAGATGAGCACCAACCCCCAGAGTCGTACACAAATGGACTTAATGTCAGGGGACAACTTTTACCTACTACCTTTAACCTACAATATAAATTATAATTTGAGACTAGCCATCCCCTGCCATGCATTGCTGTGACCCAGTCTGGTGATCTAGAAAATAAAGTAATGAGAAAGTGTTGGTTTCTAATACAGTAGTCCCTCTCTAGTTCGCTTTTCACGGACTCACTGTTTCACGGTTTTTCAGTATGGGCTTAAGAGCATTTTTCTGTATGGAAAGGCTGCCTCTGCAGATAAAGCCAGAGCCCAGGATTACATGAACAACACGTTCAAGGAGGGTTATGTAGTGTATAAGTGTGTGGGGAGGGTTTATAAAGACTCAAAATAGTGTAAAACTACTAAAATAGTGTATAAATATTAAAATAAATATAGCGTCCCTACTTCGTGGATTTTCACTTTTTGCGGGTGGTCCTGGAATGTAATACCAGCGATAAGTGAGGGAACACTGTATATGTAATTTCTTGATGCTTGTGGATAAACAGTACTTCTTGTTGTTTCTTTGTCTGTGTTGATGTAGAGCCTACTTTGGAACATGGAACATATTATTGTCCTTCTTTAGGGGTCCCTTTCAAATCTATGAGATTATATACAGGTCATATACATACAGTATGTGTGTGTGAATCATATATCGATCTATATCTATGGCTGGATGACTCTTTATCAGGAGGGTTTTATGTTTTCTTGCCCTGGTGAAGGGAGTTGGACTGGATGGCCTTAAGGCAGCATTTCTCAACCTGGGGGTTGAGACCCTTGGGGGGGGGGGTCACAAGGGGATGTCAGAAAGGTTGCCCAAGACCACCAGAAAACACAGTATTTTCAGTTGGTCGTGAGGGTTCTGTATGGGAGGTTTGGCCCAATTCTATCGGTGGGGTTCAGAATGCTCTTTGATTGTCGGTGAACTATAAATCCCAGCAACTACAACTCCCCAACGTCAAGATCTATTTTCCCCAAACTCCATCTGTGTTCACATTGGGCATAAGATTAAATGACCAAACCCAAAGGGTGCTCACCAATAGTTCCTCTTCATCCTGGAAAGAAGTGACTAGTGGAGTGCCGCAGGGTTCGGTCCTGGGCCCAGTACTGTACAACATTTTTATTCATGACTGGGGTGAAGGTTTAGAGGGCATTTTCATTAAATTTGCAGATGGCACCAAGTTAGGAAGGATAGCCAAATACTCCAGATGACAGAATCAGAATTCAAAATAACGCCAAGCCCCTCCATGGCTTCGGCACTCCCAGCAGCTGCTCCAGGTTTGAGGAGGGCGGAGCCAAGCCAGCCTTGTGCTAGCTATGCCACTACTGGCTTGGCATTGCCATCCTCAAGCCTGGAGAAGCTGCTGGGATCTCCAAAGCCAGAGGGAGGGGCTTGGCGTGGCCTGGCTCCATCCCCCTGTGGCTTCCGCTCTACCAGCAGCTTCTCCAGGCTTGAGAATGGCAGTGCCAAGCAAGTCTTGTTCTTGCTATGTCACCACTGGCTTGGCATTGCCATCCTCAAGCCTGGAAAAGCTGCTGGAAGCTCCAAAGCCAGAGGGGAGGGGGTGGGGCTCCGCCCCCCTCTGGCCTGGCTCCACCCCTCCCCTCTCCAGCCTTGAGGAGGTAGGTTAGGTAGATCTTTCTGACTTGGTTTTAATATAAGTAGCTCGCATGCTGAAAAAGTGTGGGCACCCCTGGTCTAGATTGAGGGAAGTCATGGTGCCTTTGTGTTCTTTTTTGGTTAGACCTCAGTTGGAATACTGTGTCCAATTCTGGCCACCACCGTTCAAAAAGGATTGACCAGCTGAAAGGTTTCTAGAGGAGGGCAACTAAAATGATCAAAGATCTGGGGACCATGTCCTATGGGGAATGTCTTAAAGAGCTGTCTGTTAGCCTGTTCCTTTAGCCAATTTTAGGGTCAAACCAACGAAATCAATGTGGCTCTTTAGTATTGGCAAAAGTCCCCTTTTTTTCTTTCATCCATCCTTCCTTCCACCCTTCTATCATTCCTTTTTTCATCCTCCCTCCCTCCCTTTCTCCTTCTAAATCCATCCCTTCTTGTTTATGAATCTGTGATCACCTTTGTTAAATTCTGTATATGTCTTTGAGACCTGTCACACTTCAATTTCTTGATATTTCCATTTTCAACATGAGCCATTAAGGGAAAAGAGGATAACCTTGGAAATAAAGAAGGTTTACAGCTCATGTTTAATCTTTTGCTTCTCCTTTCTTGACCAGGGAAATGAGGACCCTATGAAGACACCTCTGGCATGATGAGCAAAATATCGGTATATAGTGGATATTTAGGAATTTGGAAACCAAAGTGCAGTAATGAAAAAAAACCTATAGGAAGAAGAAATCCTCTCCAGGTGCTAATCTTGCAGAACTCATTTTGATCAGAAAGAAAAAGGAAAAATTCAAATGTTCATGTTGCAGTTGATCATATACATAACTGTCAACATGGAGGAGAAACGCTATATATGCCTTGAGTGTGGCAAGAGCTTCACTTGGAGGGCCCATCTGCTGCGACATGAAAGGATTCACACTGGGGAGAAACCCTATAAATGCCTGGAGTGTGGACAGAGCTTCCCTCACAGTGGAAATCTACATAGACATCAAAGGACTCACACTGGAGATAAACCCTATACATGCCTGGTGTGTGGAAAGAGCTTCATTGAGAGTGCACATCTACGTTCACATCAAAGGACTCACACTGGAGAAAAACCCTATAAATGCCTTGAGTGTGGAAAGGGTTTCACTCAGAATGGACATCTACACTTACATCAAAGAACTCACACTGGAGAGAAACCCTATACATGCCTGGAGTGTGGACAGAGCTTCACTGAGAGTGGAAAGCTACGTTCACATCAAAGAATTCACACTGGAGAGAAACCTTATAAATGCCTGGAGTGTGGACAGGGCTTCACTGAGAGTGGACATCTACAGTCACATCAAAGGACTCACACTGGGGTGAAACCTTATAAATGCCTGGAGTGTGGACAGAGCTTCACTCAAAGTGGAAGTCTGCATTCACATAAAAGAATTCACAGTGGGGAGAAACCCTATACATGCTTGGAGTGTGGAAAGACCTTCACTCATAATTCCAGCTTACATTCACATCATATGACTCACACTGGGGAGAAACCCTATACATGCCTGGATTGTGGAAAGAGCTTCACTCAGAGTTCAGGCCTACGTTTGCATCAAATGACTCACACTGGGGAGAAACCCTATACATGCCTGGAGTGTGGACAGAGCTTCACTCATATTGGAAAACTATATAGACATCGAAGGACTCACACTGGGGAGAACGCTATGCCTAGAGGGCAGACAGAGCTTCATTGAGAGTGGAAAGCTACGTTCACACCAAAGAATTCACACTGGGAAGAAACCCTATAAATGGCTGGAGTGTGGACAGAGCTTCACTCAGAGTGGACATCTATGTTTACATCAAAGGACTCAAACTGGGGGAAAATCTATAAAGCTCTACACAGCTTTGGTCCAGGCTACTTTAGACACCGTGTCCTACCACACAGACTGAGCAGACCTTTAAGGGGACTGTCATCTCTATTCAGGACAGAGACAACCTACAGTTAACCTCCCACCCTCATGTCATTTAGAAAAGGAGTAAAGACCTTCCTGATTGAATCAGCTTTTAATTGAATCTTAACCTGAGCCTAGTACTTTATTGTCATATGTAAATTTTAGTCTGATTTCAATTGAATTTAGTTTAATTTTAATTCTCTATAAGATGGATGATGCTATGGAGCATCTATTTAACCTTTTGGGGTTGTTTTAATTAGTAGTTTAATGTTACATTATATATTTTAAAGTTGTTGTTTTTTGTAAATGGCATTTATAACCTTTTGGGAAAACACCTTTTGGAGATCATAACTTTTAGAAAAGCATGACTTTTCAGAGAAGAGCCACAAACCTTTCAGAGCAAAATCTTATGTTATATAACCAGATATAATTAAGCAAGGCAGTGGTTTCAGTTGTTACACTGAATAACCTGTTATTTCTGATCTGCAGGGATAACAGAGATTTTGCCAGTGCATAAAAAACAGCAGTGCTTCAGAAGTGTTTTCAGTGCCCCAAAATATATACTCTCCATAAAACATCTTGTTTTATATCATGCACTCAAGAGAGAAAAATAAAGTAGACTTTGATAAAAAAATATTTGGTTTATTCACAACTTTCATGGGTTCAGCATATACAGGTACAAAGGTTATAAGTCCAGTTTCAGATATGTTTGACATAATTCTCAACCACCTTTGCACTGCCAATGTTTCGGTCAGCAAGTTCAGCAGTTCAGCTGTTTAACATGCTGTGCCACCAGGGGCTCCCATCATAGACCATATAGCAGGTTAAACCGCTGAGCTGCTGAACGTTGGCAGTTTGAATCAAGGAAGCGGGCTGGGCTCCCGCTGTTAACCCCAGCTACTACCAACCTAGCATTTTGAAAACATGCAAATGTGAGTTGATCAATAGGTACTGCTCTGGCAGGAAGGTAACAGTGCTCCATGCAGTCATGCCAGCCACATGCCCTTGGCTCTTCGGCTTACAAATGGAGATGAGCACCAACCCCCAGAGTCGGACACGACTGGATGGAATGTCGGGAAAACCTTTAGAGAAGGGAGAAAGGAGGGAAGGAAGAGAAAAAGAAAAAGGGGGAGAGAATGAGAGGGGGAGAGAGGGGGGGAGAGCTCTGTTAGCAGAGCCAAGGCTGGTTCCACTGAGAGGTAGGCCCTTGGGAGTCCAGGTGAAGGAGGCCACCTTCCATCCCCCTCCTCGGCATCAGGGCCTGCAGGTGGTGAGGCAACAGCCCTGGCAAACCAAGGAGGAAGATGTGAAGGCAGCCATGGTGACCCTAACCTCTTCCCCCTTCGCTCCTGGGGCTGCCTGGTGTTTTGCTAGCTTGCCCCTTCACCGGCTGCTTTGTTGGCCGCTTTGCCTGCTTATCCTTTCACTGGCCCCTTCAATTTTTTGAGTGATGGCCACTCATGGGGTTAGTAGGTGTCTTGCAGCTAAATTTGGTGGCAATTAGTCCAGCAGTTTTTGGTTTTTGAGTTGTCACTCAAAACAAACAGAATATATATATATATATATATATATATATATACACACACACACACACACACACACACACACACAAGCTGTAGCCTGCCACGCGTTGCTGTGGCGTACTCTGGTGGTATGCAAAATAATGTAATGACAAAGTATTCTTACTGCTTGTGGGTAAACAATTCCAGACATGTAACCGTCTGAGCCAGGTAACATCTCTCAGCCTGGCTTTGCCCTCTGAAGCCTGGTTTGATAGGAGCCATTTACTTTATTGTCCATGCAAGTAGGCTTGGTGAAATCCTTTTGCCAGGGGATTATCAACTCGGGAAGCGTGGGGACTTCCAGAGTCAAGAGTTGCTGGTTTATGAGGAAAAAGGTTGCTTTCCTTCATATTTTCATATAAACATGCATACACATAGGGGACGGGGAATGGGGCAAGGGAACATACAATGAATTCATAAGGGTAAGGGGAACCATGCAGGGTCCCAAGGAAAATCATGCCAACCCCTCAAAGTCTCAAAATCCATAGAGGCTTGGAGAAATTGACAAAAAGGGAATCCATGAGAATCCATAATTCATGGGGGTTTGGAAAGGAGTTCCTGGGAGTTCTGAAGGTCCCTAGAAGTTGATAGAAGTTTTGTTTTTTTTAAGTTTGAAAAAGTTGGCAAAAGTTCGTGTAATCACTGGAAAGTCCATGAAAGTTGGGGGAAGTTCATAAAAGGGTTCCTGAGAAATTGGTAAAGGTTCTCAAGAGATCCCAGAAAGTCCAAGGGGAGTCTCTAGGAGCGCTGGGATGTGTGTGTCAGAATCCAGTCATAAAAATAAAACTATAGATCCAATTCACAGAAGGGCAGAAAGGCCTGCCAAAGGTCCGGGGGTCCCTAAGGGGTGGCCACAGGGGACCCTCTCAGAGTCGATAGGCTTCCAGATGTCCATGAAATGGAGGCATGGACATTGTTGCAGCGCGGAGCTATGAATTGAAGCCAGCTGCTCTCCACATGTGGTTTTTGGATTTCCGCTGGTAGGAAGAAGCCTGGGATTGAAGCTGTAATGCTATTCAATGGTAATCAAGGAGGGAACTTCCAACATTTACACTTGGCTCAAGTAGAAATGAGCTCTTTCTCTCACCTGGACCCTTTCACAGATCTTTAATGAGAAGCCTCCCAGAGGTTGTTAAAATATATGGGCACCCCCTGGGGAAGATTCTTGAAGATGGCCAATTATCTCACAGCAGATGCAACTTGTAGTTTCCCATGGTTTGGGAGATAAGTGTGCCTGTATGTTTGTGAGTATGTATGTATATATGTGTGTGTCTAGACATATATATGTCTACTGGTATGTGTGTGAATATATATGTTCGTTTCCTCGCTCTTTCCTTCCTTCCTTCCCTCCTTTATCTTTCCCTCCTTCTTTCTTCCTTCTCTACCTTTTTTTACATTCTTTCCTTCGCTCTTTGGTTCCATCCTTCCCTCTTTGTCTCCTTCCGTTCTCTGCTTGCTTCCCTTCTTTCATTTTTTTATTTCCTTTTTCCTTCCTTCTCTACCTTTTCTGCCTTCCCTCCCCTTTTTGTTTCCTTTCTTCCTTATTTTCCTTCATTCTCTACCTCTTTCTTTCCTTCATTCTCTTCCTTCCTTCCTTTCCCCTTTCCCTCCTTCATTCTTTCCCTCCCTCCCTCCTCTCCTGTACCCAGCCTGTCTTGCTGTGGCTATGTGTGGTTTAATAATAATGAAAGGGAAGAGCTGGATTCTGATAAATGTAACTTTTCCTTCCTTTCTTCTCTACCTCTATCTTTCCCTCTTTGGTTCTATCCTATTTCCTTCTTTCCCTCCCTGAAATAAAAATTATATATATCTGTCTGTACCACAAAGGTTGTTGCTTGGTGGGAAGTCAGTGGCCCTTCACATGTGTAAAATACATAAAAATAGGAAAATACTACTGAAAACTATCATGCCCCCCACCTCCGGAGAGCACTGTGAACCCAAACCACTATGGATCTGGACCAAACTTGGCCCAAATACTCAATATGCCCAAATCTGAGAACTGGTGGAGTTTGGGGAAAATCGACCTCAACATTTAGGAGTTGTAGTTGTTTGGATTTATAGTTCACTTACAATCAGAGCAGACTGAACTCCATCCACCAATGATGGAATGGTACCAAACTTGTCACTCAGAACTCCCACATCCAACAGAAAATACTGGAAAGGGGGGGGGGGTTGCTCCTCCAGTCACTCCAGGAGACATTATTATTATTATTCTCAATTGAAAGAGAACCCCAAAGGCCATCAAGTCCAGCCCCCATCTTTCTGCCGATAGAATTACTATTCTATTGTTATACAACATCATCATCAGCAGTACACATTATTATTATTAGACTAAGGCAGTTGGATGGGAACCCCAAAGGCCAACTAGTCCAGCCCCCTTCTTTCTGCCAGGCAGGAAGAAAGAATTACTCTTATATTATTATACATTATTATTATGAGGCTTAGGCAGTTGGGAGGGAACCCCAAAGGCCAACTAGTCCAGCCCCCTTCTTTCCGCAAGGCAGGAAGAAAGAATTACTCTTATATTATTATACACTGTTGTTTTTATTAGGTTTAGGTGATTGGAGGGGAACCCCAAAGGCCATCTAGTCCAGTCTCCTTTCTGCCAGGCAGGGAGATAGAATTACTGCAGGAGCAACAGCAACAATAATAACAGTAAGTCAAGCACTCCCATCCTTTCTGCCCCATATAATACTACTACTACTACTAATAATAGTAGTAGTAATAGTAGTCTCCAGGATTCACTGGAAGGGTTTGGTGGGCATTGACCTTGAGTTTTAGAGTTGTAGTTCACATACATCCAGAGAGAACTGTGGACTCAAACAATGAGGGATCTGGAGGCAGAAGGAAGCAAGCCATGCTCCTGCTACTGCTCTCTCACCCATGGGTGAAGAGGGTGAGCGAGGAAGAGGAGGTTTGAATGGAGGGAGGGGCAGCCAGGTGCAGAGTCCCCAAGGAGGGAAGGATGGAAGGAAAGGAAAGGAAGGGAGGGAAAAGAAGGAAGCAGCAGGTAGATCGGGGGGGCTCCAAGGATAAGCTGAGGGGAGAGAGGAGGAGGAGGAAGAAGAAGAGTATCAGGGGCGGTCTAAGGTAATTTTATATGGTAAGCGAACATTATTTTGCCCCCCCCCATTTAAAACAAATATACAATTATCACAATACCATTAGTAGTATTATATTGTATCAATGTACAGTATATACAATATATTATAGTACATACTCATACTATATTATATCACAATTATATTATACTACATTACAATATAATTATATTATAATATATTGACATTATAATATAATATAACATTCTATATTATTATCATTATAAAATAATAAATAAAATTATTTATTTAAATAAAATTATCCTCTACTAAATATTTTCATGACTCCTATAAAACTCAAATAACCCAAAATAAAGTAAAATAAAATATTATATATTACTATTTGCCTGCGCAGTTGCGCCTGTCTCTCCTTGATGCTCCCCATGTGCGCGTGGGGAGGTGGGCGGGTGTGGTAGGGTTCACCTGTGATTGGGCCTGGTGAGGGAGTTCTCCTCAGCGCGCGGCGGCTACTTCCGGTGGCGGCTGTCAGGAGGCAATACGTCGCCAATACCCCTTTGGCTCCACTCCCCTCTCCCTTTGTCTCCGCCCCCTGCCTGCCCAATTGGGTGACTGTATTCGGCGGCAGAGCGGAGACAAAGGGAGAGGGGAAGCACTCCCTGCCTGCCCGATAGGGAGTGCTTTGCTTACAGGCTTCTGCGCACAGGAGCAACTGAGCATGCACGGAGGTTTTTGTGCATGCGCAGTTGCTCCTGCGCTCAACTTTAGCTCCGGAGCAACTGCGCCTGCGTGAAATCCTCCGCGCATGTCCAGAAGCGACGTCGGAGCACACAAGGCCGGGGCCCAAAAGCAGGCAGCCGCAACGCCCGGCGGGCAGGAGAATTCGCCCCTTCCCAGATGGCGCCCCATGCGGCCGCTTCCTTGGCCTACCTGTAGGACCGCCTCTGAAGAGTATTAATTGGCTGAATTCCAGATAAGCCAGTCAGCCTTTGGGGGGGGGGGGGGGGCAAAGGAGGAGGCAATGAACCCTTAGAAACGGCTGAGCATGCTCTGTGTCGTCTTCCAACTGTTTTTAGATTTGTAAGTTATTGTCTTTTTTAAAAAATCTGATTATTGGTCACACTTTGGACTGTTTGGCGTTTTGTGGTCAAATGTGTGTGTGTGTGTGTGTGTGTATAGAGAGAGAGAGGGAGAGAGGGAGGGAGAGAGCGCTATGCTAATATAATTTATTGTATATCCAAATAACTTGTAAGCTGCTCTGAGTCCCCTTCGGGGCGAGAAGGGCAGAATATAAATGTAAATTTAAAAAAATTGGGAATCTATATGACTATGAAAAATTTGGACCTATATAAAAACAAATATGAAAAGGTATATAATGGAATACAAAAAATTAAATAATAATATAATAAAACTTTATTTATACCCCACCACCATCTCCCTGAAGGGACTCGGGGCGGCTTACATGAGGCCAAGCCCAATGACACGTTCGTAAAAACAACACAGCAGCAAATAATAAGACTGTACAATCAATAAACTCACATATAAGCAATAACATACAAAGTTTAAAACCATAATGGCCGGGCCAGATGTAATATAAAATGTAGGGCGTGGTAGCCCCCCATGACAGATCCCCTGGTATTAAGATCCTGCTGGTAAATGCCAGGTCCGTCCAGGTATTGCATCACCGAGACCTAGCTGGACGAACCAGGTGGAGTCAATCTATCCCAGCTATGTCCACCTGTTTTTGGAGTGCATCAGCAGGCTAGGCCTGGGGGGCGGGGAGGAGGGGTCACAGTAGTCTTTCGGCAGTCCATCTCCGTGATCAGATGCGCTGTTCCGCAGTCCTCTGGGTTTGAGTGTGTCCACCTGAAGGTGGGAACCCGTGATAGCTTGGGGATTTTGCTGGTGTACCGTCCACCCCGCGACACAGCAGTCTCCCCGTCAGAGATCGCAGATGTGGTCTCTAATTTGGCCTTGGACTTAACGTTTGATCATGTTGGGGGATTATAATATTCATGCAGACACCACTTTAACAGGAGCGGCTCATGATTTCATGGTTGCCATGACAACCATGGAGCTATCACTAGTGATATCTGGACCCACCCATCAGGTGGGACATACACTGGACCTAGTCTTTGCTGCGGACAGTGGAGGTGTCAGAGTGGAAGAGCAAAAGATTATTCCTTTGTCATGGTCTGACCATGATCTGATCAGTTTTAGACTTGCTGCGGCCACTAACCTTCGTAGGGACGGTGGACCAATTAAGATGGTCCGCCCCAGGAGACTAATGGATCCAGATGGATTTCTGAGGAATCTTGGGGTTCTTCCTGTCATGGAGGCTGGCAATCCTGTCGACGCCCTGGTCGATCGCTACAGCAGCGAGATGTCCAGGGTGATAGACACGATTGCTTCTAAACGTCCCCTCTCATTGCACAGAGTCACGCTGTCCCCTTGGTTCTCTGAGGAGCTGGCGGAGATGAAGCGGGTGAGAAGGAGACTGAAGTGCATCTGGAGGAAATCTCAATGTGTTGCCGACCAAACATGGGCTAGAGCCTGTTAGGGCCTACACCGCGGCTATATGAACAGCCAATGAGTCATTCTTGACTGCCCGCATAGCGTCTGCATCCAATAGACCAGTGTTTCTCAACCAGTGTGCCGTGGCACACTAGTGTGCCGTGAGCGATCATCAGGTGTGCCGCGAGAAAAGCTCTCTGCCCCCCTTCCTTCCCCCCTCCTCCTGTTGAACTCTTGCTGCTTGGGAGAGGAGGAGGAAGGGACGGGTGGTGGTGAAGAAGAAAAAAGAAGGGACCGGGGCACCGCCTCCTTCGGCCGTTTCCCCAACCAGCCTCCAATCTGCCATGACTCCCGCCATGACTCTTGCCCCTTGCTTGTTGAAGCCGCGCGGAGGAGGAGCCCCGTCTACTGAAGCCCGTCCACCGCTCATGCTCCTCCTCTGTGAGAGCTGAAACCAGGGGAGGGGGCATGACGCAGCCTGGCTCCGCCCCTCCCCCGGCTTCAGCACTCCCACAGCCGCCGGGGGCGGGGCATGGTGTGGCCTGACTCCTCCCCTGGCTTTGGCACTCCCAGCAGCTGCTCCCAGCAGCTCACCATCCCCCAGCCGTTCTTTTCTGTGTTACAGTGTCATTTTGTGTCATTTTGGTTGGTAGTGTGCCCCCAGATTTTTTTAATGTTAAAAGTGTGCCGCGGCTCATAAAAGGTTGGGAAACACTGCAATAGACCATCTGAGCTGTTTCGGGTTGTTGGGGAGCTCCTTCACCCTCCGGGGGAGGGGGAGATCACCGATGACCCGAAGGCTCAGTGCTGCGATTTCGCGCACCATTTTGCGGATAAAGTCTCTCGGATACGCCTCGAGTTGGGATTCCAGTTTAAATACAGTTCCAGGGGAGGTGACTGTGGCATCTGTCTGTCCAATTTTGTGGGATTCTTTTCGGCTGGTTCATCCTGAAGACGTGAAGGGGGTCCTTGGGGCTGTGAGAGCGACCACATCGGCTCTTGACCCTTGCCCTTCCTGGTTAATTAAATCGGCCAGAGGTGGGTTGATCGATTGATTTGTGTGGATCATTAATGCTTCCTTGGAGCAAGGGACATTTCCATCGGGACTGAAACAGGCAGTGGTCAGACCACTCCTGAAAAAGCCCTTGACTCCACGGTCCTGACCAACTACAGACAAGGTGCTGGAGCGGGTGGTTTCCTAGAGGACATCATCACAGTCTGGCTTTAGGACTGCTTTGGTCGCCTTGGTGGATGACCTCCGGAGAGAGTTGGACAGAGGGAGTGTGACCCTGCTGGTTCTCTTGGACATCTCAATGGCTTTCGATACCATTGACCATGGTATCCTTCTGGGACAGCTTTCCGGGATGGGTCTTGAGGGCATGGTTTTGTCATGGCTCCGGTCCTTCTTGGTGGGTTGTTCCCAGATGGTGAAGCTGGGGGACACCTGCTCGGACCCCTGGCCTTTGACCTGTGGGGTCCCGCAAGGTTCCATTCTGTCCCCTGTGCTGTTTAACATCTACATGAAACCGCTGGAAGAGGTCATTCGGGCTTTTGGAGTGGGATGCCACCTTTATGCAGATGACACCCAACTCTACTACTCCTTTCCACCTAACTCCAAAGAAGCCCCTCGGGTACTGGACGAGTGCCTGGCCACTGTGACTGTCTGGATGAGGATGAATAAGCTGAAGATCAATCCTGACAAGACAGAGGTCCTCCTGGTCGATCGTAAGCCAGATCGGGGTATAGGGTGGCAACCTGTGCTTGATGGGGTTGCACTCCCCTTGAAGTCACAGGTCCGCAGTTTGGGTGTCCTCCTAGATGCATTGCTGACGTTTGAGGCACAGGCGTCGGCGGTGGCTGGGAGGGCCTTCGCACAATTAAAACTCATGCACCAGCTGTGACTGTACCTCGTGAAGTTGGATCTGGCCACGGTGGTCCACGCCTTAGTCATCTCTAGATTGGATTACTGTAATGCACTCTACGTGGGGCTGCCCTTGAAGACGGCCTGGAAGTTTCAATTGGTCCAACAGGCGGCAGCCATGTTACTAACTGGAGCATCCTACAGGGAGCGGTCAACCCCCCTGTTCAAGGAGCTCCATTGGCTGCCCTTCATCTTCCGATCCCAATTCAAGGTGCAGGTTTTGACCTACAAAGCCCTGAACGGTTTGGGACCCGCCTACCTACGTGACCGCATCTCTGTGTACGAACCCAGGCGATCTCTCTGATCATATGGAGAGACTTTGCTCATGCTCCCACCGGCCTCGCAGGCACAGTTGGTGGGGACGAGGGAGAGGGCCTTCTCTGTAGTGGCACCCCGACTCTGGAAGATGTCACGGCCGGGGTGAGGTCATTCTTTTGATCAAGGGGACAAAATGACGAGGAAGTTAATGGCGCACAAATAGACCAGGGAAGACCAAATTTGGGTTTTAACACTATTTATGTAACATTTATTAAAATATATAAGTTGTAACAATCACGTTTGAGCATAAAGGCATAAAATGATAAATCAGTTCTAAAATGCAAATATTAGAAATAAACATAGAATCACACTGAACATTTAAACCCTTAAACCACAATCACTCTAAGTATTGATGATCACCTAATAATCTCTGAAAATATAGAATATAAAGAATTGATTCAAAAGAGCATTTAATCAGAAAGGTAGCATTTAAGGACGGAAGGCAGACTTAGAAAGAACTTAGAAAGAAGAGCAGACTTAGGAAGAAAAGCAGAAAGATAGCATGTATAAAGCAAAGCAGAAAGGAACTTAAAAAGGCACAGAAGCATTTAACAAGCACAGTAGCATTTAGTCAGCATTTAATTCACTCATACCTTAAGAACATCCATACCTTACTCTCTCTCACACACAGAGACATCCAGTAATAACTCTCTCAGACACACGCATTCATACTGCACTCATACTTACACACACACAGAGAAGTGAGGTAGTGTTCCCCCCATATCGCTGGCCAGGCGAATTGGGAAGAAGATGGACTACTCTTTCCCGGGTAGAGAATCGACAAAATGCCCTCTCAAACCCTATAGTTTTTATCCACTTTCAGCTCTTGCATAATCCATGGTCAAACTTAACAGTTAATTGGTTCTGCCTTCATCCATAGCGGAACATGACAGTTTTCTATTCTTCTCTTAGCCAAATTCTGTGGTTATTAATTACCGTATTCTTTAAAACAGGTAGCATTCTGTTCTACCTTCAAGCTTGGGTAATTCTCTGCTTTCAATGCCAAGATCTAGAAAATCTCACTCCTGATGCCAGGTCAAACCCCTCCCAAGATGCACTGCAAGACTCCATGTTTCTCTGGCCTATTTGACACAACTTTGGTTCTTACAGAAGATCACATACCTCAGTCATACTCATTCACACATACCATGCTATCCTCACATAGACGTGGCTGTTCCAATGGGCCTTCCCGGAATAAGTAAATGACGCCCTGCCATGATCATTTTGTGCAAGGTCCTCAGAAGCACTTTAATTACCTGTTGTGTGTCTGCCCATATTGCCCTCCCTGCTATATGCAAACTACCTCTGTCGGCACCCAGTGCTTATTTTAAAATTTTAACAGTCGCATGTGGCCCACCCGAAATGGTTTTAATTGTCTGTTACTGCTTGTGTTTGAGTTTTATTGATTGTATTGTTTTTATAATTTGCTATTGCTTGTTATTGTGTGTTATTGGGCCTGGCCCCATGTAAATCGTCCCGAGTCTCCTGGGGGAGATGGGTGCGGGGTAGAAATGAAGTCAATAAATATAAATAACTAGCTGTACCCGGCACGCGTTGCTGTGCCCTATTTAGGAGATGCGAGAAAGTCTGAGTATGTAAGGGTTGGAATTGATGTTAGTTATGGTCCTGGTGGGGTCATGGCTGTGTCGTTGTGGGT
This sequence comes from Anolis apletophallus, assembly GCA_030556195.1. NCBI lineage: Eukaryota > Metazoa > Chordata > Lepidosauria > Squamata > Anolidae > Anolis > Anolis apletophallus. The sequence goes on along the minus strand of JARBWK010000011.1, from coordinate 58,809,544 downwards.
TGTTCTGGTGGGTGGGATGTTGAAGTCCTAGGGAGTTGTTGGTGTGTGGTGTTGCTGGCGTTCTGCATAGCTTGTGGATATACAATGTTTTTTGTTTTTCCGTCTGCTGTGTTGATGTAGAGGTTGATGCTTGTGTGGGTGGGGTACTTTGGAAGTGAGTGGAGGTACTTGAAATCCCATCATCCATGGTGTGCCCTCCTCTAAACTGCAGTGGGTCATGGGGGCACTGTGTGCCAAGTTGGGTCTTTATCGGTCTTGATTCTGGGCCACAGTGGTCTGTGGGGAATGAAGGGTTTGAAAGTACTACAAATCCCATAATCCATGGAGGTACATCAAATCCCATCATCCATGGTCCACCCTCCTCCAAACTGCAGTAGAATGTAGCGTGGGTCATAGGGGCTCTGTGTGCCAAGGTAGGTTACTGTCAATTCAGTCCATACACAATGTCCCATGAGTTGAGGCCTAGTCGGTTATTTATTTTAATGAAGTCTTACTGTCAATTCAGGTCATACACAATGTCCCATGAGCTGAGGCCTAGTCGGGAAAGTCAAGTTAATGAAGCCTGTCAATTCAGAGCTTAAACAGCATCCCATTAAGTGAGGCCTAGTCAGGGAAATCAAGTTAATGAAGCCTTACTGTCAATTTTGGGTGTGGTCTGTGATTTGTAGGGGTTTAAATTTTCTGTGGGAAGTGAATTGGGTGTTTGTGTTGGCGACTGCCTCAGGCCTTTGCCTTATCCTCCTCTGCCAGTTTATTATGAGTCGGAATGTTCATGTTGGCTGGCCAATAGAGGCGTTATGCAAATACTCCCTCATTGGCAACCAATCATGTTGTCAGAATGTAGAGGCCGGGAGATTTGTTGGCAGCCGTGGGGGACGCTGGGAAATGTAGTTTTTTTGTATCATTATTTTGGGGGCCTTCTATATTTTGGTGGGAAAAGTTTTTTTGCTAAAAACCTACTTTGCCTGAGGCCTATTTTTGTTGCCAGGTTTGGTGTTTCTGCCTTGTAAGGCTTCTCTGCCTAGGACGGTCGTTCCATGACGGGACCTCCTTTATATAATAGACTAGCTGTACCCGGCACGCGTTGCTGTGCCCTATTTAGGAGATGCGAGAAAGTCTGAGTATGTAAGGGTTGGAATTGATGTTACTTATGGTCTTGGTGGGGTCATGGCTGTGTCGTTGTGGGTTGTTCTGGTGGGAGGAATGTTGAAGTCCTGTGGAGTTGTTGGTGTGTGGTGTTGCTGGCGTTCTGCAGAGCTTGTGGATATACAATGTTTTTTGTCTTTCTGTCTGCTGTGTTGATGTAGAGGTTCTGTGGTTTCCCAACTCTGGAGCACGCTACGTAGAGTTGTCCGTGGGAGAAGCATTCTGTGTCAAGGTCTATGCCACAGATTTGTAGTGTTTGTCCTTGAGCCTTGTTTATGGTGATGGCAAAAGCTAGCGTAGTGCCGTGTCTTTCTGTTCTGGCGTTTGTTCTGCCCTTTTTTGTTTGATGTATGTAGCGTTGCGAGTGTGTTGTCCGATGCTGTTCTTTTTAGGAGACATGGCTTGTTTTTTGGGTCAGCTTATGCCTGTGTGGAAGGAAGGAATGGCATACAAATGGGTTGAGCAGTAGACGCAAGGTTGTGTTGTGCGTATTGTGTTGTGTGTAGGTATTACTTTTTTGGTGAGTGAGTGGGTGTGTGGTGGCATTGTGGGTGGTAGTATGTTGTGGAATGCTTGTGTGGGTGGGGTGTTTTGGGTGTTTGTAGAGTATCAGTGCAGTGTTGTGTTGTGTTTGGAGTATAGGTGGAGTTGGTTTTTGTTTGTGGTGGTGGTAGGTGTTGTGTGTGTGGGGCCCCGTAAGTTTGGGGGGATGGGTTGTGATAGGAAGTTGTGTTGTGTTGTGTGGGTAGGAATTGCTGGAGAATTGCTCCCTCATAGAGTTTGGTTTTGTCCGTTTAACTGACTGAACTGAAATCACTCAGCATTCTATCCTAGCCTTGTCTGGCTGAGCCCAACATTGCTATGGCTACTCAGCCTCCCTGCATTTTGTGTGGGCCGATGTTGGCCAATGGGTTTCGCTGGCTGCTGCAGAGGATGCTGGGAAATGTAGTTTTTTTGTATCGTTGTTTTGGGGGCCTTCTAGGTTTTGGGGGGGGGGAGTTTCTTCCTTGCCTGAGGCCTATTTGTGTTGGCAAGTTTGGTGTCTCTGCCTTGGAAGGTTTCTCTGTCTCTGTCAGTCGTTCGACGACGGGACCTCCTTTATATAATAGACTAGCTGTACCCGGCACGCGTTGCTGTGCCCTTTTTTGTGCCAAGTTGGGTCTTTATTGGTCTTGTTCTGGGCCACAGTGGTCTGTGGGGGAATGATGGGTTTTGAAGTACTACAAATCCGTTGTCCATGGTGGTACTTCAAGTCCCATCATGCATGGTCGCGGCTCTGTGTGCCAAGGTAGGTTACTGTAAATTCAGGCCATACACAATGTCCCATGAGCTGAGGCCTAGTTAGGAACAGCAAGTTAATGAAGCCTTACTGTCAATTCAGGCCATACACAATGTCCAATGAGCTGAGGCCTAGTCGGGAGAATCAAGTTAATGAAGCCTTACTGTCAATTCAGAGCGTAAACAGCTTCCCAGTAAGTGAGGGCTAGTTAGGGAAATCAAGTTAATGAAGTCTTACTGTCAATTCAGAGCGTAAACAGCTTCCCAGTAAGTGAGGGCTAGTTAGGGAAATCAAGTTAATGAAGTCTTACTGTCAATTTAGAGCGTAAACAGCTTCCCAGTAAGTGAGGGCTAGTTAGGGAAATCTAGTTAATGAAGCCTTACTGTCAATTTGGGGCGTGGTCTGTGATTTATGGGGTGTAAATTTTAGGTTGGAAGTGATTTGAGTGTTTGTGTTGGATTGGCTCAGGCCTTTTCCTTATTCTGTTTTGGCAGTTTATTATGGATCGGAATTTTCATGTTGGCTGGCCAGTGCAGCAGTTATGCAAATCCGCCCTTATTGGCAGCCAATCATGTTGTTCAGAATGTAGAGGCTGGGTGAGTCTTTGGCTGCCCCGGAGGATGCTGGTAAATGTAGTTTTATTTTTACTCGTTGTTTTGGGGGCCTTTTAGGTTTTGGGGGGGGGGGAGTTTCTTTGCTACAAACATACCTTGCTTGAGGGCTATTTCTGTTGGCAAGTATTGTGTTTCTGCGTTGTATGGTTTCTTTGTTTGAGGTATACATCACATGACGTGAACCCATTTATATAATAGATAAATAAATATTTAAAAAAATTAAATAAATAAACAGAAGTAGGATGTATCTAGCAGGAGGGATTTAAAGGATAATGTGATGGTCCCAGCTAGATCTCTTTTACCAACATTATTAACTGATATCTGGCTTGAACAATGGAACAAAGATATTAGTAAATTCATTTGGGAAGGCAAAAAACCAAGAATTAAGATGAAATCAATGCAAGATGCCAAAGACCGAGAGAATATGGCTCTACCAACATTTGAGCTTTACTACAAAGCAGCAGTTCTAGTTTGGAGAAGAGAAGAGATAATTCAGGCCATCCAGTCCAACTCCTTCACCAGGGCAAGAAAACCTCACCAGAAGAGGCGGGGCCAGGAGGCCTTTCTTCTCCTCTCCATCTCCCCTCAGAAGCCGCCTTCCTTCCTGCCTTTCCAGCCTCTTCTCGCAACCACGTCAATCAAAGCTGCAGAGGCTGCTCGGGTGGGCGGGGCGTCGCGGACGCAGCCAATGGGAGGACGAAGGCCGGCTAGAGAGAGAAGAAGACGGAGGAGGGGGGCGGGCTTTCTTCGTTGGGCCTCCCTCCGCCATCTTTGTGAGGCGGGAAAACAAGAGAGCGAGAGGTATGTGTGTGTACAGGGGCGGGGCCTGCCTTCGTCCGCGGTCGCCAGGGGCTCCTCAATTCCTCCCCCCTTGGCCCTTGCTTTCCCTTCTGATTCTGGGCCTAGGAAGCCTCTCTTGGAGGGGAGGCGCCTCCCTCCACCTTTCTCTGCCTCTGCCCAGCCTTTCCAGAGGGCGAGGGGCTTCAAGGGGCCTGCCTGGTTCTTCCTTCTGGCATTGTCATTGTCGTTGGGTATGAATTGTTTTTCTGTTTCCCTGCATGGCTTTGTGTGGAAGGTGCCTGGCGTTGTGTCCTGTTCCCTGCCACCCCAGGCACCGTTGAAAAGCCTCCAAAGAAGGGGCTGTTTGGGCCCCGCCTGCAAATGGGAGCAGCCTTTTCAGAGAGAAGGAAATCCTAGAATCCTGGAGTTGGAAGAGACCTCATGGGCCACCCAGTCCAACCCCATTCTGCCAAGAAGCAGGAACATTGCATTCAAAGCACCCCCGACAGATGGCCATCCAGCCTCTGTGTAAAAGCCTCCAAAGAAGGAGCCTCCCTCCACCACACTCTAGGCCAGCGTTTCTCAACCAGTGTGCCGTGAGCGATCATCAGGTGTGCCGCGAGAAAAGTTCTCTGCCCCCCTTCCTTCCCCCCTCCTCCTGCCGAACTCCTGCTGCTTGGGAGAGGAGGAGGAAGGGATGGCGCGACAAAGAAAAAGAAGGGACTGGGGCACCGCCTCCTTCGGCTGTTTCCCCAACCAGCCTCCAATCTGCCACGACTCCCGTCATGACTCACCCCTTGCTTGTTGAAGCCGCGCAGAGGAGGAGCCCCGCCTACTGAAGCCCGTCCTCCGCTCATGCTCCTCCTCTGTGAGAGAGCTGAAGCCGGGGGGAGGGGGGGCATGACGCAGCCTGGCTCCGCCCCCCACCTCCCGGCTTCAGCACTCCCACAGCCGCCAGCCTTGAGGGGCAGTGCCAAGGCAGCGATGGCAGAGCCAGCACAATGCTGGCTTGCCCCTCAAAGCTGGTGAAGCTGTGGGAGAACTGAAGCCGGGGGAGGGGCAGGGCATGGCGTGGCCTGGCTCGCCCCTCCCCAGCAAGCGCCCTCACAGCTCGCCAGCCTTGAGGGGCAGTGCCAAGCCAGCGGTGGCAGAGCCAGCACAATGCTGGCTTGGCACTGCCCCCTCAAGGCTGGCGGCTGTGGGAGAACTGAAGCCAGGGGGAGGGGCATGGTGTGGCCTGGCTCCTCCCCTGGCTTCAGCACTCCCAGCAGCTGCTCCCAGCAGCTCAGCATCCCCCAGGCGTTCTTTACCGTGTTACAGTGTCATTTTGGTTGGTGGTGTGCCCCCGGATTTTTTTAATGTTAAAAGTGTGCCGCGGCTCAAAAAAGGTTCTCAACCAGTGCTCTAGGCCAGTGTTTCCCAACCAGTGTGTCATGGCACACTAGTGTGCCGTGAGCGATCATCAGGTGTGCCGTGGGAAATTGGAACCCTTTCAGTACTTTCTGTTGGTAATGAGAGTTCAATATGCCAAGTTTGGTTCAATTCCATTGTTGCAAGAGTTCAGGATGCTCTTTGATTGTTTGTTAACTATTAATCCCAGATACTGTAACTCCCAAATGCCAAATGTAACTCCATCTCTGTTCACATTTGGGCATATTGAGTATTCATGCCAAGTTTGGTCCTGATCCAACATTGTTTGAGTCCACAGTGCTCTCTGGATATAGGTGAACTACAACTCCAAAACCCAAAGTCAATGCCCACCAAACTCTTATAGTATTTTCTCTTGGTTCTGGGAGTTCTGTGTGGGAAGTTTGTGTCTTTCTGCCATTCCTGCCAGGATATCTATGTTGTGTTCATCGAAACAGGCCCAGGTTTCACACTGAGTGTATAAATACATTGAAAAACATATTAACTATATGTATTACTGTGTTAGAGTGTCATTCTGTGTCATTTTGGTTGGTGGTGCGCCCCAGGATTTGGTAAAAGGAAAAAATGTGCCGCGGCTCAAAAAAGGTTGAAAAACACTGCTCTAGGCAGAGAGAGAGATCCACTGTTGAACAGCTCTCTCTCACACAGTTCTTCCTCATGGTCAGCTGGAATCTCCTTTCCTGTAGGTTGAAGCCATTGCTTCCATGTGGGAGGCACATGAGAAAACTCTCCCACAAGGATGGTAAAACATCCAGGCGTCCCCTGGGCAATGTCCTTGGAGACAGCCAATTATCTCACACCAGATGGGACTTGCAGTTTCTCAAGTAGCTCCTGACACACACACACACACACACAAAGCATGTCTCCTCTCAGCCTTTTCTTTTGCAGGCTAAACATCCCAGCTCTTTCAGCTGCTCCTCATAGGGCTTGTTCTCCAGACCCTTGATCCTTTGAGTTTCCCTCCTCTGGACACATTCCAGCTTAGAGTCAACATTTCCCTTCAATTGTGGTGCCCAGAATTGGACTGTGTTGTAGGGGCAAAGAAACCAAAATACTTCCAAAAAGCAGGAGCCTCCTTCAGTTAGGAGTACAATAACTGTTTTGGGAAACAGTGATCGGGCATTTGGACAACATGGCCAGTCCAGTGGAATTGATGGCATAGGAGCAGCACTTCAGTGCTGGTGGTCTTTGCTTCTTCCAGCACACTGACATTTGTCCACCTGTCTTCCCAAGAGATTTTCAGGATTTTTCGGAGGCAACGCTGATGAAATCATTCCAGGAATTGAGAGTGGCGTCTGTGGACGGTCCACATTTTACAGGCGTGGTTGGGAGATTAATAGCTTTATAAACAAGCATCTTGGTCTCCCTACGAATGTCCCGGTCCTCAAACGCTCTCTGCTTCATTTGGAAGGATGCTGCACTCATAGAGGTCAGACTGTGTTGTATTTCAGTGTTGATGTTGATTTTTGTGGAGAGATGGCTGCCAAGGTAGTGAAAATGGTTAATGTTTTCTAATGTTGCACCATTAAGCTGAATTTCTGGCATTGCAGAGAGATTGGCTGGTGCCTGTTGAAAGAGCACTTTGGTTTTCTCAATGTTCAATGAGAGGTCAAGCTTTTCATATGCTTCTGCAAATGCATTTAGGGCATTCTTCTGAATGAACACAGACCACATTATCATCAGCATATTGGATTTCTATAACAGATGTTGTGACTTTTGGCTTTCAGTCTGCTTTCAGTCTGGTTTTGGCTTTCAATCTGCTGAGGTTAAATAGCTTGCCATCTGTGTGATATATTATTTCCATGCTAGTAGGAAGTAGTGCAACAAGGTGCAGTATCATAGCGATGAAGGGGGAGAAGGGGCAGAATAAGGTTGGGGCAGTAAAACACCCCTCTTTGTCACCTGATTCCACCTTAAATGGGTCATTTTGGGAGCCATTGCTGTCCAGGCCATCTTGTCATCGTGGAGGAGCCACAGGATATTCACAGGTTTGTCAGGGCATCCGATTTTTTGGAGGATAATCCAGAGAACACTCCAATTCACTGTGTCAAATGCCTTTGCAAGGTCAATGACTGCCATGTACAGAGGTTGATTTTGTTCCCTTCATTTTTCTTGGAGCTGCTGTGCAGTGAAGATCATGTCCGCTGTTCCTCTGGAGGGGCGGAAGCCATTCTGTGATTTTGGGAGGACGTCTCCTGAAATAGGTAGAAGGCGGTTTGCAAGGATTCTTGTGAGGAGTTTCCTAGTGGAGGTTAGAAAGGACCTCAATAGTTTCCAGAGTCTGTTCTTTTCCCTTTTTTTGAAAATGGGTATGATGGTGACATCTTTGAACTCTGCTGAGATTTTCTCAATTGCATGGGACTCAACTGAGGGAACAAATTGCCTGAAAGGAACTTAGATCATCATGGACTCATTTTGTGAACATCCCAAAAAGCCTTAATTGGTTTTGAATTAGCTGCGTCCTTGATAGTTTGGAGGATTTCTTTGAGAAATGTAAGAAATTTGGTGGCAGCAGTGACCATTTGGGATGCTCACGAAGCAGAGTTGGGAGTCCCTATGGCCTAGGAGGTGATGAAATATGTATGTACTGTATGCGGAGGGTGATGTATGTGGCAGCTTTCTGATTGGTTGCCACTGTGGTAGAATTTGCATATGGTTTCTGATTGGCCAGCGTCAACATTCCACCATTCTTAGGTGGGAGAGAGGGGAAAGGAAAGGGCCTCAGGCTGTCGGGAATGGTGGGAGTTGAAGTCCAAAACACCTTGTGGCCCCCAACAATGACAGAACAAGACCAAACTCAGTTAATGGGATACTGTGTATGGCCTGAATTGACAGTAACCAACCTTGGCACACACTGCCTTTTTCAAATAACCCGGGCAGCGCCCAGTCCCCAAAGATAGTAATCAATAAAGATACTCTTGTTTCTTTCAGTATTTAGCACATGCTGGAAATTTGCCTTTTACTGTTGGTAGGAGTTTTTCTTCTTGTTTTTACATGCCTTCTATTCTTAGATCCACATCTTATTTATGAACCTGTGATCTCCTTTGCTGGCTTGTGCAGGGAGGTGACCCACAAATCATGAAATAAGTAATGTGTTATGGGGTTGACCTATAACATAGAAAGTGGTTCTCCTTCATTTTTTATTCCTTTCATCTGTCTTTTTGTTTTCTTCCCCTACTCTCTCCTTTTTCATCTATCTATCCTATAATCTTTCTTTTCTTTCCCTTCCTTCCTCCCTTCCTTCCCTCCTTTTGTTTTGTTGAATCACCTTTGAACCAGAACTAAGTTTTGCCTCTGTTATGTTCACTCAAAGCATCTGAATTAATTCCTTGGAAGAATGGATGAGCTCCCTCTGTCAGCTCCAGCTCCTCATGCGGGACATGAGAGGAGCCTCCCACAAGCATGGTAAAACATCAAACATCCAGGCGTCCCCTGGGCAACATCCTTGCAGATGGCCAATTCTCTCACACCAGAAGCGACTTGCAGTTTCTTAAGTTGCTCCTGACACGAAAAAAGTTCTTTTTTATGAATCTGTGAAAACTTTTGCTGGTTTCTGCATATGGCCTTGAAACACTTTGTGTCTTGTATCAAGGGAACAGTGCAACAGGGCAGCTGATGACGTGCAAATAGACAAGGGGAGACCAAATTTCGATTTAAACACTATTTATGTGACATTTATTAAAAGTAAATATTGCAACAATCACGTTTGAACATAAAAGCATAAAAAGGAATACAATGCAATAAATCAGGTTAATATGCAAATATTAAAAGAAACATAGAATCACATTGAACATTTAAACCCTTAAACCACAATCACTGTAAGTATAATATAAAGAATTGATTCAAAAGAGTAATCACCTTAAAGATTTTATTTGAGTAAAGCACAGCAGCATTTAATCAGCAGTTAGCAGCATTTCTTAAGGACATGCATACCTTACACACACACACTCAGCAAGCAATCACAAGCTCACACATACACACGCACACACAGACTGCATTCACACCTTCATACATACACTGAGGTAGATAGAGTCGCTCTCCCCAAATCCATGGTCAGGTAATTTGGGATGAGATGTTTTTTCCCCCCAAATCCATGGCCAGGCGACTTGCAGGAAGAAGCTGGATGGTTCCCCGTCTGGACCAGAGAACCAACAACCCTCGTGGCGAAACCTGGGATCTATATATTCATTTCTCCACCTCCATCTTTGGCCAAAACTGACAGTTATTAATTTGATCCCATTCTTCTGTTATTACTCCATTCTTTGAAGCCACTACCGTATCGGCCGACTTGTTCATGCATAGGTTTGTTCTGTACTTCTTCTCAAGCTTAAGTGGTTTCCAAGATAAAGGAAAACCCCGCTTATAGCTGCCAAGTCTTCAGGCCCTCCCCTACCAGCATGCATTGCAGATCTCCATGTTTCTCTGGCCTATCTGACACAACTTTGGTTCTCGCAGAAAATCACATACTTCAGCCATACACATCCACGCATATCATGCTATCCTCACAATATTTCCATTTTCAACATGATCCATGAAGGCAAAAGAGAATTATGTTGGAAATAAAGGAGGTCTGAGATTCACATTTAACCTTTTGTTCTTCTTTCTTTAGCAGGGGCACGAGGATTCTCTGGAGCCACCCCAGGTGTGATAAGAAACAAACCAGCTTCTAGTGAATATTAAAGAATTTGGAAACCAAAGTGCAGTAAGGAAACCGGTCCAATAGGAAAAAGGAATCCTCTCAAGGTGCTGATCTTGCTGAATTCTTAAATTCACTTTTGATCATCAAGTAGAATCCACATGGACAATCTAGTACCCCTGACAGATGGCCATTCAGCCTCTGTTTAAATGCCTCCAAAGCAGCCTCCACTACACTATTAAGGCAGAGAGTTCCACCGCTGAACAATTCTTACACAAAGGAAGTTCTTCCAAATGTTCCGATGGAATCTCCTTTCCTGTAATTTGAACCCGTTGCTGCAAGTAATTAGAAAGGGATAAACAAGACTCAGGTGTCCATATTACAATTAAATGTATATAATATTGGCATGGAGGAGAAAGCATATAAATGTGTTGAATGTGGAAAGAGCTTTAGTAAGCATGGAAAGCTGAAGATACATCAATGGATTCACATTTGGGAGAAACCTTACATATGTCTGGAGTGTGGAAAGGGCTTTGCTCAGAGTGGAGGCCTATGCTCACATCTAAAGATTCACACTGGGGAGAAACCCTATACATGCCTGGAATGTGGAAAGAGTTTTGCTCACAGTGGAGGCCTACGTTCACATCAAAGGACTCATACTGGAGAGAAACCATATACATGCCTAGAGTGTGGACAGAGCTTTGCTCAGAGTTCAAATCTGCGTAGACATCAAAGGTTTCACACTGGAGAGAAACCTTACAAATGCTTAGAGTGTGGACAGAGCTTCACTCAGAGTTCAGATCTGCAAAAACATCAAAGGACTCACACTGGGAATAAACCCTATACATGCCTGGAGTGTGGAAAGAGCTTTGCTTGGAGTGGAAGCCTACATTCACATCAAAAACATCACACTGGGGAGAAACCCAATAAATGCCTGGAGTGTGGACAGAGCTTTGCTGATAGTACAGGTCTACGTAGACATCAAAGACTTCACACTGGGGTGAAACCCTATAAATGCTTGGAATGTGGACAGACTTTCACTCATATTTCAAGACTACATTCACATCAAAGGATTCACACTGGGGAGAAACCCTATACATGCCTGGAGTGTGGTCAGAGCTTCACTGAGAGTGGACATCTACGTTCGCACCAAAGGATTCACACTGGGGAGAAACCCTATACATGCCTGGAGTGTGGACAGAGCTTCACTGAGAGTGGACATCTACGTTCACACCAAAGGATTCACACTGGAGAGAAACCCTATACATGCCTGGAGTGTGGACAGAGCTTTGCTCAGAGTTCAGGTCTACGTTCACATCAAAGGATTCACACTGGAGAGAAACCCTATACATGCTTGGAGTGTGGAAATACTTTCACTCATAGTTCAAGTCTACGTTCACATCAGTTGATTCACACTGGGGAGAAACCCTTTACATGCCTGGATTGTGGAAAGAGCTTCACTCAGAGTTCAGGCCTTCGTTCGCATCAAAGGACTCACACTGGGGAGAAACCCTATAAATGCCTGGAGTGTGGACAGAGTTTCACTCATAGATCAGGTCTACATAAACATCAAAGGACTCACACTGGGGAGAAACCCTTTACATGCCTGGATTGTGGAAAGAGCTTCACTCAGAGTTCAGGTCTCCGTTCACATCAAAGGACTCACACTGGGTAGAAACCTTATAAATGCCTGGAGTGTGGACAGAACTGCACTCAGAGTTCACATCTACACAGACATCATAGTATTCACATTGTAGAGAATTGTGATAATTGACATCAGAGTGTCTCTAACGTGCAAAAGCAACTCTTGTAAATGGATTATGAAGATGTGTGAATTTGCCAAATTGAACAAACTGACAACATTGGGCAAATGTCAGTTGTAATATTTATTAATTGGGAGAGTGTTATTAGAAGTAGAAGTGTGATTATATAGCATTATTTAAAGAGGGTAGAATAACAAGGGACTGAAATTAACAGATAGAATGAGACTTTTAGAAATGTGCCCACGTCTGATTTGTTAGTTCACTTTGTGTGTATGTCAGTATCTATTTTATTGGTGTTCTTGATTCTGATTTAATTTTATATTTTATGTATTAGTTAATTTGCTGTGTAGTTCAAGCATTAAATACGGTCAGTCAGTCACACCTGCACCATTGGTTTTAATTTGCTGCTGGAGTTTGGTAACTTCCTGCCTCGATGGGTTTTGTTTGGAGAAGAGCTGCATTGTAGTTAAGGCTGCAGAAGGACCTGGAACTGGAGCGGCTGCTATAAGTCGTCCTGACACATCTGATCCTGGCAACTTTCTTTTTAGAATGGGAACTATCTTCTCATCAAAATATTCCATTGCCATTGATGAAATGTCCCTTAGTTCCTGAAGGACTTCATGGGCTCTCTGTGGAGCTTTAGTAGAATTTACATACCTTAACACACAATATATTTCATCAATTACCTTCCCAGGTATAAAGCAGCAGAGGTTAGAATCCACATTCTTCATAAATGTCATATTTAATAGGGACAGTCTTGTTTCTACAGCAGCAAGAATATCTGCATGGCGAGCTAACGAGTGATTTCTCCTTTCTGATTCCCGTCTTGGAAGCTGTGCTTTAACTTGTTTCTGGCACAAATTGTGGTATCTTTTCACTTTCAAAAATCACTGATTCAACATCCTCTGGCAGACCAAGTCCATTCGCTTACAAACCAGGCGCAGCTGGATGGTATCGTAGGAGAGGAAGCCCAGGATGCCCTCAATGGCGATGATGGGGAGGCCCACCAGCGTGTTGCTCTGAGGCAGTTGCTGCTGCTGCTGCTCCAAGGTCTGGGCCTCCCCGCGGGGCTGAAGCGTCGGAGAAGGAGGGGAGAGCCGGCCCGAGTGCTGCTCCAGGGCCACGGGCACGCCGCCGCCGCTTCCCCCCTCCGCCACCTCTGAGGAGAGGAGCCGCTCGGCCACTGCCGCCACCGCCGCCGCCATCTTGGGCCTGCCCCCTGAGCCAGCTTTGCACGGATTGGTTGGAGTCATCAGCTGGCTGGGAGGCGCGGTCAGCTAGGCTGTGCTCTATCCTATCAGAGCACTTCCCCTGCTTCGGCTTCTCGGCCAATGAGGAGGCAGGAGGCGTAACAGGAGGGAAACAATGAATGAGATGTGTAGGGTGATAGGATTAAGGTGATCAATGCTTGCAAAATGGCCCAACGATGGTTTAAGCCCTCAAGTCAGACCTGGGTTATTGTGTTAGTCTTTTGAATCATTTTTATCTAGGTCCTTTGTCTTATAGTCCTGGGATATGGAATTCATTGTTGAAACTTGGGGTTGGTTTTGGCCAGTTAGAGTTGAAACAATGGATAGGCTGTAGCAAAGTTCCTGGTTTCTCGCAGGCAGGAAGATGCCCTTTGTGTAGAATGAAGTGTCCATAGATCCTATAGTTCCAGGTGGCCTGGCTTTGCCCTCTGAAGCCTGGTTTGATAGGAGCCATTTACTTTATTGTCCATGCAAGTAGGCTTGGTGAAATCCTTTTGCCAGGGGATTATCAACTCGGGAAGCGTGGGGGCTTCCAGAGTCAAGAGTTGCTAGTTTATGAGGAAAAAGGTTGCTTTCCTACATATTTTCATATAAACATGCATACATATAGGGGACGGGGAATGGGGCAAGGGAACATACAATGAATTCATAAGGGTAAGGAGAACCATGCAGGGTCCCAAGGAAAATCATGCCAACCCCACAAAGTCTCAAAATCCATAGAGGTTTGGAGAAGTTGACAAAAAGGGAATCCATGAGAATCTAATTCATGGGGGTTTGGAAAGGAGTTCCTGGGAGTTCTGAAGGTTCCTAGAAGTTGATAGAAGTTTTTGAAAAAGTTGGCAAAAGTTCATGTAATCACTGGAAAGTCCATGAAAGTTGGAGGAAGTTCATAAAGGGGTTCCTGAGAAATTGGTAGAGGTTCTCAAGAGATCCCAGAAAGTCCAAGGGGAGTCTCTAGGAGCGCTGGGATGTGTGTGTCAGAATCCAGTCATAAAAATAAAACTATAGATCCAATTCACAGAAGGGCAGAAAGGCCTGCCAAAGGTCTGGGGGTCCCTAAGGGGTGGCCACAGGGGACCCTCTCAGAGTTGATAGGCTTCCAGATGTCCATGAAATTGAGGCATGGACATTGTTGCAGCGCGGAGCTATGAATTGAAGCCAGCTGCTCTCCACATGTCTTCCCAGGGCGCAGGGGTCCATTATGTAGGAAGTAAGATAGCACTTAGTCTTAAAATTAGTTGGGAGAAAGATGACACCTGTTTTGAGCCAATCCGTTGACCTGTGGATACGGAGGCCCAATGGGTTTCTGTATCCGTGGTTCAGAGGAACACAGTTTCGGCCACAAACACCACCCATATGTTCTGCTGGTCACCAGGGTTCTGTGTGCCATGTTTGGCCCAAATCCATCATTGGTGGGGTTCAGAGTTCTCTGGGTGCAGGGTGAACAGCAATTCCCACATGGGTGGGTCAGTTCCCCAAACCCCTCCAGTATGTTTTGTTGGTCATGGGGGTTTTGTGACCCAAGTTTGGTCCAGGCCCATCATTTGTGGTGATCACAGGAGTCTGTGGAAATGGGTGAAAGTACCACAAATCCCATCATCTGTGGTCCATCCTCCCCTAACCCTCACCAGGACATAAAGTGCATCATAGGGAGTCTGTGTGTCAACTTTGGTCCAGGTGCATCATTTGTGGGGTGGTCATAGTGTTTTCTGGAAGTAAGTGAAGATACTACAAATCCCATCATCCCTGGTCCATCCTCCCCCAATAAGAGTCTCTTTCAAGAAACTAGAAACTGCCTTTATCTGGCATCTGCCAATCATATGTATTAACATGGGCTCACTGAGAGCCTGCTGCATTAAAAGACACAGACATCACATTAAGACAATTCACACCAATAAAATACCTGTTTAAAATCAACATAATATATACAAATCCATATAGATAATCTATACACACAATAAAAGTGAAAATGTGTGCATGTGTGTGTGTGGCAAAGGTGTCCTCTTATACAGTCTTCTGCCTCATCAAACAGCTATAACCCACAGTGCTGAGGAGCTACCAAAGCCCTCCCTCCAAGAACATTGCAGGTTATAGTGAGCACCATGAACCTTGCCAATGTCCTCCCCAAACACCTTACTGCCTACCACCCAAGGAATGCTTCCATTCGGGGACAATTTCATCCTAGATGCTTTATTTTTCCTCCAGGATTCCTTTCTCATGACCCCACCCATTGCCTCTTTCTTAACCCTTTCCTACCCATTCCTATGGAATTGTTGAGCAACTGAACAATTTAGGAAGAATTCACCATGATTTAGAGGAGTTGTAGTTCACCTACATCCAGAGAGCACTGTGAACTCAACTCAACGATGGATCTGGACCACACTTGCCATGGATGATGGGATATGCAGTACCTCCACTCAGTTCCGAAAGCCACTGCTACCCCCACGAATGATGGACATGGACCAAATTTGGCACACTCCTGGTGTGATATAGGAGAGGATGTGTTAACGAGCAATTCAGGGGGCCTTGCACAGAAGGGGCCAATAGCCCAAAACACCCCTAAAAAAGAAGATCCTTTGATAGTAAACCTTGGCGGACCTTTGGAAGCGCTAGTTCTCCCCAACCCAATCAAATGTCTCACCAAAATCCGGAAGCATGCCCACCAAGAGAAGATCTGTCCCAGCTGAGAAAGGATGACAACTGCAAAGTCCTGAGTTCCGCAAGCTGACATATTTTATTTGGCAAAAACATGGTATTTTATACTTTTCAGTCCATACAGATTCAAATTTGGCACCCGCCCCTGCCGTGCTCCCTCTCAGCTGATAGGCTGGAATGTTGTAAACAGCTGAGCGTCAGAAAGCCGGCCGGTTCCTTTCAGCCAATCGCAAGCTAGCGCCTCTTGCGATCCGGCCAATGAGAAAGCCAGGGAGGCGGGACACAATGGCAAAAAACAGCGAAACTGGGCTTTGGTGATAGGATTAGGATATGCTAATGTGTCCTTGGGGCAAATGAGGACTTTGTTACATCCTACCAGCCTGCCATGCTATTGTTTTGATTTGAAAATAAATGGTTCTGTTTTGATCCCAAATCGGTGTCTTCCTGTTATTGGCAAACACCCTAAATTGCTCGTTAACAGATGGACCTTGGATGATTGGATATGCAGTACCTTCGCCCAATTTGCCTCTCACAGATCACTGCGACCCCCCATGAATGACGGACCAAGACCAAACTTGGCACACAGACACCCCATGACCAACAGAACATACTGGAGATGTTTGGGGGGAATTGACCTTCATGGGCATACAGGCAGGGATTTTTTTATTTTTTTATTTGCTGGGGGGAGTGCCTTTGGATCTGTGAGTTGTACTTCACCCTTATCCAGAAAGCACTGAACCCAGCCGATCGGGCCAGCCCTATGTAATGTTCAAGTGTAAGCAAACAGTATTTTGCCCCCCCCCCCCAAACCAAACCCAATCACTGAAAAATAAAAGGTAGAAGGTAGAGGTAAATAAAAGAATTACCTTACAAACTTACAGTACATTATGTTCATATAGTTACATTACACAGAGTTAACATAAATTCACTTTTTAAAAATGCAAATATTTTATTAAACTTAGCAACAATTTTAAGTTTTTGTTGTTATTTTTGGTCTACAAGTACTACACAAAGGTTTCCTGGTCATGCTGTCTCTTCAGAAGATTTTTCAGACTTCTGGCTTGCTAATAACAGAGAAGTGCGGTGCAGAAGGGGCCTCAGGGAGCATCTGTAGAATGAATGCAGTTTGGCACCACTTGAACAGCCACAGCTCAATGACATGTAATCAAGCAAGTAGTCTTTTTACAAATCCCAGGATTCCATAGCATGCAGCCATGGCAGTTGAAGTACCCAACTACTTCAACCTGACACTGCTGGACTGAACCACCACAACTCAATGCTCTGGAATCATGGCCCCTTGTAGTTTGGGTAGGCACCACCAGCACTCTTCGGCAGAAAAAGGCCAAAGACCTTATGAAACTACAACTTCTGTCATGCCATACCACTGAACCATGGCAGTGAAAAGGCCTTCTCTGGGCCCTTCCACACAGCTACATAACTCAGAACATCAAAGTGGAAAATCCCACAATATCCGCTTTGAACTGGGTTATCTGAGTCCACACTGCCATACATGCCAGTTTAAAGCAGAAAATGTGGGATTTCATTCAGCAGTATGGAAGGGGTCTGGGTTATCTGAGGCCTCTTACACACAGCTGCATAAAATCCAAATTGAAGTGGATTATCTGGCAGTGTAGACTCAGATAACCCAGTTCCAAGCAGAAAATGTGGGATTTCATTCAGCAGTATGGAAGGGGTCTGGGTTATCTGAGGCCTCTTACACACAGCTGCATAAAATCCAAATTGAAGTGGATTATCTGGCAGTGTGGACTCAGATAACCCAGTTCCAAGCAGAAAATGTGGGATTTCATTCAGCAGTATGGAAGGGGTCTGGGTTATCTGAGGCCTCTTACACACAGCTGCATAAAATCCAAATTGAAGTGGATTATCTGGCAGTGTAGACTCAGATAACCCAGCTAAGAGCAGAGAATGTCTGATTTCATTCAGCAGTATGGAAGGGGTCTGGGTTATCTGAGACCCCTTACACACAGCTGCATAAAATCCAAATTGAAGTGGATTATCTGGCAGTGTAGACTCAGATAACCCAGTTCAAAGATAATGTGGGATTTCATTCAGCTGTGTGGAAGGGGGTCTGGGTTATCTGAGACCCCTTCCACACAGCTGCATAAAATCCAAATTGAAGTGGATTATCTGGCAGTGTGGACTCAGATAACCCAGTTCCAAGCAGAGAATGTGGGATTTCCTTCAGCTGTGTGGAAGGGGCCTCTGGGAAGAGGAGGGGGCTCCCTTATCCCCCCCCCTCTCTCTGTTCTCAGAAGCCGCCTCCCAAGCTTCTTTCCTTCCTTTCAGCTCCTCCTTGCAACCCGTCAATCAATCAAAGCCGAAGAGCGGCAGGCAGCCAATGGGGGCCTCCACTGGGCGGAGCGTCACGGACTCAGCCAATGGGAGGGCGAGGGCCGGCTTCGAGGAAGAAGACGAAGAAGGAGGAGGGGGGGCTTCTTCACTGGAGGGTCCCTTTTTGCCATTGGTTTGCGAGGCGGAAGAGCGGCGCTTGAAGCAGAAAGAGGAGAAAAGGAGAAAGGTCTATGCTCTATCTATCTATTTCCCTTTGGGGCGTGGAGGGGGCGGGGCCTGCTGCCGTCATCCCGGAAGAAACAAACCCTCAATGGCCGCCAAGGCCCCCCACTCCCTCCCAGGGTGCCTCGCGCCGCCCTCTCCGCCCAGGCCCCCTCCCTCCCTTCTCATTCTGAGCCCAGGAAGCCCCTCCTCCTGGGCCTCCCAGGCCTGCCAGGGGAGGGGAGGGGGCGGGGCGCGGCGCCTTCTCTGGCCTTGTCATGGTTGGACAGTATATTCATTGTGTCCCACCTTTCTCTGCCTGGCTTTGTGTCGTTTCTATGGCATCCAGCCTCTACTCCAAGGCTTCCCTTTTCCTGCCCCCTTCCTTCCTTCCTGCCCCCTTCCTTCCTTCCTGCCCCCTTCCTTCCTCCCCTCCTTCCTTCCTGCCCTCCTTCCTTCCTGCCCCCTTCCTTCCTCCCCCTTCCTTCCTTCCTGCCCTCCTTCCTGCCCTCCTTCCTTCCTCCCCCTTCCTTCCTGCCCCCTTCCTTCCTTCCTTCCTCCCCCTTCCTTCCTGCCCCCCTTCCTTCCTGCCCTCCTTCCTTCCTGCCCCCTTCCTTCCTGCCTTCCTTCCTTCCTGCCCCCTTCCTTCCTGCCCCTTCCTTCCCTGCCTTCCTTCCTTCCTGCCCCTTCCTTCCTTCCTTCCTTCCTTCCTTCCTGCCCCCCCTTCCTTCCTTCCTTCCTTCCTTCCTTCCTTCCTTCCTTCCTTCCTTCCTTCCTCTCTATCTGCAGTAAAGGGGCTGCATGCATGCAGGAAAAGCACATTCAAAACACCCCGACAGATGGTCATCCAACCTCTGCATAATAATAATAATAACAACAACAATCCTTGAGTTGGAAGAGACTTCATGGGCCATGTAGTCCAACCCCCTTTTCCTCTGCAGGAAAAGCACAATCAAAGCCCCCCAACAGATGGCCATCCAGCCTCTGCATAATAATAATAATAATAATGATAATAATAATAATAATATAACAATCCTTGAGTTGGAAGAGATTGCATGGGCTATGTAGTCCAACCCCCTTTTCCTCTGCAGGAAAAGCACAATCAAAGCCCCCCAACAGATGGCCATCCAGCCTCTGCATAATAATAATAATAATAATGATAATAATAATATAACAATCCCTGAGTTGGAAGAGATTGCATGGGCTATGTAGTCCAACCCCCTTTCCTCTGCAGGAAAATCACAATCAAAGCACCCCTGACAGATGGTCATCCAACCTCTGCATAATAATAATAATAATATAACAATCCTTGAGTTGGAAGAGATTGCATGGGCTATGTAGTCCAACCCCCTTTTCCTCTGCAGGAAAAGCACAATCAAAGCACCCCTGACAGATGGCCATCCAGCCTCTGCATAATAATAATAATAATAATATAACAATCCTTGAGTTGGAAGAGATTTTATTTATTTATTTATTTATTATTCCTTCTTATATTCCGCTCCTCCCAGCAGGCTCGGGGCGGATCACAGCATAAAAACCCGGCTAACATGAGGCATTCATGTCGCCGTACAATAAAAGCATAAAACATACAACATTGTCCCGAGATTAACAGTTGTGTCAAATCCTGGCATTCCAGTGTCGGAGTGTTGGTCAGAGAATGAATACGTTCGGCTAATTCAGCTAGCCGAAGGCCAGTCTAAACAGGGCGGTCTTGCAGGCCCTGCGAATGGGATGAGCTCCCGGCGGCACGGACATCATCTGGGAGAGAGTTCCAGAGTACCGGTGCCGCCACGAAAGGCCCTTTGCCTAGTCACGGACAGATGGCAGGTGCGGACCGATGGGATTAGGAGAAGATTAGACTCCCCTGAACGTAGTGACCTCGGGGTACATATGGGGCAAGGCGGTCCCTCAAGTACGCCGGCCCTAGGCCGTGTAAGGCCTTGAAGGTTAACACCAACACCTTGAAGGCAATTCGGTACTCAACAGGCAGCCAGTGCAGTTGCCGCAGAATGGGCGTGATATGCTCCCTCACCGGCGTTCCCGTCAGTTAGCGAGCAGCGGCATTCTGCACTAGCTTGAGCTTCCGAACTGTCGCCAAGGGAGGCCAACGTAGAGGGCGTTACAGTAGTCTAGTCTCGAGATGACCGTCGCTTGGATCACCGTGGCCAGGTCATCCCTGGAGAGGTAGGGTGCCAGTCGCCTAGCCTGTCGTAGGTGAAAGAACGACGCCCTGCTGACCGCAGAGACCTGAGTCTCCATGGTCAGCAGGGGTCCCAACTGAACACCTAGGCTCTTAACAATCGGCCGGATTAAGCCGTTCGCCATCCAGGGTAGGCAACGGCACTCACCCCCCCCAGGCCGACCAGGCCACAAGATCTCCGTCTTCGACGGGTTCACCTTCAGCCGGCTGGCCCGCAGCCAACCAGTCACGGCTTCAAGGCACCGATGGAAACAATCGGGTACAGTATCCGGCCTGCCGTCCATTCTCAGCAGAAGATTGCATGGGCTATGTAGTCCAACCCCCTTTTCCTCTGCAGGAAAAGCACAATCAAAGCACCCCTGACAGATGGTCATCCAACCTCTGCATAATAATAATAATAATAATAATAATAATAATAATAAAACAATCCTTGAGTTGGAAGAGATTGCATGGGCTATGTAGTCCAACCCCCTTTTCCTCTGCAGGAAAAGCACAATCAAAGCACCCCTGACAGATGGTCATCCAACCTCTGCATAATAATAATAATAATAATAATAATAAAACAATCCTTGAGTTGGAA
Source organism: Anolis apletophallus (assembly GCA_030556195.1). Taxonomy (NCBI): domain Eukaryota; kingdom Metazoa; phylum Chordata; class Lepidosauria; order Squamata; family Anolidae; genus Anolis; species Anolis apletophallus. Next base: position 58,788,699 of record JARBWK010000011.1, on the reverse strand, counting down.
GAGATTGCATGGGCTATGTAGTCCAACCCCCTTCTGCCTTCATGCCGGAAAAGCACAATCAAAGCACCCCTGACAGATGGCCATCCGGCCTCTGCATAATAATAATAATAATAATAATAATAACAATCCTTGAGTTGGAAGAGATTGCATGGGCTATGTAGTCCAACCCCCTTTTCCTCTGCAGGAAAAGCACAATCAAAGCCCCCCAACAGATGGCCATCCAGCCTCTGCATAATAATAATAATATAATAATAAATAAAATAATCATCACCATCATCCTAGAGTTGGAAGGAGACCCCAAGGGCCACCCTGTCCAACCCCCTTCTGCCTTCATGCCGGAAAAGCACAATCAAAGCACCCCCAACAGATGGCCATCCAGCCTCTACATCATAATAATAATTCCAACCCCCTTCTGCCTTCATGCAGGAAAAGCACAATCAAAGTACCCCCAAGAGATGGCCATCCAGCCTCTGCATAATAACAATAATAATCCTAGAGTTGGAAGGAGACTCCAAGGGCCATCCAGTCCAAACCACTTCTGCATGCATGCAGGAAAAGCACAATCAAGGCACCCTTGACAGATGGCCATCCAGCCTCTGCATCATAAGAAGAAGACCCAATTTCCCTGTTATGGCTGATTTCTCTAGTTGAATTAGATTGCTGTGCCTTTCATGTTCTTTGATTTGTATCTGGGCAATGCTTCTGCGTTTAGTGGTCCCTATGTAGTCTTGTCAACAGCTGCATGGTATACGGTAGACTCCTGCAGTGGTTAGAGTAGTGGTTCTCAACCTGTCGGTCCTCAGATGTTTTGGCCTTCAGCTCCCAGAAATCCTAACAGGTAGTAAACTGGCTGGGATTTCTGTGAGTTGTAGACCAAAATACCTGGGGACCCACAGGGTGAGAACCAGTGAGTTAGAACAGGGCTGTCCAACTTCTACCGGCCCAGGGGCCTGAATTCCGGTCACTGATGACCTGGGGGGCCGTAGGGTCTGCCCCGCCCCCAGCTCCGCCCCTGTCCCCGGCGCCACCCTCCTCCACCCCTCCCCACCCCGCCCCTGCATGCATACAGTCAAATATAATCTTTTACTGAGGTAAAATGCAGGGTCGGCATTCAAAAGGGGCATCCATACAGTCAAATATAATCTTTTACTGAGATAAAATGCAGGGATAAGATATTAAATTATTTTAATTTAATTTAATTTAATTCCATCCTCCCTTCTTATTTTAATTTAATAATAAATATATTTAATTCCATCCTCCCCTCTCCCCTTATTTTTATTTAATATTAAATATATTTAATTCCATCCCGCCCTCCCCCCCTTAATGTATCCCATCTCCCCTTATTTCATCTTTAATATATTTAATTTTATATTTAATACATGAGGGTAGAGGGGGGGAGAGAATGAGGATCCCCTGAGGAGCCCCCTGCTTCGGCCTACCTTTTCCAAACGCGCAGGATCCAGGAGTACCCGGACGACGAGAGAGGCGACGACCGACTAAGTCGAAGAAGGTCCTAATCGCGTCTGTGGGCCTCAGCGATCCAGTAGTAGAGTAGCCGAAGAGTATCGCAAGAATACGCAATCCACACGGGATTTCGCTGTCAATGCCAGTGTGATCTCGCGTTGACAGCGAAATCCCGTGTGGATTGCGTATTCTCGCGATACTTGCTCCGAACCCAGAAGTAGGTTTTTTTTTCTTTTCAATTTTTATTTTTTATTAAAAAGCTTAGGGGGCCGGAGGGAAGGGACTGGGGGGCCCTATACAGCCCCAGGGCCGCCAGTTGGACAGCCCTGAGTTAGAAGATCCCTTTTATCCTTTGCTGAATGTAGCATTTGTTGAATTTTATTGGCGTGTCTGTAGATTGATTGTAGGTTGTGTTTCAAATTGCGGTCACAAGGAGATTTCAAAGTGGTCCCCAAAGACATCTATTTCTGATGGTCTTAGGAACCCATTTGGCAGAGAAGGCGGAAGATCTCCCCTCTTGTCCTTCACTTCCTTTTTGGAAACTGATGGCGAACCCTCCCACCAAAAGCCCTCCTCCACTGTGATTGGGTGACCTCTCAGCCAAGGAGAAAACGGTTTCTGAGGGATGCCCACACCAGCAAGTCCCTTCAAGACATGGGGATTCTGTGTGGGGAGTTTGGCCCAATTCTATCGTTGGTGGGGTTCAGAATGCTCTTTGATTGTAGGTGAATTATAAATCCCAGAAAATACAACTCCCAAATGTCAAGGTCTATTTTCCCCCAAACTCCACCAGTATTCACATTTGGGCATATTGAGTATTCGTGCCCCCTTGGTCCAGATTCATCATTGTTTGAGTTCACAGTGCTCTCTGGATGTAGGTGAACTACAACTACAACTCCAAATCTCAAGGTCCATCCCCACAAAACCCTTCCAGCATTTGCTATTGCCCATGGAGTTCTGTGTGCCAAGTCTGGTTCAATTCCATTGTTGGTGGAGTTCAAAATGCTTTTTGATTGTAGGTGAGCTATAAATCCCAGCAAATACAACTCTCAAAATACATAATCAATACCCCCCCCCCCTAACCCCACCAGTATTCAAATTTGGGAGTATTGGATATTTGTGTCAAATTTCGTTCAGTGAATGAAAATAAATCCTGCCTATCAGATATTTACATTACGATTCATAACAGTAGCAAAAATATAGTTGTGAAGTAGCAACGAAAATAATTTTATGGTTGAAGGTCACCACAGCCTGAGGAACTGTATTCAGAGGTTGCAGCATTTTGTCATTTGTGGTTGCTGGGATTTATAGTTTACCTACAATCAAAGAGCATTCTGAACTTCACTGACGATGGAATTGAACTCTCATGACAAACAGAAAATACTGGAAGAGTTTGGTGGACATTGACCTTGAGTTTTGGTTCACCTACATCCAGAAAGCACTGTGGATTCAAACTAATAATGGATCTGGACCAAACTTGGCATGAATACTCGATATCCCCATGTCTTGAAGAGACTCGCTGGTGTGGGCCTCTCTCCAACCTCGCACGCTGTCCCTCATATGCACATGCATACCGCACTGCCATGTGCCGAGCATGCCTGTTCTCCCCTTCCTGCTTGGAGTCTCAAAAACAGCCCTCCCCTTGGCTGAGAGGCTAGCCAATCACAGCAGAGGAAGGCTTTTGGTGGGAAGATTTGCTGTCTGTTTCCAAAAAGGAAGAGAAGGACAGGTGGAGAGGTCTTCAGCCTTCTCTGCCGAAGGGGTTTCTAAGACCATCAGAAATATATGTTTCCTGATGGTCTTTGGTGACCCCTCTAAACCCCCTTATGACCCCCCCCCCTTAGGGGTCCCGATCCCCAGATTGAGAAATGCTGTACTAAGAGATGATTGGATAGAGTAGATGCCATTTGGACCCAGATGATGGTGCTAGGGGACTCCTGTTTGACCCCCTGGCTGGTGGCCTGTGGGGTCCCTCGGGATTCAATTCTGTCTCCTATGCTGTTTAATATTCACATGAGGGAAAATCTGGTGTTTTTGGAGTTTGGTGTCAAATGTACGGAGATGGCACCCAACTCTCCTTTTACTCCTTTCCACCTAAAGATGATGATGATGACTCCCTAGGCTGGGATTTAATTGTTTAGATCAGTGTTTCCCAACCTTTTTTGAGCCGCGGTACACTTTTTACATTTAAAAAATCCGGGGGCACACCACCAACCAAAATGACACTCTTAACACAGTAAAGAACGGCTGGGGGATGGTGACCTGCTGGGAGCAGCTGCTGGGAGTGCCGAAGCCGGGAGGGGAGGAACCAGGCTGCGCCATGCCCCGCCCCTCCACGCAGCTTCAGTTCTCCCACAGCTTTGCCAGCCTTGAGGGGCAGTGCCAAGCCAGCGGTGGTAGAGCCAGCACAATGCTGGCTTGGCACTGCCCCTCAAGGCTGGCAAAGCTGTGGGAGCACTGAAGCCGGGGGAAGGGGAGGAGCCAGGCCGTGCCATGCCCCGCCCCCTCCCCCCAGCTTCAGTTCTCCCACAGAGGAGAAGCATGAGCGGTGGACGGGCTTCAGTAGACGGGGCTCCTCCTCCGCGCGGCTTCAGCGAGCGAGGGGTGAGAGTTGTGGCGGGAGTTATGCCAGATTGGAGGCTGGCTGGGGAAACAGCCGAAGGAGGCGGCGCCCCGGCCCCTTCTTCTTTTCTTCGCCGCCACTCGGCCCTTCCTCCTCCTCCCCCAAGCAGCAGGAGTTCGGTAGGAGAAGGGGGGAAGGAAGGGGGGCAGAGAGCTTTTCTCGCGGCACACCTGATGATCGCTCACGGCACACTGGTTGAGAAACACTGGTTTAGATTAGTGCAGACACGTTCTTACAACCCTGTACACAACCCTGATACGACTCTGGCCCTTTAATGTCTACTTGTAATTTGGTACTTCCCATTTTAATTAGCTGTTGCTGCATTTCACTGAATATTTTAAATTTAACTGGGGGTTTTGCAAGTTGTTTTAGGCTTCTTTTTATTTTAATTGATGTTATTGTAAATGTTGATGTATTTTACTTGTATTTTGTATGTTCTTGTGGCACTATTTTTGTGCTTTTGTAAGTCGCCCCAAGTCCCTTCTGGGAAATGGTGGCAGGATATAAATAAAGTTGTTGTTGTTGTTGTTGTTGTTATATACACAACAAGATTAGTACACAGCAAACAAGATCACTATGCTGGCTGTTGCATTGGATCACATGTAGGACCCTTCCCAAGTGTCTCAGACTATGTGATGTATCGGCAAATAATCTGTGCAGGTACTACACCCAGTGTGCCGATCACCACTGGGACCATCTTGACTGGCTTGTGCCAGAGTCTTTGCAGTTCAATCTTTAAATCCTCATATCATGTATTTCCAGTTGCTTCTCATCAATTCTGTTGTCACACAGGATTGCAACATTGATGATCCATATTTGTTTTCCCCCCACAATTGTGAGTTCAGGAGTCTTGTGCTCCAAAACTCTGTCCGTTTGAATTTGGAAATCCCAGAGTAGTTAGACATGTTCATTTCTGTAACTTTTTAGGCTTGTGATCCCACCAATTATTTGTCGCAGGCAGATGTTATTTGTGGCACAAGTTCCAATGAATCATCTGAGCAATGGTGTTAGGCCTCTGCTTGTAGTCTGCCTGCGCCAGGGCCGTAGCCAGGATTTTGATTCGGGGGGGGCTGAGACTGGGTGGAAGAGGGTCTACCCTAGCAAACCTTTTGTATTGTTATCCCAATAACCCCATTAATGTGGGATATAATGAGCATGGTGATCAGATCATGATATGAATAAACATAACAGTTTAAATAATGTACCAGTAAGGCCTTCCTGCGGACCACCCTGAGAATTTGGGGGGGGGGGGGCTGAAGTCCCCTAAGCCCCCCCCCCCCCGGCTACATGCCTGGCCTGCGTGATCTTCTTGCAGCAGCTGAGAATCTGGTCTATCGTTTTGCCTATTTCCTTGCAGAGTCTACACTTGGGATCTGTTGTTGACTTTTCAATTCTGGCTTTGATGGCATTTGTTCTAATGGCTTGTTCTTGAGCTGCCAGAATCAAGTCCTCTGTCTCCTTTTTCCAAGTTCCATTTGTGAGCCACATCCATGTTTTTTCTTTGTCTATTTTGCTCTCAGTTCTTCCCAGGAACTGTCCATGGAGAGCCTCTTTTTGCCACTTTTCTCTTCCGCTACACTGTATTTTTAAGGTATTCACTCTTTGTCTTTTGCACTTGAAGCAGTTTTCTACTATTGCCTTCCATCAATGTTGGTTCTTGACTGTCTTTCACATAATCTGCCGGTGCATGTTCATCTTCTACTGTTTGTTTCCCTTGCAGAAGCCCTCTGCCTCTTGATTTTCTGGGCAGGTAAAGTCTGTCGACATCACTACGCAGGTGTCATGAGTAGTGGATTGTCATCAGTTTTCTTGTTTTTCTGTACAGATCATCCAGCTCTGCTTGTGTCCAGTTCACAATTCTAACAGTGTATCTGATGAAGGGAATAGCCCAGGTGTTGAGAGCCTTGATCAAACAAACAAAAACTTTATTACGGTCACAGACCAGCACAAAGCGGGCACAAGCGCCCTAAGAGGAGAAGGACAACTCCCCAGTAAACAGTTATTTAAAATCAGACTAGAAATCAGTATAAAAATATATTTTAAAAGACAGGATATTGTTGCCTTACGATGTCAATCATCACCCGTCTGGCAACACTGTAAGTCATTGCAGTGTTAGAGTCCGAAAGCAGCAGGGTGGAGCCTTGATCGTATTTCTGCCATTTAATTTGCTCTTCAAAAATTTTCTGACCCTTTGGACCAGGGGTGCCCACACTTTTTCAGCATGCGAGCTAATACTAAGACCAAGTCAGAAAGATCTACCAAGAGAGAAGCAGGGCGGAGCTGGGGGAAGGGGGTGGGGCTTGGCAGGGCTTGGCTCCGCCCCCTCCCCCCTCTGGCTTCAGCATTTCCCCAGCTTCTCCAGGGTAGAAGAGGGTAATGCCAAGCCAGTGGTGGCATAGATAGCTGGATTACCCTCTTCTACCCTGGAGAAGCTGGGGAAATGCTGGAGGGCGGGGCTTGGTGGGGCTTAGCTCGCGCCCTTCCCCCTCTGGCTCCAGCTCTCAAGAGGAGAAGCTGTGAAAATGCTGGAGCCGGCGGAGGGGGCGGTGCTCCGCCCCCCCGAAGCGCCCAATCCAGCTGGGATCGACCTCTCTCGGTCCCAGGATCGACCAGTCGATCGCGATCGACTTCCTGAGCACCCCTGCTTTGGACATATTCTTTGCTGACCACATTTTTCACATGCTCATGCTTAATATTGTCCAGCTATCGTATGCCCAGATATTTATAGGCTTCAGGCTGATTGGACTTTATAGTTTGTTCAATTGGTATCTCTATGCCCTCACTGTGAGTAATTTTCCCTTTCTTTAATGCTTCTGTGGCACATTTTTCTAGGTTGAACTCCATACTGATGTCAGTGCTGAAGATTCTGACTGTGTTGGTCAGTGACTGGATTTCAGTTTTTGATTTTCCGTAAACCTTTAGATCTCATTCATGTACAGCAAGTGGGAAATGTTTGGTGAATTTCTTGCTGTATGGTAGCCCAGATTTGTTTTCTGTAGAATCAGTGGGATCATTGCAATGATGAACAACAGTGGTGACAGTCAATCGCCCTGGGAAATTCCTCTCTTGATGTTAACAGTTCCATAGCTTTGGTTGCCCACAAACAGCTCAGTTTTCCATTGTTTCACTGCATTTTCAGTTAACAACTCTCTAGTATTTTCACAAACCCTGGTCACATCCAGACATTTGATGATCCAACTATGTGGCAGTTAGTCAAATGCTTTTTTGTAATCAATCCAAGCTATATTTAAATTTTTGTTTATATTGCTCCTCCCTGCTCACAATTTCAAGCATACAATAAAACATACAGTAAAACACGTTAAAAACATGGTACATAACCAGTGGAACAGGTCTAATTCTTTGCTCAATCACGTTTGGGATTTGTTTTATGGCTTTTGCAATTCTCCAGTATAATTTTGTCAATCAAAAGCTGATGTTTTGTGCCCCTACTTCTTCTTTTATTACCTACTAGCTGTACCTGTGCACGCGTTGCTGTGCCATCTCTCTCTCTCTCTCTCTCTCTCTCTCTCTCTCCCTCCCTCTGTCTATCTCTCTCTCTCTGTCTCTCTCTCTCTCTCTCTCTCTCTGTCTCTCTCTATCTCTATTTCTCTCTCTATTTCTCTCTATCTCTCACTGTCTCTCTCTCTGTATCTGTATCTCTCTCTATTTCTCTCTCTATCTCTCTCACTCTCTCTATCTCTCTATCTATCTCTCTCTCTCTCTCTCTCTCTCTCTATCTCACTATCTCTCTCTCTCTCTCTGTCTCTGTCTCTCTCTCTCTGTATCTGTATCTATCTCTATCTCTCTCCCTCTATTTCTCTATCTCTCACTCTGTCTCTCTCACTCTGTCTCTCTCTCTGTATCTCTCACTCTCTCTCTGTATCTCTCTGTATCTCTCTCACTGTCTCTCTCTGTAGCTCTCTCTCATTCTGAATCTCTCTCTGTATCTCTCTCTATCTCTCTCTGTCTCTCTCACTCTCTGTCTCTCTCACTCTCTGTATCTCTCTCACTCTGTATCTCTCTCTCACTCTGTCTCTCTCTCTGTCTCTCTCTCTCTGTCTCTCTCTCTGTATCTCTCTCTCTGTATCTCTCTCTCTGTCTCTTTCTTTCTCTCTCTTTCTCTCTTTCTTTCTCCCTCTCTCCCTCCCCGACGCCCCCCCCCCCGCCGTTCCGGATCGCGGTGCCGGGGCGCTGGAAGGAGAATCAGAGGAGGAGGAAGGGAGGCGGCTTCCTCCCTCCCTTCTTTCCTTCTGTTCTTTATGTCGGTTGGGCATGGGATAATGGGACATGTAATCCTCTATATCCACAGTTGCAGAGAAAACAGAAGAAGGTGGTTGATGGGTATTTGAGCAAACAGAAGCAAAAAGAACAAAGTTTGTCTTCATGTAAAAAATTTACTAATATAGCTTCAAACAAACAAAAAAAACATCAACATGCTCTTTCAATAAACAGTCCACACATTCTTCAGTAACAGGCTTCTGTGTTAACTCACACAGTATTGCAACTCCCAGCATCCCTGTTACCATTTCAGCATTGCAGCAGTTTAGGAATCCATTTCTCCAAATTACAGCATTCCAGAATTCCAGCAGTATAGGAATTCTTTTCTCCAGGCTTCAGCATTTCAGCATTTAAATGAATTTCTCCAGTCTACAGCATTCCAGCATCACAGCAGTATATCAGCCAGGAACTTCAGCCAGCACAATAGCCAGCATAGACAGTAAGAAACTGCAAAAGCCAAAAGCCTAACCCAATCTGTAACAAAGGAGATTTATACAAACACAGCTGCCACACCCTACTGGAGTCAGGCAAACCCAGCTGTACCTATTCAGACACACCTACAGTAGTACTACTAAAGCACATAAACCCAAAGAAACAGATACTCATAACTCAAACATTTGTTTGATATCTTTACAGTCTCTCACTTTATGCCTTCTGAATCCATTCATTATTGTTTTTAAATATATTATCACCTTTCTTGGTTTCTCTGTATGTCCTTGAGACCCTTTATACCTCAATTTCTTGGTATTTCCATTTTCAACAGGAGCAATGAAAGGAAATAAAGGAGGTTTGGAGATCCATGTTTAATCTTTTGCTTCTTTTTTTCTTCAGGAAAATGAAGACCCTATGAAGTCACATCTGGCATGATAGGAAAATAGCAGTATCTAGTGGATATTTAGGAACTTGGAAACCAAACAGCAACTCACTTTTGATTAGAAAGAAAAAAGGGAAGACTCAAGTGTCCACATTGCAATTAATTATATACATAAGACAACATGGAGGAAAAACCCTATACATGTCTTGAATGTGGAAAGAGCTTCACTCAGAGTGGAGGTCTACGTAGACATGAAAGGACTCACAGTGGGGAGAAACCCTATAAATGCCTGCTGTGTGGACAGGGCTTTGCTCGGAATGGAACATTACATTCACATCTAAGGACTCACACTGGGGAGAAACCATATACTTGCCTGGAGTGTGGCCAGAAATTCACTCATAGTTCTGGTCTACATTCACATCTAAGGACTCACACTGGGGAGAAACCCTATAAATGCTTGGAATGTGGACAGAGCTTCACTCAGAGTGGAACACTACACTCACATAAAAAAACTCACACTGGGGAGAAACCCTATAAATGCTTACAATGTGAACAAAGCTTCACTCATCGTTCAGGTCTGCGTAAACATCAAAGGACTCACAATGGGGAGAAACCCTATAAATGTCCGGAATGTGGACAGAGCTTCACTCAGAGTGAAACTCTACGTTCACATCAAAAGACTCACAGTGGGGAGAAACCTTATAAATGTCTGGAGTGTGGAGAGAACTTTGCACAGAGTGGACATCTACATGCACATCAAAGGATTCACACTGGGGAGAAACCATATAAATGCCTGGAGTGTGGACATAGCTTTGCTCAGAGTGGAAGCCTACGTTCACATCAAAGGACTCACACTGGGGAGAAACCCTATAAATGTATGGAGTGTGGACACAGCTTCACTCATAGTTCAGGTCTACATAAACATCAAAGGACTCACACTGGGGAGAAACCTTATAAATGCATGGAGTGTGGACAGAGCTTTGCTCAGAGTGGAAGCCTATTTTCACATCAAAGGACTCACACTGGGGAAAAACCCTATAAATGTCTGAAGTGTGGACAGTGCTTCAGTCATAGTTCCGATCTACATAAACATCAAAGGACTCACACTGGGGAGAAACCCTATAAATGCCTGGAATGTGGACAGAGCTTTGCTCAGAGTGGAACTCTACGTTTACATCAAAGGACTCACAGTGGGGAGAAACCCTATAAATGCCTGGAGTGTGGAAAGAGCTTCACTGGGAGTGGAAAGCTACTTCTACATCAAAGGATTCACACTGGATAGAAACCTTCCAGTGTCTAGAGTGTGGACAAAACTTTGCTCGGATTGGAAATCTACATTCACATCAAAGAGCTCACACTGTGGAGAAGCCCTATAAATGCCTGGAGTGTGGACAGAGCTTCACTCATAGTTCAAATTACGTTCACATCAAAGGACTTACACTGGAGAAACACTATAAATGCCTAGTGTGGACTGAGCTTTACTTGAGTGGAACACTACATTCACATCAAAGGATTCACACTGGGGAGAAACCCTATAAATGCCTGGAGTGTGGACAGAGCTTTATTGAGAGTAGAAGTCTTACGTTCACACCACAGGATGCATACTGGGGAGAAATCCTATACATGCATGGAAGCAATTTGCTTCTTAAGAATGCTGCATGGTCATCTAGAAAGAAAATTTGAAGGATTACGAAAATATATGATAATTGCAACAAGAATCCTATATTCTCAGAGATGGAAAGAAGACGTTATCCCAACTCAAGTTAACTGACTAATGAAGGTCTACAAACGAGCAGATATTAAGAAATTGGAGAAAAAATGATCACTTTCAAGAAACATTGGAATTTTAAAATCATTCTTTCATGACGTTAGGGGCATATGTCAAGTGTAAGATTTATGAATTAGAATAGTGGTGCCACATGCAGAAGTGTGCTTATATAGGATTGTCTAAATGGAGTATAATTATCTATCTATACATATAATAAAAAAGAATGTTTGCGGCGGGAGGAGCGGAGGGCGGGAGGTGTGGAGGAATTTGTGGCAGCATTTCGATTGGTTGCCAGTGTGGGATTATTTGCATAACGGCTCGGAATGGCCAGCCTTTCAACATTCCAACAATCCTAGGCAGCAGATAAAGGAAGGGAAAGGGCTCGAGGCAGACACACAGAGCCCACCTGACCCATTCTACATCAAATAGGACGAACCATGGATGATGGGACTTGAAGTACCTCCACCCAGCTCCTGAGAACGCTGCCAGAGAGGGTAAAAGACAGGGCCTGACTGAATTAACACAAGATTTTTCTGGACTAGACCTCAGTTACTCCATAAAGGGCCTGAAAGGGCCTGACTGAATTAACAGTCAGGCTTCCTAAACTTCATTTTCTGGACTAGGCCTCAGTTACTGGGCTACTATGCAAGGACTGAGTTAACAGTAAGGCTGCCTTAACTTGATACTCCAGATTAGGCTGCCAATCATGGAATCCTGTGTATGGCCTGAATTGACAGTGACACTTCCTCAATTAGATGATCATGACTAGGCCAAAGTTACTGGGATACTGTGTAAGGACTGAAATAACAGTAAGGCTTCCTAAACTTGCTTTTCCTGACTAGGCCTCAGTTACTGTGATACTGTGTCAAGACAGATCCCGCTGCGACCCTCATCCAGTGCATGATCATGACCACACTTGGCACACAAAGCCCCCATGATCCACTTTACATCCTGGTGCAGTTCGGAGGAGGGTGGACCACGGATGATGGGACTTGAAGTACCTCCACTCACTTCACAAGACCGCTGTCAACCTCATCCAAAGACTGATCAAGACCAAACTTGGCACACAGAGCCCCCATGACTCATTCTACATCCTGGTATAGTATTGAGGAGGATGGACCATGGATGATGGGACTTGAAGTACCTCCACTCACTTCCCAAGACTGCTGCAGCCCTCATCCAATAACTGAGCAAAACAAAATTTGCCACACATAATCCCCAGGACACGCTCTACATCCTGGTGCACTTTGGAGGAGGATGGACAATGGGACTCCTAGCACCTCCCCACACTTCCCGAGACCACTGCAAGCCACATAAACAACTGATAAGGACCAACCTTGGCACAAAATGCCTTTCTCAAATAACCCGGGCAGCGCCGGGTCCCCAAGCTAGTAAGATATAAAACCAATGTATAGTGTGGGGTTTGTAGAATTAGACCCATGTCTATCTGTTTTTATTTGTTGGTGTAGTTTGTGTGTGCTTGTGTCTTATGTAGGTTTGTGTTTTGTTGGTGTGTTTGTTTTTAGTTTAGTTTTGTACTTTGTTGTAGTAGCTATTTAGTTAGCTGAATAGTTTTAGCATTATTCATTATAACATTTCTCCTTTTTGTGATATTACTGCTTTTTCTATAGACGAGGCCTCCCTAGCCCTACTCATTGTCTGACCTTGAAGCATTATATTACCTGCCCCGCCCTTACAGCTGTAAGTGCTGGTTCACACCTTTAAAGCCTTAAACAGCTCAGGTCCAGACTATTTGACAAACCACATCTCCCACTACAGACCAACCTCGGACACTGCGGTCATTGGAGGAGGCCCTCCTCTCGGTCCCACCCTCGTCCCAAGCACAGCTGGTGGGAACGAGAGAAAGGGCCTTCTCCATGGCTGCCCCCCACCTCTGGAACTCCCTTCCTAAGGAGTTAAATATGCCACTCTCCCCGCTTTCAAGAAGCAGCCGAAGAAGTACCTTTGCTCACTGGCTTATGAGGAGGAGGAGGACTTGGTAATACTACCATTATACCTCTGATTAATGGCTACCATCCACATCCGTGCGCTGCTCTTCCCACCAGCTCAATCGATATCTTGAGCAATGATCAATCTATTTGCCCCCAAGAAACTGGGAAATTATTGCTTCTGTTCGATGTTTGATGCTTTCTCTTATTTCTGTTATAGCAGGCTACGTTTTTTTATTTAATTTTAGTTGTTAAGCCATAATTTGTGTTTATATCTTGGGTTGTTAAATTTTGTAAGTAGGGGTGTATTCAGGTTGTATTCAGGCATTGAATGTTTGTATTTTATGTTCAGAATCTGCCCTACTGGCTGATGGTTGTGTTGTTCCTATGTTTTTATGATGTTTGTTGTCATGTTTTATTGTTTTAATTATTTAAATGCAATGTTTTTAATTTGTGCTGTATTTTATATTGTTTTACATGGGCTTGGTCCCCATGTAAGCCACCCCGAGCCCCTTCAGGGAGATGGTGGCAGGATATAAGAAAAAAGTTATTATTGTTATTGTTATTTTATTTAAAAAATAAAAAATAGAAAGGTTAAAAATGCTGAGACTGGAGTGGCAGATAGACGTGATTTTGGACCAATGTGTGGTTTATTGCCTAATTTATTTTTGTTTTTTTTAAGCTTGGCTGCATAGCTCTGGAGTGTATTGTTATCCCGTCAGTGATGCGGAAAGGCGACATTCCCAAAACGTCTGCCTGCTGGCCAGGACTAAAAAAATCCTTATCTGCCTTTCCCACATGATTTATCTTGTTCTTTGTTTGTACTGGCTTATCAATAAATCAAGTAGCAACCCTTCCATTCAGCTCGGCAGAGGAGCTAATTGGCTTTATATACACAAGCATTTATTTATTTACTTACTGTTGTCTATTCCACTCTATGTCAACCCTAAAGGGGACAGAGCAGTTTCCAAATTGGCAATAATTCAATGCCATATTAACATAGAGAATACCATATACATTGAGCATTAAATCTCGAGACTAAACTACTGTAACGCTCTGTACATTGGCCTTCATCTGTCCGTGATCCGGAAACTTAAGCTGGTGCAGAACGCTGCAGCGCAATTGTTGGCAGGCTCTCCAACATGCTACCACATCATGCCCATCCTGTGCGAACTGCACTGGCTTCCAATAGAATTCCGGATCACCTTCAAAGTGTTGGTGTTGACCTTTAAGGCCTTAAATGGTCTGGGGCCAGTGTACCTAAGGGACTGCCTTTCCCTATATTGTCCCCCCAGACCACTGCATTCAGAGACACAAAACCTCCTAGAGATCCCGAGTTGCAGAAGCTTTCGCTTGACTGCAACAAGGAGGAGAGCATTCCGCGTTAACGTGCCAACTCTGGAATGCTCTCCCGCCCGAGGTTCGCGCCGTGCCCAGTCTGCTGGCCTTCAGAAAGGCCTGCAAGACTCTGCTGTTCAAACAGGCATTTGACTGTTAACTTCACGGGCACTCTACGGCAGTCCATGCAGGCTTGCGTGATTTGACTTAGTCATAAGCTGTGAAGCGATGAGTTTTAGATATGCAAAACTATATGATTTTATCTGTATTTACTTGTATTCTAGTGTTGTAAGTCATTTATTTATTTCAACTTGTCTGTTGCCACTCCCGTGCGGCTCGGGGCAACAGACAAGTTGAAATAAATAAATAAATAAATAAATCATGAAAATCATAAAACACTAACATATACATTAAATAAGCTGTTAAAAAACATTGCACATAGACCCAAAATCATAGGAGCCATAACTGAGAAGGACCTGTCCCTCACCCCCACCAGCTCCACCTGCGAAGTAGGTGGGACCGAGAGCAGCCCCCCCCCCCGAAGAGTTTAGCACCCAGGGTGGTTCATAGAGGTAGATACATTTGGACAGGTAAGCTGGGCCAGAACTGTTTATGTCCCAGGGTTACTCACACACAGGGCCGGTTCGTCCATTAGGCGGAGGACCAGGCGCGTAGGGCAACGTCACCGGGTAGGGGCGACGTCACCGGGGAGGGGCGACGTCACCCAGGAGGGGCGCCGCCGCGGGAGCCAGTGCGCACGCAGAGTGGCGCATGCGCACTGGGGGTGCGCCAATTTTTTTTATGTGCCCCCCGGGACCAGCTTGGTCCGCCCCTGCTCACACAGCACAATGTCCAACATGAAAGAGAAAGAAACTCAGCATGCAAATGAATATTTATGCTGTCTCGTATCCGTTGACTAACCTTTGGATATTACATTGTCTTGATGGAAAAGGTCCTACTCTTATTACAGATCTATGCCTAGCCCTTCTAGCTTGGTTTCCCAGCACAGAACAGTATAGGGTTACAGTCTGTGCTGGATGGGGTTACACTGCCCTTGAAGGCGCAAGTTTGCAGCTTGCGCCTTCAAGCTGATTCATCGCTGAGACTGGAACCTCAGGTTGCAGCTAGGGGGACTTTCGCACAATTAAAACTTGTGCACCAGTTGCGCCTGTACCTTGGGAAGTCAGACTTGGCCACGGTGGTCCACGCTCTCGTTACATCCAGGATAGACTAGTGCAACGCACTCTACATGGGGTGCCTTTGAACACTGTTTAGAAGCTTCAAATAATCCAACGAAAGGTTAATAACTGGGGTGGCATACGCTGAGCACACAATTCTAATGTTGAGTCAGCTCCACTGGCTCCCAATTTGCTACCGAGCACAATTCAAACTCTTGCCTTTGACCTATAAAGCCCTAAATGGCCCTGACCTAGTTTACCTGTTCAAACACATCTCCCTTTATGAATCACCATGGAGATTAAGATCTTCCAGGGAGGCCCTGCTCTCAGTCCCACCACCATCATAGGCGCGTTTGGCGGGGACAAGAGAGGGCCTTCTCAGTGGTGGCCCCTCAGCTATGGAACTCCCTCCCTTGCGAGATTAGATCAGCCTCCTCCCTCCTATCCTTCAGAAAGATAAAACTTGGCTGTGAGACCAAGCCTTTTGGACAGTGAAATAATGTAATAGGAAACTCTACTCAGCTAAATGGACCCAATATGGCTGTTTTGAGGAGGTTTTAACAATTGCTTTTAAAATGGATATAACTGATTTTAGTGTTTGTGTATATTTATAGTTTGTTTTATGTTCTGGCATTGAATGTTTGCCATATATATGTTGTGCTCTGCCCTGAGTCCCCTTCAGGATGAGAAGGGCAAAATATACAGTAAATGCTTTAAATAAATAAATAAATGATTTTTTCCCTACTGCACACACATATATCAAACATATCCTTCAATGAATATTATTACTCCTTTGTTTAGTGCAACATATATACACTGGTTTAATCATCATCTATTGCTTTTCACCAACGTATCTGTTATTTCAATAAATAAATCTTTAATTGAACCTCTTTTGGCTGCCTTTGGTTTTCATTTCTGCTCATCTTGATCCAGCATACAATTGGCCCTTCACATTTTGTGAATTTAGTTTTTATAGATACGATTATTTATGAAATTGTAGTCCATAATAAATGGGAATTGTAATGGAGCTTTGCTGTTCTATGCAAAATAGATGAAGGCTGCAAAAAAGGAAAATGTGAAGAAAACATATTTAATGGTTTGATAAAATCATAAACTGATAAAATAAAACTGTACTTTGGTCAACAAGATTAAGAAGATCTGGTGATATTTTGGGGATCTTCACAGTTTTCTACTCTCAGGGGGCTCCTGATACACTACACTACACAAATGTGAAGGGCTGACTATGGTGGTAAAATACAGTAACACCCCAAATCAACAAAAGAGCTTTATTGGACCTATTAAAATGGTCCCAATGTCTTGATCTGCACATTCCTAGAGAAGTTACCTCACAGACAGACTGGAAGGGCTTTATTTCTTAAAGCATACAGTACGGTTACAGGCAAAGTTCCACCTGAGAGTTGGTTTCCCTCTCACCTCAGACCCCTCACTCTGGCCCTCCCCTTCACAGCCCCCTTTCCAGGGAGACCCTCTCCCTGGATTCAAGTGAGCTACAGGCCAAGGCAGGGCCTACTTTCATGGTTCCCCACAACACCCGAAAAGGAGGTCATGACAGATAAAGCCATGTTTCTTGGCAAGGTGAAAAACTTTAAAGCATTTGGATAGCCTGCATATTAAACCAGTGTTTCCCAACCGGTGTGCCGTGAGCGATCATTCAGGTGTGCTGTGGGAAATTGGAACCTGCCCGCAGCTCGCCTGTCCCATGCCGGCCTGGGGCTGCTGCTGCTGGGGCTGCTGCTGCTGCTGCTGCCTCCTCTTCCGGCGCCCCCCCGGGTCAGCCACGGCATGGCACTGCCTCCGCCACGCCTCCTCCTCCGGCCGCGGGGCCTGCACTCCCCACGCACCGGCTGCCTCCAGGCCGGTCTCAGTAGGGCGAGCAAGCCGGGAGGCTCTGGCGGGGGAGGCACAGGCAGCAGCAGCAACGATGCTGCGCTGCACCCATCCTCCTTCTCCTCCGCCCAGGCCTCTGGGAGTCTGCCGCCCTTCCTTCCTTCCTTCCTTCCTTCCTTCCTTCCTTCCTTCTTCTCTTTCCCACAGCGCGGCCTCCTCTTTGTCCACACAGCCTCGCTGCCCCGTCGGCTCCCTCTGCCGCATCCCGTCAGCACCTGGCCCCGCCATCTTCCCTCTCTCTCGCTCCGTCCCCTTCTCCTCAGGAAGGAAGGCAGGCAGGAAAAGGGAGGAAGGAAAACAGGGCTCCGCCTAGGCCCGCTCTCCCGGCCTTGGAGCTGGAAGCAGGAGGAGGCGCTCTGAGGGGAACACAAAGTGGCCTCCAATCATACAGGCAGTCCCCAAGTTACAAACAAGAGGGTCCAGAAAACATACAGGCAGTCCCCAAGTTACGAACAAAAGGGGTCCAGAAAACATACAGGCAGTCCCCAAGTTACGAACAAGAGGGGTCCAGAAAACATACAGGCAGTCCCCAAGTTACGAACAAGAGGGGTCCTAAAAACATACAGGCAGTCCCCAAGTTACGAACAAGAGGGGTCCTGAAAACATACAGGCAGTCCCCAAGTTACTGTGTTAGAGTGTCATTTTGGTTGGTGGTGTGCCCCAGGATTTTGTAAATGTAAAAAATGTGCCGCGGCTGAAAAAAGGTTGAAAATCACTGTATTCAACTGTTCTTCTTTAACAGTTGCTTCATAAATGCTTCATAAATTCTATTGCAGCTATCTTTCATATGAGTCGAGGCTCAACTGACTTCTGTTGTCCTGTTTAAACTGAACATTCTAAACTGTCCCTGAGTCAGTCACGTGACCTGCAGCTCCTCCCACTGCTTTAGGTATATAGAGATGAGGGACCTGCAAATTAAATGAACATATGCTTCAGGATATAAAACATACAGAAAAACAAACATCCCATAGAGGAGGCTTGAGAAGGTTGCTTCCTCCAACAATGGGAGAGGGCATCGCTGGTCAGACCGTGAGGGCCACAGCTTCCCTGCAATGCCTTCTTGCCCCACAGCCCTGCTTGCTGGGTGGCACTCCTCTGCAGAACATGCACGCCATAATTTATAGGTCACTAGCTGTACCCGGCACGCGTTGCTGTGCCCTTTTTAGAGATGCGAGAAAGTCCAATCATCCACGGTGTGCCCTCCTCTAAACTGCAGTTGGATGGAGTGTGGGTCATGGGGGGCATGGTGTGCCAAGTTGGGTCTTTATTGGTCTTGGTTCTTGGACACAGTGGTCTGTGGGGAATGATGGGTTTTGAAGTACTACAAATCCCATTTTCCATGGTGGTACTTCAAGTTCCATCATGCATGGTCGGGGCTCTGTGTGCCAAGGTAGGTTACTGTAAATTCAGGCCATACACAATGTCCCATGAGCTGAGGCCTAGTTAGGAACAGCAAGTTAATGAAGCCTTACTGTCAATTCAGGCCATACACAATGTCCAATGAGCTGAGGCCTAGTCGGGAGAATCAAGTTAATGAAGTCTTACTGTCAATTCAGAGCGTAAACAGCTTCCCAGTAAGTGAGGGCTAGTTAGGGAAATCAAGTTAATGAAGTCTTACTGTCAATTTAGAGCGTAAACAGCTTCCCAGTAAGTGAGGGCTAGTTAGGGAAATCAAGTTAATGAAGCCTTACTGTCAATTTTGGGCGTGGTCTGTGATTTTTTGGGGTGTAAATTTTCGGTTGCAAGTGATTTGGGTGTTTGTGTTGGGGATTGGCTCAGGCCTTTTCCTTATTCTGTTTTGGCAGTTTAATATGGATCGGAATTTTCATGTTGGCTGGCCAGTGCAGCAGTTATGCAAATCCGCCCTTATTGGCAGCCAATCATGTTGTTCAGAATGTAGAGGCTGGGTGAGTCTTTGGCTGCCCCGGAGGATGCTGGTAAATGTAGTTTTATTTTTACTCGTTGTTTTGGGGGCCTTTTAGGTTTTGGGGGGGAAAGTTTCTTTGCTACAAACGTACCTTGCTTGAGGCCTATTTCTGTTGGCAAGTATTGTGTTTCTGCGTTGTAAGGTTTCTTTGTTTGAGGTATACATCACATGACGTGAACCCATTTATATAATAGATTCTTCAGGCAGCGCTCTAACCTTTCCTTGAAGGACCAGAGTACCTATGCAGCTTCATATCAACCCAGGGTTGCAAGGATTCAGGAGCTAACATATTCACATTAGTATTAGTACTGTGGCTCCAGTGGGACTGGGCCTTGGAGGCGGTCCATCCAGTGGGAGATGAAGCTTCAGGCTGCAGGGCAGGAAGTGCCCACCTTGGTTGCCATCGCAGCAGAGGAAGGGCAGCTGGTGGAAGATCATGGTCTAGTTGGGGGAGAGGACCTGGCCGGAGGGCGAGAGGAAATAGCCTGTCTCCAGCTGAAGAAGCACAACGTCCCTTGTGGACAGCAGAGCAGACAGGGTTCATGCATCTGCATCATCAGGAGAGCTGCCCTGCAGCCCTCCTCTCCATGGAGGTGAGGTGGCTCTCAGCCAGGAGGGCTTGGACTGTGTTTCCCCCCAATCAGGTGTCTGCTAAGGAAGGCCGTTGAAGGACATTACCAAGGTGTAGCCATGACCAGAGGAAGGGGAGGACTATAAACTCCAGAAAGCCTGGGCAGCATCAGAGTTGCAGGAACAGATAGACAAAGATTTATTGTTATTTCAGTCAACCACAAGGCTGCTTTGGGTACTAGGCTGAATTCACCTATACACATAATAAAAGTGAAAATATGTGTGTGGCTGGGGTGTCCACTTACACAGACAAGGTCCCACTTCCACAAATACCTATAGCTCCCACTACTCAGGAGGCACCAATGGTCCTCCCTCCAATGAGATTGCAGGTTATTGCGAGTGCCGTAAACATGTCCAAGAGCCCTGCCAATGTCCTCCACAAACACCACACTTTTCATGACCCAAGTGAAGGCTTTCATTCGGGGAGAATTTCATCCTAGATTGTATGTGTTTCCTCCACCACAGACATCCCAGTGTTTCTTACTCTCTCCATTGGTGTGGAATTTGCATGACCCTGCCTCTCCCTATTATTTTCTATGACACACAGCAAAGAGAGGAATTGATCAGCAACTGAACATACCAGAGATTTGGGGAGACTTCACCATGATTTATAGGAGTTGTAGGTTCTGGGATGTATAGTTCAGCTGCAATCTAAGATCACTCAGAACTCAACCAAGGATGGACCTAGAACTAAATTGGCAGACGTGACCACACAAAAAATAATGGAGGTCTTTGGGAAAAATTCACCTTGATTTGGTTGAGTTGTAGTTCACCTACATCCAGAGAGCATTGTGAACCCATGGATCTGGACCAAACTTGACACACAGACCGGATATGCTGAAATTTCATTACTGGAGGGGTTTGAGGAGAACTGACCTCTTCCTTTCTGGGAATTGTAGTTCACCTACAACCAGAGCAACTGTGACTCCACTGATGATAGACCTGGACCACACTTGTCACACAGAATCCCCATGACAAACTGAATCTACTGGAGGGGAATGGGGGAACTGACTCACCATAGTGGGAGTTGTAGTTTGCCCAACAGCCAGAGAGCTCACCGAACCCCACCTAGGATGCATCTAGGTATGGACAAACTCAGGATGCAGCCCCTTGGACTCTTTTCTCAGATCTTCTCTCTCACCATTCTATCCTACATTCTATCCTACCTTCTCCCCTTCCTTCCTCCCCCCTCCCTCCCCCCTTCTCTCCCTTCTTCTCTTTTTCCTTCCTCCTGAGGGATGTTTACCTGGGAGAAGAGAAGGTAGAGAACCATGTTTCAAGATTCCCTCCCCCCATTGAGGAGGGAGGGGGAAAACTGATTTTCAGTTTTGGGGGGTGAGAGGGGTTTGTGGTTTCCCAAACTTCAAAGAAAGGATGAGGGACCCAGGTTGCCCCTCTCTGTGCTGACTCCAGTACCTGCCCTTCCCTGGGACTCCTCCTCTTCTCTCCTTCCTTCCTCAGATCCAGAGGACATAGTGATCTTCCACCACCATTTTGCTGATCAGGAGAACATATTTACATGGATCTTGAATTCCAGTAGCTTCTTTAGCTGGAGTGGATGGGTTTGGGGTGGGAGCAGGACCAGGGTGTGTGCACTGGGGGGAGAGGGGGCCATGGGAGAGGGCATTGCTGGCCAGATCGTGAGGGCCATCCCTTCCCTGCAATGCCTCCCTGCCCTGCAGCCCTGCTTGCTAGATGTCACGCTTCTGCAAACCATGCACTTCATAGATGGTAGGTCATTCTTCAGGCAGCACTCTCACCTTTTACTCAAGAATCAGAGTATCTATGCAGCTCCATACCAACCCAACATTGCAAGGATAAAGGAGCGGACATATCCTATTATTAGTATTATTACTGCGGCTCCAGCAGGGTTGGGCCTTGGAGGCTGTCCAGCCATTGGGAGATGGAGCCTCAGGCCACAGGGCAGGAAGAACCAGCCCCAGTTGCCATAATAGTTGTTCCGAGTGGTCAAGGGACTCCTACATCCTGGTTCCAGGGGGGAAGACTCCTGAACACTCGGTGAATCAATGTGGCTGATTTGCCCATCACTTTGCAGATAGTCTCTTGGATATGATTCGACCTGGACACCAGCTTTATACCGTGTTTCCCCGATAGTAAGACACCCCCGATTGTAAGACGTATCGGGGGTGTCAGGGGGGTCGGCTAATATAAGCCGTACCCCGAAAGTAAGTCGTACCTCGTCGCCACGCCGCCGCAACCGGCCCATCGGCCGTGGCACACCTCCGCGGCGCACCTTTCTGCCAGGCCTCTCTGACGCGGCACCTCATGCTCTCTTCCCCCTCCCTCTCTTCGTCCAAGGAAGGGAGGGGGAAGAGAGCAAGAGGCGTGGACGGCGGCGCCTCACTGTGACGCGCCGCCGGCCGCCACCTCTGCTCTCTTCCCCCTCCCTTCCTTGGACAAAGAAAGGGAGGGGGAAAGAGCAAGAGGCGTGGTGAAGTGGCGTCAGGTGCCAGAGTGACGCGCCGCGCCACGCCTCTTGCTCTCTTCCCCCCTCCCTTCCTTGGATGAAGAAAAGGAGGGGAAGAGAGCAAGAGGCGTGGCGAAACGGCGCCGCGTCAGAGTGACGCGCCGCCGCACGCCTCTTTGGCCACGCCTCTTGCTCTCTTCCCCTCCCTTCCTTCGCCCAAGGAAGTGAGGGGAAGAGAGCAAGAGGCGGCTGTAGACGTTCCTGCGCGTGCGTGTGCCGCGGCCGATGGGGCCAGTTGCGGCGGCGGCGGCGTGACGGCGGCAGCGTGGCGATGGGGTACGTCTTAGTTTATATAAGACGTACCCCGAAAGTAAGACGTAGGGGGACTTTTAGGGGGGAAAAGAAAGTAAGACGCTGTCTTAGTTTCGGGGAAACACGGTAGTAGTGCCAATAAATGTACCCGAGGCATCAGTCTGTCCTACTTTGTTGGATTTGTTTCAGCATGCTCGGCCTGATGACATGGATAAGATTCTTGGAGCCGTGAGAGTAAACTCACGTGCTCTAGACCCTTGCCCTTTCTGGTTTATCAAACTTGCCAGTGAGGGATTGGCTGAGTGGTTTACGAGGATCATCTATGCAGAGCAGAGACAATTACCATCCAGCTTTAAAAAAGCAATTGTAAGACCAATTCTAAAGAAGCCGTCCCTGAACTCCTCAGTATTGAATAACTACCAGCCAATTTCTAATCTTCCCTTCCTAGGCATGGTTCTAGAGCAAGTGGTGGCTTCTTAACTCCAGGGATTCTTGGATTAAACAGATTATCTTGATCCTCTCACAGTCTGGTTTTAGGCCTGGTCATGGAAGTCACCTTGGTGGATGATGTCCGCAGAGAACTAGACAAGGGGAGTGTGTTCCTGCTGGTCCTCTTGGATCTCACAGTGGTTTTTGATACCATTGACCATGGAAACCTTCTGGTTTGGCTCTCCGAAATGGGTCTTGGGGGCACTGCTCTGCAATGGCTCTGCTCTTTCCTGGAGGATTGCACCCAGATGGTGATGCTGGGGGGACACCTGCTCCGACTCCTCATATTTTTCAGCATTTATATAATAAATAAATACACTTTATTTCTATACCAGCCTATCCCTCAAAAGGGAATCAGGGTGATGAACAGCAAAAGACAGGCAAACATTCAATGCCTGAGAAACAAAAACAAGTTCAAATAATAAATAATCAAATACATTGGGATGTACTTGTGAGAAATTTAAATACACAGAATAAAATTGGGACACATTTCTCTAATGATCCACTAATGGTCAGAAGTAATTCACACACGTAAAAAGTATCATTCATTTAGCCGGAATTGAGACGGGGTGAAACCAATAAAAGGGCCTCCTTCGCAGATTGTAGTGCTTGGGTTGGTCTATATGTGGAGAGGCGGTTTTTCAATTAGTCTGGGCCTGAACCGTTTAGGGCTTTATAGGTAATGACCAGTACCTTGTAATTAGCCCAGAAGCAGCCAGTAGAGCTGCTGCAATGTGAGAGTCATCCTCTCATGGTACGGCGCTCCAGTTAGTAACCTGGCTGCCGATCTCTGAACCAATTGTAGCGTCCAAGCTATCGTCAAAGGTTGCCACACGTAGACAACATTGCAGTAGTCCAGACGGGAAATAACAAAGGCGTGGACTAACATGACCAGATCTGGCGTCCAAGGTATGGGCGCAGCTGGTGCACGTTTCAATTGTGCAAAGGTGCTCTTGGCCACCGCCGACATCTGGGGTTCCAGGGTTCGCGATGAATCCAAGATCATCCTCAAACTGTGAACCTCTGTCATCAAGGGGAGCCGAAGATAGGCTGTAATCCCACATCCTGATGTGAACATAGACTTCCACTACGAGCAAAGCACAGTCCACACTCCAGGCATTTATAGGGCTTCTCCCCTGTGTGAACTGACCAGGAGTACTGTCTTATTGTAGGCTTTTCGAGCTGTATGGCCATGTTCTAGTAGCATTCTCTCCTGATGTTTCGCCTTCATCTATGGCAGGAAGCCTCAGAGGATATGAGGTCTGTTGGAAACTAGAAAACTGGGTTTATATATCTGTGGAAAGTCCAGGGTGGGAGAAAGAACTCTTGTCTGTTGTCACCTCTCAACAATGGATTCCCCCAGGCAGTAACAAGCCACACCTAAAAACTGTCAAGCCATCAAATGCTAATCAAGGTGGTCAATCGAAACATTCACACCTAGCTCCAACATACAAGAGTTCTTTCTCCCACCCTGGACTTATATGTTGCAAAACAAGAAGAATAATGGATAACAAAAGACTCCAGAGCTCTGCAGGCAACCTTAAAGACACAATAAATTAGGCATTAAGCCCCATCTTGGTGTAAAAATGGGTGTATTGGCCACTCCAGTCTCAGCTATTTTAATATCTCTAAATTTTCTACCTTTTTAGAAACTATTTTAATTTTTCAAAGTGTAAAAAGCATTACTACCACAAAAAGAAGCAGAAATGTTATAACGAATAATGCTAAAGCTATGCAGCTAACTAACTACCGACTACCACAAAGTATAAGAGTACATTAAAAACAAACACACCAACAAAATACACACATAGACATACACACACGTAAACTACACTAACAAATAAACAAATAAACATGAGTCGAATTCTACAAAATTTGCACTCTATTTGTTGGTTTTTATACCTTATCACTCAACTCCATTTAGATAATCCTATATTAGCACACTTCTGCCTTTGGTACCACTGTTCCAACTCAAATCTTACACTTGACATATCCTGATTGTTGTCATGAAAAAGTGATTTTAAAGTTCCAATGCTTCTTGAAGGCAATCATTTTTTTCTCATTAATCAGCAGCATCAGTTTCTCCATCTCTGCAAGTTTGCAAATCTTCATAAGTCAATTAACTTGAGCTGAGACAACTTCTTCCTTCAATCTCTGAGGATATAAGATTCTATCTGCAATTATCATACATTTTAGTAATCTTTCAAATTTCCATTCTAGAGCAGGGGTGCTCACACTTTTTCAGCATGCAAGCTACTTATAAAACAACCAAGTCAAAATGATCTACCTACCCACTACTCAGAGAGCCATAAAAGCAAAATATTTGGAAATTTCTTTCAGTGAGAGCCATATAATATATTTTAAGACTGAATTCAACTAAATGAGAGTATAATAAGCCCCTGAACTTATACATAATAATGATGATAATCATTCAGCCTCTGCTACTACTACTAATACTAATAGTAACAACAAGTTCCTAGGAGACCTCCAAGGGCCATCCAGTCCAACCTCCTTCTGCCATAAGGGGAAAACACAATCAAAGCATTCCTCACAGATGGCCATTCAGCCTCTGATGATGATAATAACAACAATGGGTTCCTAGAATAGGAGGAGACCTCCAAGGGCCATCCAGTCCAACCTCCTTCTGCACCTGGGCGGTGGCGGCGGGAGCCTGCGGGGCGGGACTGAGCCTTCCTCCCGCCCTGCCTGCGATCTACCAGGACGCCCTACGCGATCTACCAGTAGATCGCGATCTACCTAATGAGCACCCCTGTTCTAGATGATCATCCAGCATTTTAAAGATACAAAACTGTGGTGTCATTGTAAATGTAACCTTAATCATTTCCTTCAAGGCATGTATAGGGTTTCTCCCTAGTGTGAGTCCTGTGATGGGAACGTAGACCTGAACTATGAGTGAAGCTCTGTCCACATTCCAGGCAATTATAGGGTTTCTCCCCAGTATGAGTCCTTTGATGTGAACGTAGGTTTTCTCTCTGAGTAAAGCTCCGTCCACACTCCAGGCATTTATAAGGTTTTTCCCCAGTGTGAATCCTTTGATGTTTATGTAGACCTGAACTATTATTGAAGCTGTGTCCACACACCAGACATTTATAGGGTTTCTCCCCAGTGTGAGTCCCTTGATGCGAATGTAGACCTGTACTACGGGTAAAGCTCTGTCCACACTCCAGGCATGTATAGGGTTTCTCCCCAGTGTGGGTCCTTTGATGCGAACGTAGATTTCCACTCTCAGTGAAACTCTGTCCACATTCCAGGCATTTATAGGGTTTCTCCCCAGTGTGAATTCTTTGATGCGAACGTAGATTTCCATTCTCAGTGAAGCTCTGTCCACACTCCAGGCATCTGTAGGGTTTCTCCCCAGTGTGAGTCCTTTGATGTGAACACAGACTTCCACTACGAGCAAAGCTCAGTCCACACTCCAGGCATTTATAGGGCTTCTCTCCAGTGTGAATTCTTTGATGTGAACATAGATGTCCACTTTCAATGAAGCTCAGTCCACATTCCATGCATTTATGGGGTTTCTCCCCAGTGTGAATCCTTTGATGTCTATGTAGACTTCCACTCTGAGCAAAGCTCTGTCCACACTCCAGACATTTGTAGGGTTTCTCCCCAGTGTGAGTCCTTTCATGTTGTAGCAGATGGCTCCTCTGAGTGAAGCTCTTTCTACACTCAAGACATGCATAGGGTTTCTTCTCCATGATGACAGTTATGCATATGATTAACTGCAATATAGACATGTGAGTGTTCCCCTTTTCTTTCTGATCAATAGAGCGCTTCACAAGATCGGCACCTAGAGAGGATGCCTTCTTTCTGTAGGATTCCTTTCATTATTGCACTTTGATTTCCAAATTTCTAAATATCCACTAGATACTGATATTTTCTTATCATGCCAGAGGTGACTTCATAGGGTCTTCATTTCCCTGGTCAAGAAAAAAAGAAACAAAAGATTAAACATGAAGCTGCAAACCTCCTTTATTTCCTAGATTACCCTCTTTCTCTTCATGGCTCACATTGAAATGGGAATACCAAGAAACTAAGGTATGAAGGGTCTCAAGGACATACACGGAAATCAGCAAAGATAATGACATATTTAAAAATAATAAGGGATGGATTCAGAAGGAAAGAAGGGAGGAAGGTTGAAAATAATGAATGATAGAAGGAAGGAAAGATTGATGGAAAAGGAAAAAGGACCTAAAGAGCTACACTGATTCCGCTAATTTGACACGAAACATGGCTAAAGAAACAAAAGGCAGATAGTCAGATAGACCATAGAGAGGGCATCATTCACTCTGAATAATGGGTTTCCATGAATTACCATTATCAGTTAAATATTAATAGACATAATGGTTCCCTTATTGATTATTTCATGAATTACCAGGTCCCCTTTCAAGACATGGGATCCCAGGTCCGCTTCCTGTGCATCCCAAATTAGACCCCTGCTGCCAGCAAATTGTCTAAATTTCCCCAAAGAATCCCAAATTCCCAAAGAAGTTGCCTTCCTGCCTGGCAAATTCAAGGCCACATTTAGGCATGCTGAGATGTTCACAGAATTGGTCTCTTCTGAATAGTCCCTGTTGGGCTGTTCACTCCTTTGGTTGAGCCACAGAATGGATTGCAAATACAAGCACAGCTCAATCGGGAAAGACTCCTTCCTGCCCATTTCCGTCTCTTATTCCCTGTCCTCTTTTATGGGAAATGGTTTTAAGCAGGTGAAGGCAGTTGAGAGAAACACAGGCAACGTGTACTGGGTTGCAGGAACGTGCCTGCAGTAATCTAAGCCATTAAATCCCAACCTGGGGAAGAACACCACCTACTCTATCCAGTCTTGTCCTAGAAGATGCCTCACCAATGTCTTACTGAGAATGAGCAAAACAGAGGAAAAAGGGAGCAAATAATTCAATTGCCCCCTCCCCCCAGCATTAAATGAAAATATGGGCCTAAACGTTTGGCTGATCAAAAAGAAATCATGCGAAAAACAGAGGCTGTGGAGAAAAAAAGTGCTTGGATAATTTTTGGGGGATGTCTCCAAGTGGCCTCGAAAAGGTCCCAAATGCTGTTATCTGCTTCTTCCCTGACCTGGCACACATCTACAGTGTAGAACTAATGCAAATTGTTGCAATTCAGTAAGGTATCAGCTGTCATGGATCACGCTAAATCAGTGGTTCTCAATCTGTGGGTTCACAAGTGTTTTGACCTATAACTCCCAGAAATCCCAACCACTTTACCAGCTGTTAGGATTTCTGGGAGTTCAAGGCCAAAACATCTGGGGACCTATAGGCTGAGAGCCACTGCTCTAAATCAGGGCTGCTCAAGTAGTAGATCACGATCGACTAGTCGATCTTCGGCCCTCATCCAGTCGATCTTTGAGCCTCACCAGCTGGATGGGGCGCTCCTGCCATGCACGTGCACACCCTGCGTGCATGTGCGCTCCTGCTGCTGGCTTCCGGTCTCGCAGTGCTTCTTCCGCCTGCAGGGCATTGCCGGCGAGACAGGCAGGGCAGAGCGCTCCCTCTGTAGGCCCCGCCTCGTGCTTCCTCCTTCCTGCAATGCCCCGCAGGCGGAAGAAGCACCGCGAGAGCGGAAGCCAGCAGCAGGAGTGCCCCATCCGACTGGTGAGGCGGGAGATTCCCCCTGTTCTGGGTGGCCACAAAGGCTGCCAGGAGTTGTGGTTCGCAGGCTTTGGGAGCGCACGGGGGCAGGTAGATCTTTTCGACTTGGTTGCTTTAAGAGTAGCTCGCATGCTGAAAAAGTGTGAGCACCCCTGCTCTAAATCTTCAAAGAAAGCCTTAGGAGTGACCATGTCATCAAAGAGCGGTGGACAAGAAGGTGTTATTGATGACCATCTGCTTGATCAAGGGTGGGAGAGGGAAGTTAGCCATAACAGTTGTTATGTAGATAGCAGTTAGGTTCCATGGAATATGTCAACAGTCAGCTGGTGAAAGGAAACAGGGAAGAGATAACCTGGGGCATTTTGGTTAGGATTTAGAACAGGGGTGGGCAAACTGCGGCCCGGGGGCTGGATGCGGCCCTTTGGCTGATTCTATCCGGCCCACCTAAGGGCCTCTGGCTTGCCACCCCTGCCTGGCCTCTGCATAAAAATCTCCAGAGAAGGGGACTATAAGGAAGCATTATTTTATTTTAGTGGTTTTTATTATTATTGTATAATAATTTTATAACAATAAAATAATATAATAATATAATATAATGTTATATGATATATTATAATTTCAATATATTATGTTTATATATATATACTATAATATAATAATTATGATATTAATACTAATAATATATGAATATTACTTGATATATTAATATGTTAATATTAATGATGTGTAATATATAGTAAATATAGTAAGTGAATAAATAAATAAATTATGTAGATTAGCATGTAGTTCCACCTTTAGGTGCGGCCCTCCATAATATTTTTTGGCTCTCGTGTGGCCCCTTGGAAAAAATAGTTGCCCACCCCTGATTTAGAAGCTACTTTCTTTTTGCTTGTATGACTTGGAAAATAAAGGAACTGCATCCAGATTATTCTGTGAGCTGCTCTTTCCTAGAAATCTACAGTTCATGAAACAAGCACTGTTTGGCAGAGAAGACTCAAGAACTTGCAAAACTATGACTTGAATGATTTTCAGAGCGCTGAGTTTGCAACTTAAAGTGATATTAAATGCATTCATTCTACAATGTAGACACACCCTTTGGTTCAACAGGCTTTCATCCTTGAACAGCCTCACCTTTTACCTTTTTGACCTTGAACAGACCTTGAATTGACACCTTGGGTAGAAAAATCTTTTTTAAAGACATGCTTTGAAAAAGAGGGGAAAGAAATCATGGATGTCCTTGTGAAAGTCTATTACAGACTTTCAAGTCTGAATACTAATCAAAATAACTGCCGCCTCTCCTTGCCTTCAAAATGTTGCTAAAAACCACCTCTGGCGTATGGAGAGGAGGAAGATTCATACATCTTTATACAGTGTCAGATACCTCAGTTCCAAGCTGTGTGGCTCTGGAGAAATCTCCTATGAAGGATCACACAGAGAATCATGAGTGGAGTAGATATCAACACATTTATTGTTCGTAATACAAGAGCTTTGACTACTGGCTTCCTATATAGTACTAGCTACAAGACCATAACTCACTCATTCAGCAAACCTGGTGCTTTTCCCAGAGCCTGGTTCTCCCCTTACCTTTGGGCAATTGAGTTTTATGGCTGGTCCATTTGTCCTGCATTCCCTTTTGGCCCAATGACCCATGGCTATGTGGTTTGTGTCAGTTGTATGGCATGAACTAGAGATCATGACCTACAGACCTCAGGTCTCCACCGTCAGCAAAACCGCTTTTTTCCACCTGCAGCAAGCTAGGCGTCTGGCCCCCTACCTATCCAGAGATGACCTAGCCACGGTGCTCCAAGCCACAGTCATCTCAAGACTGGACTATTGTAACGCCCTTTACATTGGCCTGCCCTTGTCAGTGATCCGGAAACTTAAGCTCGTTCAGAATGCTGCTGCACGACTTCTCACTGGGAGTCCAGTGAGATATCACATAACACCCATCCATTCAGCAGCTTCACTGGCTTCCGGTCGAGCACCGGATCACCTTCAAGATGATGGTGTTAACTTTCAAAGCCTTGCATGGTCTGGGGCCGTTGTATCTGAGGGACCGTCTCTTCCCCTATCAACCCCAGAGGTCACTTCGTTCCGAACAACAGAACCTCTTTGAAGTGCCGACCTTCAAAGCAATTTGTCTTACATCGACTCAGTGCAGAGCCTTTTTCGTAGTAGTGCTGTCAATCTGGAATACCCTTCCAAGTGATGTGCGGGCCATGCAGGACCTATTCTCTTTCTGCAAGGCCTGCAAGACCCATCTTTTACGGCTAGCCTTTGATTGCTAAGCTGAAAAACCTTTTTAGTCTAGTTTAATATGCTGTTTTACTTCTGTTATGTTTTTACATAATTGTGAGCCGCTCCGAACCCTCGAGGAGTGACGACGTACAAGTACAAATAATAAATAAATAAATATGCATGTTGGACACCCACCTTTGCTCATAGGAAGTGGTTGACCATCTTGGCTTTAATACTTTTAATATAATTTAAGAGTTTTAAAAGCTTGTTGTGTTGTAATTTTTTGTGATGCATTGTGTCTGTTTATTTTTGTGATGCATTGTGTCTGTTATTCTAGAATTTTTATTGAGTCTGTTTTTACTCTCTGGTTTGATTTATCATTTATCCTTCCTCCCACCCTTCCTTCTTCTCTCCCGCCATTCCTCCCTCCCTTGCTTCTTCCTCCCACCCTTCCTCCTTTCTTTCCTTCCATCCTCACTTCCTCCCACCCACTTTCCTCTCCTCCCTTCTTTCCTCCTTCCCTTCCTCCTTTCCTCCCTCCCTTTCTCATTTCTTTCCTTCCATCCTCACTTCCTCCCTCTCACCCACCTCTCTTCTCCCTCCTTCCTTCCTCCTCTCCTTCCTCCTACCCTTCCTTCCTCATTTCTTTCCTTCCATCCTCACTTCCTCCCTCCCACCCACCTTTCTCTCCTTCCTCCCCTCTTCACTTCTTTCCTCCTCCCCTCCCTCCCTCCCCTTTTCCTTCCTCCTTTCCTTCCTCCATTCCTCCCTCCCACCAAGACCCAGGGTTGCTAGGAGTCCAAGAAGAGGCAGATATCCGGGTGGATGGGCTGGCCCCCCACTGGGCCTGGAGATGAGGGGAGTACCAGCCGGCAGCTCGACCTGGCCCCAAGGGGATCCGCCTCCCTCCCTCCCTCCCCGAAAGGGCGCCCTTGCCTGGCTGGGCCTGTCCTGAGGGGTCCTCGTGGCATCCTCTGGGCGAGCAGGCGGAGCTGAGGAGAGGGCGCAGATATTCCTGACTAGCTTGGGGACCCGGCGGTGCCCGGGTCATTTGAGAAGTGCAGCAGGATGTACAGTGGGTCATGGGGGCTCTGTGTGCCAAGTTTGGTCTTGATCCATCATTATTGGGAGTTGCAGTGGTATCATGAAATTACTGAAGGTACTGCAAGTCCAATCATCTGTGGTTCACCCTCCCCCAAAGTGTAGTAGGATGTAGATTGGGTCATGGGGGCTCTGTGTGCCAAGTTTGGTCTTGATCCGTAATTGGATGAGGGTTGCAGCGGACTTGGGAAGTGAGTAGAGGTACTGCAAGTCCCATCATCCATGGTCCACCCTCCTCCGAACTGCACCAGGACGTAGAGTGGGTAGTGGGAGCTGTGTGTGCCAAGTGTGGTCTGTATTGGCCCTGTTTGTTGGGCTCAGTGGTCTGTGGGAACCAAGGTGTTTGAAAGTACTACAAATCTCATAATCCGTGGGCCATGGCCCCCGAACCCCACCAGGACGTAAAGGGGGTCAGGGGGGTTATGTGTACCAAGTTTGGTGCTGGTCCATCACCCGCGCTGGTGGCTGTGGCCTGTGAAAGTGGCAGCCAATCAGAACACTGCCACATATCCGTCCTTCCGCCCTCCGCACACATACAAACATTCCGCTTTATTAAGGTATACAGATACAGATGTCAACAACTACAGCTGTTGGGAAAGTGGTGCCCTTTTGGGAGTCAGCAGGGCCAAGAGGGCTTTGCAGTTGGGAGGGAGGGGGGAGCTAAAGGCCTCCCCTCCCCAACAGCAGAAGGAGGGGACGAGAAAGGCAGGCGACACCGAGGGAGTCTCCAAGCCTGACGCCGCAGAACCCCCTTTGTAGGCCTCGCGTGGGCCTCTCACGCCCCGCAGCCCCTCTCCCGTGGCCCACGCGGAGGCCGGAGCCCCAACACCGTCCTCCTTCCCCAGCGAAGCCTCACCTGCAGGAAGGAAGGAGGGAAAAGGAGAGCGGGGCGGGAAGGGAGGAAGGAAGGAAGGGAGGAAGGAAGGAAGACAGGAAGGAAGGAAGGTGGATAGAAGGGAGAGGAAGGAAGACAGGAAGGAAGACAGGAAGGAAGGAAGGTGGATAGAAGGGAGAGGAAGGAAGGAAGGAAGACAGGAAGGAAGGAAGACAGGAAGGAAGGAAGGAAGGTGGATAGAAGGGAGAGGAAGGAAGGAAGGAAGGAAGGAAGACAGGAAGGAAGGAGGTGGATAGAAGGGAGAGGAAGGAAGGAAGGAAGAAGGAAGGAAGGAAGGAAGGAAGGTGGATAGAAGGGAGAGGAAGGAAGAGGAAGGAAGGAAGGAAGGAAGGAAGGAAGGTGGATTGTCGATGGATAGAAGGGAGAGGAAGGAAGGAAGGTTGATGGATAGAAGGAAGAAGGAAGGAAGGAAGGTTGATGGATAGAAGGAAGGAAGGAAGGAAGATTGATGGATAGAAGGAAGAAGAAGGAAGGAAGGAAGGAAGGTTGATGGATAGAAGGGGAAGGAAGGAAGGTTGATGGATAGAAGGAAGAGGAAGGAAGGAAGGAAGGTTGATGGATAGAAGGAAGAAGAGGAAGGAAGGAAGGTTGATGGATAGAAGGGAGAGGAAGGAAGGAAGATTGATGGATAGAAAGGAAGGAAGGAAGGAAGGAAGGTTGATGGATAGAAGGAAGAAGGAAGGAAGGAAGGTTGATGGATAGAAGGAAGAGATAGGAAGGAAGGAAGGTTGATGGATTGATAGAAGGAAGAGGAAGGAAGGAAGGTTGATGGATAGAAGGAAGAGGAAGGAAGGAAGGTTGATGGATAGAAGGGAAGGAAGGAAGGTTAGGAAGGAGGAAGGAAGGAAGGAAGATTGATGGATAGAAGGAAGAGGAAGGAAGGAAGGAAGGAAGGAAGGAAGGAAGGTTGATGGATAGAAGGAAGAGGAAGGAAGGAAGGTTGATGGATAGAAGGAAGAGGAAGGAAGGAAGGTTGATGGATAGAAGAAGGAAGAAGGAAGGAAGGAAGGTTGATGGATAGAAGGAAGAGGAAGGAAGGAAGAAGGAAGGTTGAGGAAGGAGGAAGGAAGGAAGGAAGGAGGAAGGAAGGAAGGAAGGTTGATGGATAGAAGGAAGAGGAAGGAAGGAAGGAAGGTTGATGGATAGAAGGAAGAGGAAGGAAGGAAGGAAGGTTGATGGATAGAAGGGAGAGGAAGGAAGGAAGGAAGGTTGATGGATAGAAGGAAGAGGAAGGAAGGAAGGAAGGTTGATGGGAGAGAAGGAAGAGGAAGGAAGGAAGGAAGGAAGGATGGATAGGAGGAAGGAAGGAAGGAAGGTTGATGGATAGAAGGACGAGGAAGGAAGGAAGGTTGATGGATAGAAGGAAGAAGGAAGGAAGGAAGGTTGATGGATAGAAGGAAGGGAGAGGAAGGAAGGAAGGAAGGAAGGTTGATGGATAGAAGGAAGAGGAAGGAAGGAAGGAAGGTTGATGGATAGAGGTTGATGGAAGAAGGAAGGAAGGAAGGAAGGTTGATGGATAGAAGGGAGAGGAAGGAAGGAAGGAAGGTTGATGGATAGAAGGAAGAGGAAGGAAGGAAGGTTGATGGATAGAAGGAAGGAAGAGGAAGGAAGGAAGGAAGGTTGATGGATAGAAGGAAGAGGAAGGAAGGAAGGAAGGTTGATGGATAGAAGGAAGAGGAAGGAAGGAGGAAGGGAGAAGGAAGGAAGGAAGGTTGATGGATAGAAGTTGATGGAAGAAGGAAGGAAGGAAGGAAGGAAGGTTTGGATGGATGATGGAAGAAGAAGGAAGGAAGGAAGGGAAGGAAGGTTGATTGAATGGATAGAAGGAAAGAAGGAAGGAAGGAAGGTTGATGGATAGAAGAAGAGGAGGAAGGAAGGTTGATGGATAGAAGAAGGAGGAAGGAAGGAAGGAAGGAAGATTGATGGATAGAAGGAAGAGGAAGGAAGGAAGGTTGATGGATAGAAGGAAGGAAGGAAGGAAGGAAGATTGATGGATAGAAGAAGAGGAAGGAAGGAAGGAAGATTGATGGATAGAAGGAAGAGGAAGGAAGGAAGGAAGATTGATGGATAGAAGGAAGGAAGGAAGGAAGGTTGATGGATAGAAGGAAGAGGAAGGAAGGAAGGTCAGTGTGAAACCTGGGCCTGGTTCGATGAACACAACATAGATATCCTGGCAGGAATGGCAGAAAGACACACACGAAGGTCTTGCTCAACAGCTGGGAGTTATAGTTCACCCGCAATCAAAGAGCATTCTGAACTCCACCAATGATGGAATGGAATCAAACTTCCCACACAGAACTCCCATAACCAAGAGGAAATACTATAAGAGTTTGGTGGGCATTGACCTTGAGTTTTGGAGTTGTAGTTCACCTATATCCAGAGAGCACTGTGGAGGGGAGGGAGGAAAATGTGGGGTGAGTCTGCGCAGTAGCGCCCGCACGGGTCACGTCTTCCTCCCCCCCCCCCTTCGCTTTGCTTTGCTCACGCTGCCCCCTTGGATCAAAATGGCAGCAGAAGCGGCAGCGTGAGCAAAGTGAGGCAAAGCGAGAAGAGCAAGGCTGGGAAGAAGGGAGCCCGAGTGGAGAAGAAAAAGTGTTCGGCAGGAGGGGGAAAGAAAGGGTATTGGAGGTTCCAATTTCCCATGGCACACCTGATGATCACTCACGGCACACTAGTGTGCCACGGCACACTGGTTGGGAAACACTGCCTTAAGGACACCACCCGGGTGAAGCCACGAGCGAAGGAAGGAGAGGAGGAGGACACACTCCAGGAAGCTCCGATAGCGTCAGAGTGGCAGGAGCTGAGAGACAAAGATGCCTTGTTATTTATGTATTTGCAGTCTTTATATACTGCCTTTCCCACCCCTGGGGGGACTCAAAGCGGTTCACACATAAAATGGCAAAAGGCAATGCCTTACATTGGGCACCCATACGATGCCAATACAAACAATTACAACAGTAAAATCACAATAAAACATAAATCATAATTAAAACAATACATCAACAAGCATTAACACAGTAAAACAGTCTCATCAGTCAAATCACCGTTCCAGTCAATGTCCCTCTAAAATGCTACATACATCTGTCCGAAGGCCTGGTCCCAGAAACATGATTTTAATTTTTTTCTAAAAGCCAGGAGGGAGGGAGTGGATCTTACCTCATTTGGGAGTGTGTTCCATAGGCGGGGGGCCACCGCCGAGAAGGCCCTGTCTCTCGTCCCTGCCAGACGCATTTGTGCTGTTGACGGGAGCGAGAGCAGGGCCTCCCCGGATGATCTCAGATTCCAAGGTGGGACGTAGGGGTGGATGCGTTTGGACAAGTAAGCTGGGCCAGAACCATATAGAGCTTTATGGGTCAAAACCAGCACTTTGAATTGGGCTCAGAGATGGACCTGCAGCCAGTGGAGCTGGCATAGCAGTGGGGTGGTATGTTCCCTGTATGTCGCCCCGGTTAGTAATCTGGCTGCCGCCCATTGGACTAGCTGAAGTTTCCGAACCATCTTCAAAGGCAGCCCCACGTAGAGTGTGTTGCAGTAATCTATTTGGGATGTAACCAGAGTGTGGACAACCGTGGCCAGATCAGACTTCCCAAGGTACGGGCGCATCTGGTGCACGAGTCTTAACTGTGCAAAAGCTCTCCCGGCCACCGCCGAGACCTGGGGTTCCAGGCTCAGCGATGAGTCCAGGATCACTCCCAAGCTGCGAACCTGCGTCTTCAGGGGGAGTGTAACCCCATCCAACACAGGCTGTAACCCTATGCCCTGTTCAGCCTTTCAACTGACCAGGAGGACCTCTGTCTTGTCTGGATTAAGTTTCAATTTGCTAGCCCTCACCCAGTCCAACACAGCAGCCAAACACCGGTTCAAGGTCTGAACAGCCTCCTTAGTGACAGGTGGGAAGGAGTGACAGAATTTGGACGTCATCTGCGTACAGATAACACCTTACTCCGAAACTCCGAATGATCACCCCAGCGGCTTCATATAGATGTTAAATAACATCGGGGACAGTACTGAACCCTGAGGGACTCCACAAAACAACATTTGTGGAGTCAAACAGGTGTCACCCAATAACACCTTCTTGGACCGACTCCAGGAAGGACTGGAGCCACTGCAAAGCACTACCTCCAAGTCCCATTTCTGCGATAAGCAACTTGCATGTAGATAAGCCGGCCTGCGGCTCCACAGCTCAGGGTCAGACATTTCAATAGAACCATTGTTGAAAACATAGAAGAACCAATCAAAAGGCTACATGAGTTGTTTTCCTTAGTCCGATAGGCGTGACACCACAGAACTATAAAAGCTCTGCAGCCCCATTGGGGGTTGCGACAAACCCTTTGATTACAATCCTGTATGCTTGTTTGTTGTTATTGCTATGGCCACGCAATAAATAGTTTTTTGCAGTTTAAAAGATTCAACTTCCGTGGTGTCCATCCTTGCCCTCCCTATAGGAAAGGGGGCTCTTGCTTTTTGGGAAATATTTTGGTTTCATTGCCCCTACAGGGGAACATTATTTATTTATTTATTTATTAGTTGGACTTCTAGGCCGCCATTCCCGGGTGGCTCGGGGCAGCTCACAACAAGTCAAATACAGGCACAGTTAAAAACACGTTACACAACACAGTTAAAAGCACATAATACATTCTAAAAGCATCCTAAAAACAAGCTAAAAAACACAGAAATTAAGAACCCTACATGATGTGCGGAGAACAGCGCACAGCATAGTACGGCGTACAACTATCAGCAGACAATAGGCGGACTGATGCGCTGGGGCATCTTATGAGCCGAAGGCTTGCAAGAAAAGAAATATCTTGCACGATCGCCTGAACGACAGGAGGTCTTGGAGGGCCCGTGTCTCGGCTGGGAGAGCGTTCCACAGCGTTGGAGCGATTACCGAGAACATGGAAAGAGCCTCCTCGAAGACTGAGTAAATACAGTCGGGTGTCCTCCGGGCGTTTTTCGTAAACAGCTAATCTTTCGAAATCCAAAAGCATTGCTTTTAAACATTTGAAACATTTTAAATTGGAGGTGTGTTTTTTTCCGCTGCATATAAACACCACCGGGAATGTGGCGCAGCTGGCTAAGTGTCAGCTGCACAAGATCTCTCTGACCAGTAGGTCATGAGTTCGAGGCCTGCCCGGGTCGAGGTGGGTGCTCGACCTTTAAGTGTAGCCTGCTGTTGACCTTTGCAGCCCGAAAGACAGTTGCATCTGTCAAGTAGGAGATAAAGGTACCACATTAAGTGGGGAGGCAAATTTTGACGGAATTATGAGGCCATTAAAGAACTCCAGGAACGCTGAGGAATGCAGAAGGAACAACAAGGGACGCTGGGAACGCTGAGAGATGGAGTGCGTCAGCTCCCCCTGGTGGCCAGAGTTTGCCTCTGTTAGTCTATATGTGTGTATGTGGAAACGGCAGGGATTGTCTGCTAAGTATGTGTACCTGTAATCCGCTCTGAGTCCCCTTTGGGGTGAGAAGAGCGGAATATAAATAAAGTAAATAAATAAATAAACACCAAAGGTCTTTATCAAAGTCAATTGCTAACTATTGTGTCTATTAATATAGAAGGTTTGTCACTTGCTAAGGAAGAACTACTGGCCAAAATGTCCGAGGACATTTTGTGTGACATCTTATGTATACAAGAAACATACAGAGACATCACAATGAGAAGACCAAAAATCCTCGGAATGCAGCTGGCAGTGGAACGACCTCACAGACAATATGGTAGTGCCATTTTTGTATGATCTGGTGTAGCAATCTGCAACCTCTTTCACAGAAGTGAACA
Source organism: Anolis apletophallus (assembly GCA_030556195.1). Lineage (NCBI taxonomy): Eukaryota > Metazoa > Chordata > Lepidosauria > Squamata > Anolidae > Anolis > Anolis apletophallus. The sequence continues at coordinate 58,749,953 of JARBWK010000011.1, read as the reverse complement.
ACATTGAAATCCTATCTGTGGAACTCAATAACTGCAGTGATAGCTGGGGTTGATTTGGGAGGGGCGGCGAACAAATACGAATAAATAAATAAATAAATAAATATTTTACGCCCCCAACCAATTGCCACAACCATCAATCCCATTTTATTGTGGAAGATTTCAATAGCTGTGTCTGGGGCTATGATGAAGATGATAAGGAATGGCAAGGAAGTTCTAATGTGGTCCGACTAGTAAAATGAGCCTCCTCCATGACAGTAATTTACCACTATCATTTAATAGTGGCCGATGGAAGCGTGGTTATAACCCTGATCTGATTTTTGTAAGTGACAGAATAGTCCACCAATGCATTAAAAGAGTATTCAACCCAATACCTAATACTCAACACAGACCAATATGCTGCCAAGCATATGCAACTGTAAGGCCACAAAATGTCCCTTTCTGCAGAAGATATAATTTCAATAAAGCTAACTGGACAACGTTTACAGAGAACTTGGAAGCACCTATTTTTGATATAGAAACAGCTTTTTGTAGAAGCTGTGAAAAGATTTTCAAGGTGTTTTTCAACCTTTTTTGAGCTGCAGCACATTTTTCACATTTACAAAATCCTGGGGCACACCACCAACCAAAATGACACAAAATGACACTCTAACACAGTAATACATATAGTTAATATGTTTTTAAATGTATTTATACACTCAGTGTGAAACCTGGGACTGTTTCGATGAACACAACATAGATATGACTTCCTCTCATATACTTATACGTGGCTATCATGTCTTCTCTCAGCCTTCTCTTCTCTAGGCCAGTCTTTCTCAACCAGTGTGCCATGGCACACTAGTGTGCCGTGACGGACCTCCTGCTGTGCCGCAAGAGAAGCTCTCTGCCCCCCTTCCTCCCCCCTCCTGCCGAACTGCTGCTTGGGGGAGGAGGAAGGGCTGGGCAGTGGCGAAGAAAAAGAAGAAGGGACCGGGGCGCCGCCTACTTCGGCCGTTTCCCCAGCCAGCCTCCAATCCGCCATGTCTCCCACCATGACTCTCGCCCCTCGCTCGCTGAAGCCGCGTGGAGGAGGAGCCCCGCCCACTGAAGCCCGTCCACCGCTCATGCTCCTCCTCTGTAGGAGAGCTGAAGCTGGGGGGAGGGGGCGGGGCATGGCGCGGCCTGTAAGAGAGCTGAAGCTGGGGGAGGGGGGGGGCATGGCGCGGCCTGGCTCTGCCCCCTCCCCCGGCTTCGGCACTCCCAGCAGCTGCTCCAGCCTTGAGGGGACAGTGCCAAGCCAGCATTGTGCTGACTCTGGCACCGCTGGCTTGGCACTGCCCCCAAGGCTGGAGAAGCTGCTGGAGAGCTGAAGCCGGGGGTAGCCTGGCTCCGCCCCTCCCCCGGCTTCGGCACTCCCAGCAGCTGCTCCCAGCAGGCCACCAACCCCCAGCCGTTCTTTACTGTGTTAGAGTGTCATTTTGTGTCATTTTGGTTGGTGGTATGCTCCCGGATTTTTTTAATGTTAAAAGTGTGCCGCGGCTCAAAAAAGGTTGGGAAACACTGCTCTAGGCTAAACATGCCCAGCTCTTCAAGCCACTCCTCATAGGGCTTGTTCTCCAGATCCTTGTGAAATTTCACCCTGAGTGAAACTTGCTTTCAGTTAACTATGGATGTCATGAAGCTGTTATAAACAGTTCCTTGGGGGGGGGGGGACTCTTGAAAAATCCAGTAAAATAGTTTTTTTAAAAAACCAAGCAGAGAGACTCTATTTGTTGCGTGGAAACCTGTGAATGCTTCAGCCTCCTGATGCTCTCAGGTTCGTTCACTGCCCAATTCACCGACGTGGAGCTTCCGGCTTTGGCTGTTCTCGCGAGAAATCCAAGCCAACGCGAAAACGCCAACTCAATCACTTCCGCCCAGTGCTCTGCTTTTGCGGAGGGAGGAGGGAGGCAGCGAAAGAGACCACACAGATCTATGAAACATATAGAATCTATAAGTTTCATAGATCTGTGTGGCCTCTTTCACTGCCTCCCTCCGCCCAGTGCTGAAAGAGGGAGAAAGAGCTGCTAGGAGGGGGAAGAGTGCCAATTTCCCACAGCACACCTGATGATCGCTCATGGCACACTAGTGTGCCGCAGCACACTGGTTGGGAAACACTGACCTAGAGGCTGTCTCACAAGCTACCTACCAGGCCTAAAAAAGAATCACAAAAACAAGTTACAGGAATATCTCAGATGATTTCAAGAGAAAATAAATAAAGCCTTACTATGATTATGACTCTTTGGCTTGGGCTTTTGGCTCTGGCCCTCTGGGTGTCTCCTTGTCCTTCCTTGCAGGGCTTTCTTCCACCCCTTCTCCTTGCTGACTCCAGCACCAGCCCTTCCTCCTCTTCCTCTCCCTCTCTTTCTTGTTTCTCATTCTTTCCTCAGATCCAGAGGACATAGTGGCCTTCCACCAGCATTTTGCTGACCAGGAGAACATCTTTAGATGGTTCTTGAATTCTGGCAGTTCATTTAGCTGGAGTGGATGGGTGAGGGTTGGGAGGAGGACCGGTGTGTGTGTGTGCTGGCAAGAGAGGGTCATGGGTATTCGCGTGTTGGAATTGGGATGGATCACGACCTGTTAGGATCACAAATCCAATGGGGTAGAATGGATCAGGACCTGTTAAGATGGCAACCCATCAGGGGTGGCAGAGTTTGAGAGGCGTGTTCCTTGAGTTTATTTGATGCTTTAGGCAGGCAAAGATACAAGCAGGCTTCTTTCATAGTAACAAAAATTCATGAAAATATTCATAAAAATAATGACAACGAAAGCAGCCATGAGAACGTCCTTCTTTGGCCAAAATATGCAAGGAAAGCATAAACTGTAGAGCAGTGTTTCCCAACCTTTTTTGAGCCGCGGCACACTTTTTCCATTGACAAAATCCTGGGGCACACCACCAACCAAAATGACACAAAATGACACTCTAACACAGTAATACATATAGTTAATATGTTTTTGAATGTATTTATACACTCAGTGTGAAACCTGGGACTGTTTCCATGAACACAACATAGATATCCTGGCAGGAATGGCAGAAAGACACACACAAAGCTCTTGCTCAACAGCTGGGAGTTATAGTTCACCCGCAATCAAAGAGCATTCTGAATTCCACCAATGATTGAATAGAATCAAACTTCCCTCACAGAACTACCATAACCAAGAGAAAATACTATAAGAGTTTGGTGGGCATCGACCTTGGGTTTTGGAGTTGTAGTTCACCTATATCCAGAGAGCACTGTGGAGGGGAGGGAGGCAGACGTGGGGCGAATCTGCGCAGTAGCGGCCGCACGGGTCACGTCTTCCTCCCTCCCCCCTCCCGCAGAAGCGGCAGCGTGAGCAAAGCGAGGCAAAGCAAGCAGAGCGGGGCTGGGAAGAAGGGAGCCTGAGTGGAGAAGTGTTCGGCAGGAAGGGGAAGGGGATTGGAGGTTCCCATTTCCCACGGCACACCTGAGGATCGCTCACGGTACACTGGTGTGCCACGGCCACACTGGTTGAAAAACACTGCTGTAGAGGCAGTGGTCAGTTCCACAATCCCAATGTATAGTAGACTATCACTTAACTGTCCAAAAATTGCATAAATAATACTGTATAATATTTAAATAAATTAATAATAATTACAACATTCACAAAAATATACAGAAAAACAACCACTAGAATTATTTTTACACAGCTTAGCAAGCCTTTCTGGTGTCAGGTAGCATTTATACATCATTTTATTATTTTTTTCTTTTTACTCAGTGTAAATTTCAAACTGAACATTATAATCCAGACCCTTTCCCATTGTTCCATTGTGTCCACTTGACCATACAGTCTTTCACCTGTTCCTCCTCCATTTCATATTTCAATAACAGTTTATACAATACAGCAATTAAGTGGTCATTTCCAGAGTCCAAATAGTTTCATGTTCTGGTTTATCAATAACAAATACAAGTAAGTTTTTATCCACTTTAAATTTACCTACTAATTGTCTGTAGGAAAACCATTGCATGGAGATGTTTTCAGACAGTAGTTCCTATCTCGTCTTTATTCTGTACTGATCATTATCCGACACCATAGTTGATGCTGTCACTAACCGTCATCAGGTGAATGTGGATTTATGGTGATCCCATGAAGGAGAGGCCTCCAAGCCACTGTATCATCCAGTCCTGTTCAGGTCTTGCAAAGCCAGGGCAGCAGCCTAAGCCAGTGTTTCCCAACCAGTGTGCCGTGGCATACTAGTGTGCCGTGAGCGATCATCTTCCCCCTCCTGCCCACAGTGCTCTCTGGGTGTAGGTGAACTACAACTTCCAAACTCAAGGTCAAATCCCAAGCAAACCCTTTCAGTACTTTCTGTTGGTAATGAGAGTTCAATACGCCAAGTTTGGTTCCATTCCATTGTTGCAAGAGTTCAGGATGCTCTTTGATTGTGTGTTAACTATAAATCCCAGAAACTGTAACTCCCAAATGTCAAGGTCTGTTTTCCCCAAACTCCATCTGTGTTGACATTTGGGCATATTGAGTATTCATGCCAAGTTTGGTCCTGATCCAACATTGTTTCAGTCCACAGTGCTCCCTGGATATAGGTGAACTACAACTCCAAAACCCAAGGTCAATGCCCACCAAACTCTTATAGCATTTTCTCTTGGTTATGGGAGTTCTGTGTGGGAAGTTTGTGTCTCTCTGCCATTCCTGCCAGGATATCTATGTTGTGTTCATCGAACAGGCCCAGGTTTCACACTGAGTGTATAAATACATTTAAAAACATATTAACTATATGTATTACTGTGTTAGAGTGTCATTTTGTGTCATTTTGGTTGGTGGTGTGCCCCAGGATTTTGTAAATGTAAAAAATGTGCCGTGGCTCAAAAAAGGTTGAAAAACACTGGCCTAAGCTCCCTTGACTGAGTCAATCCAACTGTAAAGCCATTCTCTCTTATGGCCATTACAGTCTTGACGCCGAGATGGTGGAGCACTTTGACTATGACTCTGGAGACCAGAGTTTAAATTCCTGCTCGGCTACAGAATCTTAGACCTGACCTTGCCCCAGTCACACACTCTTAGCTTTAGAAGCAGGCCGTGGTAAACCTATCTGCTTGTTTCATTAACAAATCTAATGAAGCACCAAAGACTCTGCTGTTTAGTGCTTGATAGAAAGCTATTATCAACAACGTCATCCAGGGCAGAAACAGCATGGCTCTCAAGTTCCCTTTTTATTCCCTGGATCTAATGACCCTGCCTCCCAGAACCCAAATGGCCAAAAACAATACCTTATCTGATGTTAACAAAGCCAACATCTTGACTAAATGTGGGCCTGTCACACTCAAAATTGCCACATTATTCTCCTTTTGCTGCGTGCCTCCTAATATCTTTGCCTAATAGAGAAACGAGTGGAGCTTGAAATCTTGCAGGGTGTATTTTATTTTAGTTTGTCTCAGGGCCTTGACCTTAACCCTCAGGACCCCCATGAAAGTAGAAAACCATGAAGATCCCCAAAACATCCCCAAATCTTCTCAATCCCGTTGACCATATTTTTTTTAAAGTTTTGCTTTATTGGATACAAAAGAAAAAACACATTTAAAATAACAATAGGAAAAGTCAGTAAAAACTGACTAAATACAAACAATAAAGAGACAGAGTAGACATAGGCAGAGGAAATTACAGAACTTAAAAACAAAACAGTGATGTTGACTACTGTAGCAACTCAGCCCCCGTTCCAGCCGGGGCTGAGTTGCTTTGGACCAAGATGGAGGGGATGCAGGGGCTGATGGGCATGCATCACCGACTGACAGTTTGCAATGGGATGACACCTGGCCTTCTGTTTATTCGGATGATGAAGGCCAGCCAGATTCCGGCTCCGATTGCGAATATGAGAAGCCGGGAGGATTCGGTTCTCAGGAGTGCTTGTTTCCACCAGCTCCGGAGGAAGATATGGAAGCCGAGTTGGAGGCACTTTCCCAGGAAGATAACGGGGCAGATGGCGCTGAACTTGCGAGGAGCTTCGACCATAGGAGTAGTATTGTGGCTACATGGAAAGATTGGAAGCGGGGCCTGGAGTGGTGCTGGTCCCACAAGGGTGGGACTTAAGTATACACTCTGTGGGAAAGTTCCTGTTTGGCGGCCACGTCTTTGCTGGACAGACGCATCGGTGATCTGCTGCTCCCTGGAAGCCATAGTTTGGCTCACCTTGCCAAGTACTGCCAAAAGACCTTGTTTCTCCCAAGAACTTTGGATTGCCTTGTTGCTTTGGATTAACCTGCCTTGTTTTTATGGACCTTGCTTTTGAGAGATTCCCTGTTTTGGATTTTGCTTTTGAAACCAGTTGCTAATTACCTTGGACTTATTGATCTCATTCCTCATTTGAACATTCTATCTTTTTCACCTGCATCCTTTTGATTCAATAAATAGTTAATTGACATTGTCTGTGTGTGTGTGATTATGGGGTGGAGCTAGGACCCGCGTTGTGACACTACACATCTCTAAGTAAGAGCCGTATTAATTAGAATACAAGCTTAAATTAAGGAGAGAGATTATATATTAAAGCCTTTCAATAAAGTGCCCTTTTTCTCTTTAATATATTTTGTAAATGGTAGCCAAGTCTTTTCAAATCTTTTAGAGGATTTATCCCATAGTAGGTATGTAAGCTTGTCCATTTCGGCTATTTCGAGCACTTTTGTCAACCATTCTTTCTCATCGGGAATTTCTGAGGATTTCCAGTGCCTCGCCAGAGTAATCCTTGCCGCAGCTGTTAAAAAAGTAAGCAGTCTTTCGGTGTCTTTATCTTTCAGAAGTCCTGGAATATTTAGGAGATAGCATTCCGGGTTTTTTTGTTATTTTTAATTGTAAGATTTCTTGTATAATTGTATGAATCATGTTCCAAAAATTAGTTATAATTTTACAAGACCAAATTTTTTGAAAAAAGGAGCCTTTTTCCTTCTTGCACTTCCAACATAAATCATTTCCATTTTTGTTAATTTTTGCCAGTTGGGTGGGAGTGATATACCATCTATTGTTTTATATATTTTTTTCTTTTAAGCAGTAGGCGTAAGTATATTTTAGGTTCACCCTCCAAATTTTATCCCAATCTTCGAGTGCAATAGGATAGCCAAGATTTATCCATATAATACTTAATTGGGTTTTTTTAATTTTCAAATTATAATAGAAAATTATATATTGAGCTCACCGTTTTTTTTCCAGATTGGAGCCAGATTTTCTCTCGTTTGGTAATATTCCACTCCCATCCAACTTGTCTATCTATTTTAAATCTGTCCTTTAATTGGTTGTATTGAAACCAGTTAAGTTTACAATGTTGCAATTCTTCTGCTGTTTTTATTAGTACATTAGAACCTTCTTTTTAAAAAAAAGATCTTTGTATCTTGGCCATTGATCCCAATCCATTTTTTTCATTTGAAAGGCTTCAACAGGAGAGACCCACATGGGAAGTTTTGTGTAAAGTAATTTCTTAAATTTATTCCAGACTTTTAAAGTAGTCAATCTTATCATATGGTTATTAAAATTTTTATCTTGATTTACTTTGTTGTAAATTAAGTATCCGTGCCAACCAAACTTATTGCCATCTCCTTCCAAATTCAATAATTCTTTATTAGTCAGCTCTATCCAATCTTTCAGTCCTTCTAGGACAGTGTCTCCCAACCTTTTTTGACCCGCGGCACACTTTTTACATTTGCAAAATCCTGGGGCACACCACCAACCAAAATGACACAAAATGACACTCTAACACAGTCATACATACAGTTAATATGTTTTTAAATGTATTTATACACTCAGTGTGAAACCTGGGCCTGTTTCGATGAACTCAACATACTGTAGATATCCTGGCAGGAATGGCAGAAAGACACAAACTTCCCACACAGAACTTCCATAACCAAGAGAAAATACTATAAGAGTTTGGTGGGCATTGACCTTGAGTTTTGGAGTTGTAGTTCACCTATATCCAGAGAGCACTCTGGATTCAAACAATGTTGGATCAGGACCAAACTTGGCATGAATACTCAATATGCCCAAATGTGAACGCAGATGGAGTTCAGGGGAAATAGACCTTGACATTTGGGAGTTGTAGTTGCTGGGATTTTATAGTTCCCCTACAATCAAAGAGCATTCTGAACCCCACCAATGATAGAACTGGGCCAAACTTCCCACTCAGAACCCCCAGAAGGCAAGAGGAGGTCTCTACTTGGGGAAAGGGCCTTCCCAATGCATGGAGAGGGAGAGACCAAAAAGACAACGGGTGGGGAGGGTTTTTTTTTTGTAATTTTGTGCCTTTATTGATGTAGGTTTCTTAGGGTTATTATACTTCAACACACTAGACTCCCCCCCCCCCTTTTCTGGAGATTCCAATTTCCCACGGCACACCTGATGTTCACTCACGGCACACCAGTGTGCCCCGGCACACTGGTTGAGAAGCACTGTTCTAGGACATTGGCCTTGAAATATTTAATAAGATTAGGCATGCCAAAACCGCCATTTTGAGTCTTCTCCTGTAAAAAATTAGCCTTGATTCTAGCTTTCCGTCCTTGCCAAATAAAATTTGCCAGTTCAGACTGCCATCTTTTGAGTAAATTTTCATTCTTCAATATGTTGACCATATTTAACACACACAAAGTGCAGTACTTTTATTTTACTCATTT